>RJWH01001026.1:131789-487679 GCA_004363575.1 Solenodon paradoxus
AAATAGACGGTATTGATACTCAGCAACAAACTATTTGTCATTTGAACTGGGCTTTTAGGAGGGAGAGTAAAGAGAAGGCAGGCGCCCAGCCACCTCGGGATGCAAAGCAAATGTCATTTTATTTCTATTTAGTTATTTTATTTAATCGGCGCTGTCAGGGTGTCGGAAGCCGCCGACAGCTGCCTCCGTCTTCCACTGTTGAGGGAGGACACTCATCTCCCCACCTCCGTGCCCCTGAAGGCGAACGTTCTCATCTTCAGCTCGGGCGCCCTCGAGCAGTGTGCTGGAGAACGTGACATGCCCCGGATTGAATCAGGTGGTGGCGGACGGTGGAGGGGTGTCCAGGGACAGAGCCTCAGAGCCGGCCCCCAGTGTGACCCGAGCCTAGGCAGAAGGGCCGGTGGGGAGCGCCCCGAGTAGCCGAGACAGGCTGTAAAGTCAGGGGTCCACCCAGAGGTCCGGCAGGTGTCCCAAGACCTGTTTCTCTTTGCCTTTGGCCAAAGATGGACTCACCCCAGGGAATGCGGAATTGGCTGGGCCATGAGGCATTTTATGATGCCAACCCTGGCTCTCTGTCTCAGCTCTCAGGTCACCAAAGCAGCAGGGAATCCGCATGGGGGTGTGGAAAGAGACCTGGACAGGAGTACAGCATCCCCGAGCCCGTTCCCACACCACAGGGGCAGCAGCATTTGGACAAGCCTCTTCACGGGTCCTGGTTTTCCAGGGAAGCATCAGGCTAAGAGTCCTCATGGAGCCTCTTCTATCCTGCCTTTAAGGCTGGCTCCGGGCGCTCAATCTCACCCCACAAATGCAAGAATGAAGGGACACACGGGCCCCGAGTCTTGCTCTGCAGGCTCCATCTGAGCTCAGGAAGTACCACGCACAGAGCAGCTGTGGGGGCTTGCCCAGGACAGAGGGGCTTCTCAGCGGGCGGCACTTTCGGTGCTGACCCCGGGCTGGCTGGTCATCCTAACACAGGGCCAACAAACAGACTGAGCCATCGGACTCTCCTGATGGCCCCACCTCTCCTGCCGTGCCCTTGAGCACAGAGCTCACACCAGGCCCAGTAAAAAGAAGCCCCACCATCTAGACCCTTCATTTGTAAGACTGTCAAGGGCAGGTTACTGTCTCCATTTTACAGATGAGGAAACTGAGGCTCATGGTGGGGAAGCCACGTGCCCAAAGCCCCATGGCCTGAGGTTTGGACTCCTGGGTTCCCTGCCCTGGGCCACCATGCCTGCGTGGACTCAAAGACCATCCCCTCCACCTCTGCATCTGTAGATGGGGAACTATACTGGTCCTCCCTCCCAAACAGGGCTGCTGAGGGAGAGGCTGCAGATGGGAATTGAATGTTTGCCAGGCTGACTTTCAAGAGGCTGCACATCCCAGGATGTCAGCAGGTGGACAGCAGTTGGGCCTGGGATGCCCACAGGAGGGCCTTGAGCAGGCAGGCCCCAGAGGCCCCCATCCGCAGATGGCCAGGGTCCCAGCCTCCGCCTGGGGGAGCCAGGGCCTCGGGAGGCGGGAGGGGCTTCTGCGTTGCAGGCAGCCCTCCGCGGCTGCATCCAGACCGAAGCCCATTTTCCAACGTGCTCAAGACAAAATATACATAAAGTTGATGTGTTTTCAAATGGGTTTCTGCTTTGCTCTTCTCTTTTCTCCCTGTGAGTATTAACCTCGGGGACCCCGGGGACGGCTCGACTCGCCGGAGCACCTGCTGGGGTCACGCGTAGTCATTAGCTTTGCGGTCAGCGCAGAATAAACCCCAATTCCCGGCGTCGGCAAGAGCGTGCGGCCCACTCCCAGGAAATCCGTGGCCACCGTCTCGCCCCGCCAAAGTCACACTTTTCCTGCCTGACTTGTTCCTTTCCTGCTATTCTACCTCCAGCTGTGGGGGCGTCGAAGAAAAAGATGAGATCAAGTTGAGGGGAAAAATTGTCTGATTTCTTGAGCCTTTTGTTTGCTGGGCCCCTAGCAAGTGGGGCTGCCTCCGGGCTGGGGGCTGGGAGGCCGCAGGACGGTGCCCACGCCTGCTGTCCCCTAGAGGGATGCAGACCTCCGCAGGGGTGGCTTCTGGGTGCCCAGGGACAGGCATGGCAGGACGGACGCCAGATACCGCGTCCTCCAACCTTTTTCTGTCTTTTCTCAGAACCAAGCGCCTCCAGGTCTCTACACAAAGACCCAGGACCCGGTCAAAGCGCCCAACACCCCTGACATCCTCGAGATTGAGTTCAAGAAAGGTAGGTGCCCACCTGTCGGAGGGACTGAAACCAGTGGGCTCTGGGGCCCAGCTCATCTGCCCTCCCAGCCTGGGGTCTGGGCACAGCCCTCTGTATCTCTCCTGCTTCATTTCTGAGTGGGGCTTCTAGGGTCCCTAACCATCCTCCTCCCTGGGTGGTGTGTGTGATTCCCGAAATCCTCCAGACCCTTGGCTGCCTGTCACCATTCGTGGTCACCAGGTCCCAAAGGACAGCATTCCAGTCCCTGAGCTTGCTGGTTACCTTGGAACTGCAGGAAGGTCACCCCACTTTCCTGGGCTGCAGTTCTCACCTGTACACAGGCTAAAACAGCACCTGGTCTAACCTGTCTGGAAAGCATCCGGTACAGGGCTCAGTACATGGCAAGTCCTAGAGAGCCAGTCTCAGAGGCTCATCGGACCCCATAGTTAAGTCTCAGCTAGTCCCAGGGTCGCTTGATGCTTACCCCACCCTCTGTGTTGGAAGCTTCTCCCCACTTTTCTCCCCTTGGCAGTGGGTGGCTGTTCTGATGTCCTCATCAACAGGAAGTGCTTATTGGCCTGGCCTGAGCACCCAGCCTCCTGCCTGGCACCAGGGACACTCTTTCCCTGAAGGACAGAGGGGAAGACGAGGCAGAGGAGGAGGTGGGAGCAGCAGGACCAGCTGAGAGTAAGGACTCAGGGCACCCAAGGGGAGAGCCTTTCCAAGACCCTTCAGAAATCAGGAAGGCTGCCTGGAGGCGGTACTGGACAGAAGCTGGAGGAGGGGCAAGAGGGTATGTCGCGTCCAGGTCAGCACACTGGCGCTTCCGTCCACAGGGTGGCTGCCCGGCTGGAGCAGGGGGCCGTGGGAGACCCAGACCTTCCCAGGGCACCTCAGAGACTGAGCAGCTGGGAAGTGTGGGCTGGGATCCCTGCTTTTTCCCATGCTGGTGTGACCTGACCGCCAGCTTGATGCTTCGCTTCAGGGCCTCGGGATGTACTGCTGGAGTGGTGTCCTAGGTGTGGGTGGGGTCAGGAAAAAGTGTGTTAGCTCCTGAATGATCCGCCTCTTCCCGGCCCTCTCCAAGTGAGTGGCCAACTTCGTGGGCTCTTCATCAGTCCCTCCGAATGTTCAGACCCTTGGCTGCACGCCACCTGGGTCTGCGCCTAAGTGCCCACTCTGTCTGACCAGGCCTGGTTTGCTGTGTGGGACCTGCAGGCATCGTCTGAGACGACGGTGGGGCAGACTCAGGCAGCACCCCCCAGGCTCCCCACCCTCGGAGGGTGTGGGAGGCGGGCAGGAATGGCAGACGACCCTGGACTCCAGGCTCCCGGAACAGGGCAGCCCCAAGGGCTTGAGCCAGAGAAGAAACGTGATCCATTTTAATGATTCGGGGACTGTCTGGAAAAAAAATGGGGAGGAGAAGCCTGCCCGACCACTCCCCATTCACCCTCTAGTTAATTTATTTGAAGTTTTAATCTAATTATTAACTATTTTAAAGACTAAGAGGCTTTCTCTGGCAGCCGCACCAACAATGTCAGCGCCTCCAAGGCCTCATCCAAGGCCCCAACCAGGGCGATAATAGGACAGGGAGGGAGAGAAAGGGAGGGGGCGGGGGGGCGGGCGGGGGGACGAGAGGGGCTTAAGGTTCATTATTGGGCAGACTTACATTTAATAGCAATTTACAACCAAGTTTAAAACCCCTGGAAATGGGGGTTAAGAATGGCCCGGCTGACAGCGCCTTGAGCGAGGCCCCGGCAAGCGGCGCCCAGCTCATAAAGCCTGGAAAGCCGCTATTGAACCCTGATCGGCACCTAATCGCTGGCTCCATGGTAATGAGCTGGGCAGATGGGTGGGGGATTAGCCGCCAACTTTGAGCAGCTTTTCTTTGTCACTGTCACAGCTCTCTTGTTAGCCCCCTAATACATTTATTGCTCATTTCACACCGCTCGAGAAAGTGCCCCTTGCTATTCAAAGTCAACCCCGAACCCACCCACTGCCCCCACCCCCAGGCCCCATCCCTTCCCTGAGCTGCAGCGGTCCCCTCCCTGCCTGCCCTCCACCACCCCAGCCTGACTGCTCAGAATTCACCTCTCCCGCTGGCTGGCGCAGCTACCACCTCACCCGCAGCCATCAGATGGCTGCATGCGGGTCTGGGGTGCAGGGTCGGGTCTGGGGTGCAGGGTCGGGGCACGGGGGTGCATTCGACAGATGTGGCGGGGATCCTGTGTGTGCGTGCGCGTGCACGCATGTGTGTGTGTGTGTGTGTGTGTGTGTGTGTGTGTGTGTGTGTGTGTGAGCTCAGCCGGACCTCGGCCAGGCGGCCCCCGGGTAGCTGGTGGGACAGAAGGTGCTCCCCGCCTAAGACAATGGTGGAGCGTGAAATTCAATTAGTTCAGGGCCTGGTTCCAATTTCACAGCCCCTAAATGCAAAAGGGGCACAGAGAATGGGAAGGGTGGGGGAGAGCGTTTTTATTGCATTTTCCCTTTCATTCTGGGGGGCTTCCTCGCCCCTTTTCTCCCCCCAGCAGGCCTCAACCTGCACAGGGCTTTTCAAGGAGTCATTTGGAGTCCATATCTGTCACATCCATTTAAGGCGTTGCGGGCAGAGGGAGAGGGCGGGGTGGCCGGCCCAGGCGCCTTCGCCAAGCTCGGGCCCACCACCCCCTCCTCCTGCTCTAGGGGTCCCCGTGAAGGTGACCAACGTCAAGGATGGCACCACCCACCACACATCCCTGGAGCTCTTCATGTACCTGAATGAAGTCGCGTGAGTGCACACAGCTCCCCGCCATGGGCCCTGGGGAACCGCCCTTCGGCCGGCCAGGCCTCTGTGGCCGCTGGTCACCATGAGGCTTCGGGCCTGAGGGGGACAGGCCTGTGCAGCTGGGCGGCCTTGGCACAGCTCCGTAGGCACGGGGTCTCCAAGTTTGCTGGGAAGGTCTGGCGGCTCTCAGCCGTCGATGGGCAACATCCCCAGGGGGTCAACTGCCCCCACTCCGGGGGACCCCCAGTTGGAGCTCCCGAGCCCTCGGCTGGTATGCACTTAGGACCGCAGGAAAGATGAGCGGGGCTGAGGCGGGTGCTACAGGGGCCCGGGGAGGTGGAGAAGTTGTACCTTGAACTTACTGTGACCAGGCCTTCCCTCCTGGGCCTCAGTTTCCCCACCTCCACAAGGGCGGTCAGACCAGGTGATCTGTCTCAGAGGTCCTCTGAGTCCCCCGAGGTGGAGCCTGCCCCCTGCACGTGGTTCTGGGGTGTCCAGCAGGTCGAGGCCCCGTCCAAGTGACCCCTTGCCCCCGCAGAGGCAAGCACGGCGTGGGCCGCATCGACATTGTGGAGAACCGCTTCATTGGGATGAAGTCCCGAGGTGAGTTGGCATGCTGCCCAGAGACCCTGAGGCCTGCCCCGTGGGGGTGTTCCTTCACCCCCCAGACTCAGTTTCCCTCCTGAGACGGGGACACGGGCCCTTGGCGCAGACTCCCGAGGGGACTGTGGAAGAGCAAGGAGGAGTCTAGGGTCCAGGAGGGGGTTGGAGGAGAGGGGAGGCCGGGGCCACGCCCACAGGTCAGGGTCCAGTGCCCTGGACGGGGCTGCTGGGCCTGGATTTCGTGCTCATTAGGCAGCAGTGAGGAGGCTGGCCAGCAGGGCCGGAATCCCACCAGGGGTGGGCGCTGTGTGCCCATCCCAGAGTCAGGCATGTCACCGGGCGTCCGGGCTGGGCAGGGTGGGTGGTGGCTGCCCCATGCTGGCCTTGAGGTCCCCAAGCCCGAGGGTCTGCTCTTGGTAACTGGATCCCTGCAATTCCCTGTCTGACGTCTCTCCCACAGCCTCCCCTTGGGGACTCAGTGTCCCCAGCCCTACAGCAGCAGGCCTCACGTTGTCTGTCTGATGTGAAGTCAGTGTCCCTTTGGAGCTCTGAGGGAGCTGAGCTGTGTTCAGCAGCCACAGCCCCTGAATTGGGCCCCTAGAGTTTTAAATGCTGGAGTTGGGACCCTTGTTTGACAGGTGTTCAAATCACTTTACTTGGGGTCCAGTTAAAAAGATAAGACAACCAAATACAACCAGGCCAGGGGCTGCGCGCCAGAGGAGCGCAGTTACATCTGCTGCCTCAAACAGTCACAGTCCACGTACATCCCAAGGATCCAGGTTTGAGCCTGAGGCCAGGAAAACAACCACAAAGTGCAACTCAGTAAAAATAAATAAACGTGCTGCTTCCTCCTCTCTCCTCCTGCCTGCCTGCTTCTGCTCACCTTCATTCCTGCCTGCACCTTTCCTTTAAAAAGTAAAATCCAGGCCAAGGTATAGTCATGGCCCTCGGTCCTTTCAAGACTCTTCCGACAATTCTAAAATCCAGAGCGCTCATGGCCAAATCTCAGCTGTCAGATAAGGGCACCAGTTCGGGCAGTAGGATGCTGGCTTCTGCTGGTTTTCCCAGCCCAGTGACCTTGGACTCTGGGTCTGTTTCCCGTGGGGGTGGGAGCCGGTCATTCCGGCTCTGGCCCATGTGGGGTGATCTCAGAAGTGTGGGGAGAAGTGTTTCTCTGCCTCTTTCTGTGGTTTTTCTCTTTGACACAGTTATTACCTGTGAGAAGCAACCTAATTGAAACTCTCGGGAAGGCCTTGCTGAGCACAGTATTACTAATTAGCTGCTTCCTTTTATCCTCGCTTACCTTTGTCTCTTACCTGTACTAGCAACTGATTAAATGTCCCTTTGTCTCAGTCTGCCCTTGGGAGTCAGCACATTATAAATCCTCCAGGGCTAACCTGGGAAGGACCTTGGGGTGCCAGAGACCAGCACCCTCATTTTATAGTCAGGGAAACCACGCTCCCAGTCACAGGCATGTCACAGCAGGACCAGGACTGGTGCCCAGACCCACAGAGGCTTGGCCTGCACTAACAGGGCTGAGAGCTCCAACTTGGGGCGGGGCAGGTCTGGGTGCTGGGGCTGACAGCAGGAGCTGGTGAGGGGCGCTCCATGGTGGTGCTGGCCCAGTGGGACCCTGAAAGGGCGAAGGCAGCCTCTCCCTCTGGGGCCTGCAGTGCGGCTCAGATGCTGCTATACCCATCCTGTGCAGGCATCACTAATTGATTGTGGATGTGTCTCAGTGCTGCAGTCACTACCAATTAATCGAGATGGACACTTGAGAAAATGAATTGCTTTCCCTTGTGGGAAAAATAAGGACTGGCCCGAGGTCACTCCTGAATGGCATCTTGCTAGCTGGGGAGAGCCCAGAAAACTGGAACTGAGGAGGTCGTGATAAAGGCCTGGGCAGGGCTATTCTGGGAAGGAGGTGGCGAGGGCTCAGGCTTCAAGTGGTAGAAAGTGTACTGGAGAGGGTGGGGAGCACTCCACACAGGCGGAGGAGGGAGACGGCGTCCCCAGTGGCCGGCCGATGGGTGTTGGGTCGGGGTGATGGGGCTGTGTCCCTTGAGATCTGGGAGAGGCACGCAGAACAGCTGGTATAGAGGGTCAAGGCTTTGATGCCAGACTTTTTGGTAACAGATGGAACCGCCATCACCACTGGGAATGTGGCTTAGCCTCCCGAGCGCCCAGCTCATCTGTGAAATGAGTTGTGCAGGGCCAGGACAGTGGGCTCGACCCAGAGTGGACACCATACCTGACTGGCTGAACTTCTGCCTCTTCCCTAGAATGGGGGCATCGCAGTGATGAAGCCAGCAGTCAGTCCTCATTCCCTTGCTTATACCCACCTGCGGCGGGGCTCCTGGAGCAGACCTCACTCTGCCCAGGTATTTAGTGTGTGCCGGTGGGGGGCTGTCCCCCGCCAAGCACAGAGTCTCATTTGAGAATTGTACCACCTTTGGAGAAGAAAGCCCAGATGCTGACTCCAAGACCTTGCTGTGTGACCTTAGGCAAGTTGCTTTCCCTCTCTGTGGCTCCAGCTGTCAAAGGGGATCTTGTCACCTCTCTCTGGAGCTTCTGACTTGCCTGTTTTCCTACTTGGGTTCAAGAGAGAGGGAAGATGTTTGCTTGGTTTTTATTTCTCCATTCGAATCATTGTGAGAAAGAAAGAGCAGGTCAGTAAATTAGGGTGCTGTGGATTCCCCCATGATGAAGTTGTATTAACTCTACAGTCGTGGGAGAAGCTGTTAATTGTCAATTATATTGAAGGAAGAGCAGGAAGATGCTATTGTCTGCATCTCAGTGTACAAGGGGAAAATGTCATTGGTATTGATTTTACAAAGCTCGTAATTGAAATTCGTTAAGGGCTTGTTTTTTCTGGGGGGGGCGTGGTGGAGGGTGGGAGCTGGGCAGTGCTGGTGCCTGGGCCTGGGGTGGCCTCATCAGCGGAGCTGGGGTCCTGGGGTCAGAGGGATAGGGGCAGGGAAGGTGCAGATGGAGTAGCTTTCGCCGTATTGTGCTGTTCACATCGTCATTATCACATTATCTTTTTAACTCTGGAGGGGGGCCAATTAAGTGAAGTAAATGAAATCAGTGGGGAGGAGAAGGGGGGCGAGGCAGGCAGGAGGGAAGCAGCAGCGGAGAGCCCACAAGGTCCTGGTCTCCCTCTCCTCCCAGCCCTGCCCCTCCCAGTCTCACCTCTGCTTGACACAGGCAGGCCCCACGCCTTCCTCTGCCCCTCCCCTCCATCCTCCTTCCTCTTCCCCTGCTGACTCCTCACTTCCTTCTCTCTGTACCCCTCCTCCCCCTCTTCACTGCCTGCTTTCCTCTGCTCCCTGCTCTTTCCTTCCACCCTTCCCCTCTCTCTCCCCACCTTGTTTCCTCCCTTGCTGGCTAAGAAGCAACAAGGTCCGCCACCTACCTGCCTGCCCACCTGTCCAGGCCTCCTGGAGTTTGCACTCAGGGGGAACATTCCAGATACAGAATGGAGGGAGGCCTATGACACCAAGGGGTCTGTACTCCCAGAGACCCAGGCAGCCAGCCTCAGAGTCCATCCTGACCCCCAGGGCGGGGCCTGCGGGGCGCCAGGTGCACAGAAGAGGGCTGGCCTCCTCCCAGCAGGATTGGCCTCCCGTCACCACGGCAACCGCCTCTCTCCTTGGCCCTGGTACCTAAGAGGGGAGCCCTTGGGCTCTGGCCAACCCCTTCCCCAGCTTTTCCAAATCCCTCCCTCTGATACCCCTTCCCCAAAGGCCCAGAGTATTGCTCCAGATGCCCCCGCACCCACCCCCACCCCACCACAGCCCCCTGCCCAGCTGGCGGCTCCCACTCAGTTCAGCGAAATGGCTCAAGCCGCTAACCTGGCGACGGAGGGGAAGAGAGGAAAACTCAGGCTGCCTCAGCTGTTTCAGTCCCCACCTTTTCCTCCTCGGTCCACTCTCCCCCCCCAGTCCCGCCCCCCCAGCTCCCCGCCCTGCCTCCCCATCCCCTGGCAGTAATTATGGTGTGATTGAAGCGGGAGAATCGCTGACACCTCTGTCTTTTTCCTGTAAACACGGCGAGATGGAAATAGACGCCTGGAGCTGCTGTGCGTGTCACTCTAAAGATGTCTGTTGTTGCTTCCGCAGTGACTCCGAGACTCAGCTGTCATTTCCTCCTTTTTGCGCAGTGGTTTGTATGCTGACTGTCAAAATCCATAGTCTGTTAGCATCAGGTTTCTGTCACTGGGTTTTTTTTAAGTCATTTTTCCCCAGAAGAAATACACAGAAATCATCTGTACCCCCTACCCGTACCCCTGTGGAGAGGAGAGGGAGGAGCTTTAAATGCACACACACACGCACACGCGCATGCACACACACGTGCACACACGGCAGCAGTGGCCTGGAAACAAGCTTTTGATCAGTCACAATTAACTTTAACACCTCCTAAGAAAAGGAGCAGGAATATTAATTGTGCGACGTGTTTACCGCTGCAAGTTTCCTGGTTCACGACTTGTCTGTGGCTAAAGCTTCTGGGTTTTTCATTGGAGGGTCAACAGCCTCGAGGTTGAGTCTGCAGGCTTAGGAGAGGGGGCCATGCTGCTGTCCCATGGGGGCATAGCCATGGGGTGCCCGCCGGCAGGCCACCTCTTCCTCCAGGCATGTGTCAGATGTCTTCCTGTCACCCTGCCCGCCCCCCAGGTGGCCCCCTGTCTGCACTGCTGGGGGTGAAGCTGTGAAGTTTATTGACAGACTGCCTGCCATGCAGGGGTGACGGTGCGTCTGGGTGCTTACCTCCCAGGCAGGTCTCAGAAGTTAGAAGGAATAACAGCACAAACACCCTTCTCATTTTGCAGACAGGTTGCCTGGGGCTCAGAGAGGGTACGAGGCAGCCACAGTCACACAGCATTGCTGAGCTGAGCACCCTCTGTAAAGATAAAAATGACGCGGGACTTCTGGTTCCCAGTCCAGGCCCTTGGAAGCCAGGGGTTGCCAGGCTCCACTGCTGGCCCAACGCGCTGAAGACGAGGCTTTGACTCGCCAGGATGACCCTGCTGTATCTTCTGCCAAGAGAGGCACCAGCTTTGAAAGTTTCTGGGTCTTTCCATTCATAGAAGGTCCATTTCCAATCCAGTAAAATCCTAGTGTGTGCCTGGGTGGGCAGAGCTATAGGAGACATACAAGCAGGTTGCTTCGCACATGAGGTGACGGGGAAGAGGGGCTCGGCAAGAGCACTCTCCCTTGCCCTGCTGGGTTTGGTCCCCAACCCCGGCTAACCCACAGCCCAGATCAGGGCACGGATCTGCCTCCCAGCTCCACACCGGGCAGCGTTCCCTCTGCGGGCCTCAGTTTCCCCATCTGTCCAGTGGGGTCAACACAAGTGATCGCCAGCCCTCGGCCACCGCAGTGGCAGTGAGGTCTCTGCAGAGACGTGGCTGCAGGGAGCTGCTGGTTGCAGGCGGTATGTGTGTGCACACGTGCACACATGCACACGTGTGTGCACAGCCGTCCCCTCCCCTGGCTCCCTGGTGGAAGGGAGGAAGGGGTATTTGGGGCCCGGGGCTCCACCGTAGCCAGTTTAATTACAGGTTTTCAGCCGCGGGCCGGTGGGCACGCATTGGGAGGGAGGGGGGAGCGGCTCGGAAACCCTGTCATTTTCCAGCGTCTGAGGACCTCTTCAAAGGGGGGCATCAGGCATTTTCTCCACAAGCCGCGGAGTGGACTGTCGTGGCCTCAGCATGAACATAATGACAGATGCATTTTGCAGCTGGGAGTGAATGTGTCCGACCGGCTTGTCGCCTGTCAGACGAGTCATTATTATTATTTTTTTTTTTGTCATTTGCTGACAGTTTGGGTTTCACGCGTTTCTCTCTTTTTTCTCCTTTTCCCCCTGCCTGGAAAAATGGCTAGGTATCTACGAGACCCCAGCGGGGACGATCCTTTACCACGCTCATTTAGACATCGAGGCCTTTACCATGGACCGGGAGGTGCGCAAAATCAAACAAGGCCTGGGCTTGAAATTCGCCGAGTTGGTCTACACGGGTGCGTAGAGCCCGCGTTCATGCGTGCGCCTGCCCGGGAGCCTGGAGGATGAGGGCCGGGGGCCCAGCAAGGGCGGGATCTCAGGCCTCCTGGTCTCCGGGGTCTGACTGCCCCCAAGCAGGCCTGGGGAATATCATGCGTCCCCCTTGGTCTCCAGCTTTTCACCAGGAGTCCCTCCCAGCCTTCCTAGGTAACTGTAGCCAGCAGCTTTTACAACCATGGCACCCTGAGGTGCAGAGAGAGGCGCTTTATAGTCACACGCGCAGGAGTGGCTTCACTGGGTCAGTCCCCAGGACAGGCTGTGTCTGGAGAGAGCTGTCCGCACTGACCCGAGATGTCAGCGTCGGCTAGAAAGCCAGCAGGATGGCCCCTGCCTGGCCCACGCCTGGTTGACTGGGTGACATTGGGACACAGTGCAGACGGGTCCCCCTTACAGGTGAGGGGACTGCGTCTCGATGCCTCACCCATTGCCGGAGTCGGCACCCTGGCCTCCTGTATCCAAGTCTACCCCTGTGGGGCAGACAGCAGGGTCCCCAAATCTGGCCCATCGCCTATTCCATCCATGAGCGAAGAAGGGTTTTGACATTTTTAAATGGCTAGAGAGACATTCTTGGAAAAACTGTTCTGAGGCCTGTGTCCATGATGTAGGTTTTGGGGACATGGCCCCGTGCGTTTATTACAGAGTGTGTGGCTGCCGCCTGGCCGAGCTGAGGAGTTAGGACCACAGGGCCCACCGAGCCTAAGATAGGACTGTCTACTCGCCCCTTCCAGACTCTGCTGCATAACGTTGCTATCTCCATAATGTGAAAAATCACCTTAAAGAACCCCTCCTAGCGGGGCAGGGAGCTGGCCTAGACATCACTGGGCGCTGGACCAGGGGCACCAGGGAATATTAATTTCTGTTAAGCCGTGAATGTAATATTGTATATTGATGATGACTACCTGGGAGGAGCCTGCTGCTCCCGGCCTCCTCCCCCCTCCTCCCCCTGAGGTTTGGCTTCCTTTGAAGCCTCCTAATCACTGTAACTCTTCCTGGGAGTTCAGAGGACGCTGTTTATTGGCTGCTTTATTTCTCCCTCCCATTGTTCCTGGCAGCCTGGAAGCCTCATTTCCCCCACCCCCTTCCCAGGTACAGACAGGTGTTCAAATACCATTGTCTCCTGGGGGCTCTTGTGCGCCGCAGCATGATGCTGAGAGCTGGGTTTTGGTTACAAAGTATGAGAATCATTAAGACCTGGCAGGCTGTGATGGAGGAAGGAGCATCTGGTTGGGCTGCTCCTGTTTGGGGGGCCTGGGTGGAGGCCGAGGGGGTCAGGCCTCTAGCCCCTCTCCCCACTTCCCGTGCTGTCTTGCAGCGGGACCCCGAGCAGGCACTGGGGTAGTGTCTAATCTTACCTGCACAGTGAGGCCCTTGCAGGCCTGACTAATGAGCTGCAGCTGTGAGCCCAGACAGGCCATCTTCGGGACCTGGGGGCAGGAAGGCCGAGGGAAGGAGGCTCAAGAGGCATAGCCCCTGGCTGCAGGTCGGGTCTTCTGCACCTAGCTGCATGGGTTGAACCCCCCTCTGTCACCCACCGAGCCCTCTAAATCCCAAAATGACTTGCAGTGATTAGGAGACTGAAAAAGAAAACAAAACTTCAGGAGCAGAGGCCTCTCACGGGTCGTTGGTTTTAACACTAACCTTCCTGGTGCCCCATGTGCAGGCCCATCGTCAGGTCCACTGCAGGCCGCAGTCTGTCCCCAGCAGTCAGAGCGCCTGTTTGATGTGGTTCTCCTGCTAGGGAGACACTGTGTCTTAGCCCAGTGGTTAGCCTGAACCAATGACGCCACCTCCTTGTGCCTCTGCTTCCCTCTCTGAAGGGCGGGGATAAAATTCTGCCTGTCTTCAGGGAGGACAAAGTGCATGGACGTCTGTGAGCACCCAGAATGGTGTTGGCATGGAGTTGTGCTATCTCAGCGTTGTTAAGTGACCGCAAGTGGCTGGTCTGCTTTCCGAGAGTGGTCGGCCTGTCTCCCCTTGAGCCTCAGTTTCCCTCCTGTAGAATAAAGGGCCCCGGGTCTCGTCCCCGTTCTGTCTGGCTGCCCAGTCACAGGTCCCTCCGCTCTGCTGTGGCACTTGACTGGACCACTCCTGTGGTCTCAGGCAGAGGGGAAGACGAAAGTAGGGGGACTTCTAGGTGCCCCGGCTGCATTGACTGCTATCTCCCTCACCTCTCTCCCCACCCCCGAATTTGCAGGCTTTCTGGATTTGTTTGGACTCCCTCCCTGCAGGAGTAGAACCTGGCGGGGTCCATGCTGGGCCCCAGCTTCCAGACCCTGGTGGGACTGAGGGCACATGTCATTTAGGGGCCATAGCTCATCTCCTGGTCCCTGGCCTCAGTTTCTTTAGCAGTAAAATGGGTATAAATAATGCACAAGTCACAGAGGGCTGTCATTCCGATTAATTCAGGCCTTGACCTAGCCTCACACCCCAGCCACAGCACAATCTCAAGCCTGGGGCCCCCAAGGTCTCCCCCAGGCTGGGTCTGCCAGGAAAAGTCACTGAGCAGAAGATTCCCTTGGGTGAAGGTGGAAGAACGCACAGGGTCTCTGGTTGCATCTTTGGCTGTCCTCCAGCCTGGACACTTAGTGATCTCAGCAGAAAGATGGCTGAGGCCGCACACAAGGGGATTGGGGCATCAGTGTCCCCTCCCACAGGGTCCAGGCTAGAGCCAGGCATGCTGGGCTGGACCTGGGCTGCGCAGGAGCCGGCTCCCCACTCCCTGGGTGTCTGGATAGTGAGAGTCGGTGGATGTTGGCATATTCAGATTGGAAAGGTAGGCTCAGGGCTCACTGAACCCACAGACCTCTGGAGGGTGGGCATTGTCTCCTGTGCACATGAGGAAACTGAGGCACAGAGCGGCTGTCTGCTCTGTCATGGGGTGGACAGTGAGGACCACCATTCCTCCCCTGCCCTCCCCCACCTCTGTGAGCAGCGGGACCCCCACCACAGAGAGGCCCGCTACCCTTTCCCAAAGAAAGTCCCACAAGTGCCCTGGGGTCTGCGCCTCTCACAATAGCCACAGCCCCGACCTGACCCTTTATCGGGGCAGGAGATCAGCACCATCTGGCCCCCCAGCTGCCCAGGTGGGCTCACCTTCCCAGCTCCATTTCAGAGAAACCCTACCCCAGGCGCTGTTCCTCCCCCAACGCTGGCCAGAGCTGGCCCTGGCCCCAGTGCTCCTGCCTGAGCCTGCCTGCAGATGCCCGGCCAGCCGGGGTGCGGCGTCCCTGGCCTGAGGGCTGGGGGGGTGGGGGCTGGGGGGCTGGGGTGCATTTCTCAGCATCTCTGCCCAGATCTCCCTGCCACAGACCGAAAGCTCCAGATTATATAAAGTGGCCTGTGTGACCTTGGCGTCCTTCTCAACTTCCCTGAGCCTCTTTCTCACCCAGAAAAGAGATTTGGGGAGATTTTCTCGCAGGACTGTTGATGAGGATTCAGGGAGAGCCTGGGTAAATCTATGTACGGTATCTGCAGATGAAAATAAGAGCCTGGAGACGACAGTTTCCAGATTCTCAGGGTGCCGGCCCATCCTGGGGGAACACTCTTGGTGGCTCACTGCTGGGACACCAGTGTTCCCAGCAGCCCCTGAGCCCAGGGCTTCTCCACTCAATGGATAGGATGGCCCCACGTTTGGGCTTCCTGACCCCAAGCTCCCCCTGGCACCCCATCAGCCCAGGTGACAGCCTGAGCTTCCCTGAGGCCTCCCGCAGAGCCTGAGCCCCTGGGCCTCGGGAGGTGACTGCATTGAAGAGATGGACAGGACAGCTCTCCTGGGTTCAGAGCAGGGCACAAGGGCTTGTTCCCCCACGCAGTCACTGCCAAGTGCACCTTATGCTGAACTCGGCAGGGAAGCAGGCAGCCTCAGCTGCCCCCCAGGACGAGGTCCCCAGGCCTCCCAGGCCCGGCTGGCCACATAGGGGCCCTCATGGCCTTTCCTCCCCGCAGGTTTCTGGCACAGCCCCGAGTGTGAATTCGTCCGCCACTGCATCGCCAAGTCCCAGGAGCGTGTGGAAGGGAAGGTGCAGGTGTCTGTCTTCAAGGGCCAGGTGTACATCCTCGGCCGGGAGTCCCCGCTGTCCCTCTACAACGAGGAGCTGGTGAGGTAGGCACAGCCCTCCTGTCCAGTGTCCCTTGTGGCCGGCTTTCTCGACAAGGCGCGCCAAGCAGGGCACAGTGGGTGTTGAGGAGCACACGCCACGCTCTGGTGGGACGGCGACTAGGTGGGATGCGTCCTGAGGAAGGGTGGGTGGTGAGGAGGTACACTGAGCAGGAGAGGTCTTTTTAAACTGATCTCCAGGAGAAAGGAGCCCCCCGGGCCAGAGGGGGTGGGGAGTTTCCCAGAGAGAGTGTCACATGGAGAGGTCCTGAGCCTTGGAAGAATCCAGAATGTTCCAGGCATTTCAAGAACCACGGCACAAGGGGCCAGAGTGTGAGGGTCCCAGAGCCAGACTTAAAGGGAAGGAATGATCAGATCCCTGTTTTCCAAGTCTCCCTCTGGCTGCTCTGGGATGGACTTGAGACGTGGGAGCTGACAGGGATAGGAACAAGGACACACATATCCCAGGGGGATGTGCTGGTGACCTGGACTGGTCCTGGGAACAGAGAGAAGGAGGCAGACCTGACAGACATCCAGCAGGTGGAGGGAGATGGAAGGGTCCAGAGCCCCCCTGGGTTTCTGGCTGAGTGGCTAGGTGCCTACTGGTGGCCATCACTGAGTTGAGTGTTCTTGAGAAAAGCTCAGGTGCTGCCATTTGGTGGCTGGAAGTGAGTGTTCTTCAGGATGTGCCAGAACGATCTCCCTGGCCACTGGACCTGAGTCTAAAAGTTGAAAAACGTTGAGATTGAAGACACGGAGAGTGGACACCTCGATGTTCTCTGAAGCCAAGAGGAAGCGGGTCCGGAGGAGCAAAGGGAGCCAGGGTGGGGCCTGGGGCTCTGAGCAGGCCAAGCAGGCCTGGCGGCGGGTCAGAGGGCAAAGCTAACGGTGCCCGGTAGCTGCGCCCATGTTCGTGTCGAAATGACAGAGAGGCCCTCGTGGGGGAACAAGGTGTGTCTTTGGAGGTCGCCTGGCCACACAAGAGCCCCTGGAGGCCGGAGACCCCACCAGGCTCACGTCCCAGCCCCGCATGGCTCAGCCCAGGCCAACTCTCCCTCCAAGAGGCCGGCGGGGAATTAAAGTATGAGTTCTGTTTGGCAGTCAATATTATTTTTCTCTTTCCCTTCACTCTGCCATGTCGAGCTGCTCCCCCCCGTTCAATCTTTCTAAACACTTTATAAGCCATAAATATAACTGAATCAGTTTAGATCAGTCGGGGTAAATGTCAAATTATCTTCTCTCTTTCTCTCTCTGGCTCTTTCTTCCCTCCCCCTCCAGATCAACAGCCTCTAATAATCTGTCCAACCCCTCATTAAGCCTTACGGTCTCACTCAGGGAGATTAAATGAATAAAGTAAAAAGGGAAAGGGGAAAAAAAAGAGAGAAAAGCAGGAGCATTTATTCTCACTGTGTCTCCGACCATTTCCCTTTTCTTTCTGATTTCTACATCGCTGGCTTGAAAGCCGTTGAGTGACAGTGTCACAGAGCCCAGCGAGGGAGCCGCGAGAGGTAGCAGGACTGGAAATGCCGCAGCACAGTAGGTAGAAAGTAACGTAATTATAGAGCAAGTCAGAGCCACTCGAATGAACAAAAATAAAAGCGCAGAGGTTTTCTGTAGACCGTCGGGGGAGGTAAAAAAAAAAATCATTGTAAACTCTTTTCCCACCTCCCCCTGCACCCCCACCCCAAACCACGATTTTCCAAAAGAGGTTTCTGGGAACCTCTGGGAAGTTGGCAGCCTGGAGGGTCGAGTCCGTCCCTGGATGTGGCCTCTCTGTGCCGGGGCTGCCGGGCTGTGGGGAAGGGCCCGCTGGGGAAGGGCTGGTGGGGCCTGTTTTGAGGAGGAGCGATGGGGGAAGCAGACACAGGCCCATGGGGCCAGAAGGGGGCTCCTGCTCTTGCCTTATCTGAGGACAACCGCCCTCCAGCCGGGATCTGGCCATGCAAACCATGGGCATGAGTTTGGCTCGACGGTGTGGGATGGGGGTCCTGTTAAACACTGCTGCTGACCTGAGCAGGGACTGTGCTCGCGAACTGCAGAGAGAGGCGGGCTAGGCCTTTCCTCCGCTCGCTCAGCGGCAGCGAGGCTGCAGAGCCGCTGCCCCCCAGGCCACATGGGTCCCCTCCCATGGACTTGCTGATGGACTTCAGCCACCTGAGCCCAGGAGGGGCTGGCGGCGGGGAGGGAGGGGTAGCAGCGTGGGAGTGTCGAACACCAGCTTCCAGGGCCGCTGAAGGTCAGGGTAAGGTCTGCATGGGGCTATAGCCCCCCAGAACTGAACCAGTCGCCTGTGGCGCCCAGTCCCATTCGTTGTTGTGAGAAGTCCACAATCCACAAAGAGCCAGTCAGAGGCACCGCCTCAGGGACCCTGCCCTCCCTCTGCCCAGTCTCACCGCTCTGGAGAAGGCTCCTGAGGGCACAGGCCACCTCCTTGTCATGGAAGAACTTGAGACTGCTTTGTCCTGAGGGTGGGGTTCTGCAGAGGGGAAAACAAGGACCTGATTCACAGCGGGACTCAGCCGGGCCCATGAGAAACCGGGTGGGGGGACTCCCACTCCCCCTCACCTCCCCCCCCCCCCCCCGGCTGGGAGGGTGGCCCCTTGCAGGCAGGTCCGCGCCCACAGCGTCCAGGGCCCCAAACGTGCCCTGGAAGGTCTGGTTGTGGCCGTGGGGAAGGAAGGCAGGTGAAGGCAGGCAGGTGGGTGGTCAGCTGTGACGCAGCCCCGCCTCACGGTCGGTCGTTCTTCGTGAGCACCTACCTGGCAGGCAGGAGGTGCAAAACAAGTGACGGCGAGTGGATGCACCAGCGAACGGGTGACATTAGTGATAATCTGTGCGAACCAGGCGCAGCTGCCCGAGTTCATGTGGGCCCGTTTTCACGTGCAGAACCGGGTTTCGGCGGGAGACATGCTCAGAGCAGGGATACTTGCCCCAAACTCTACGCTGGGGCTGCCCTCGGCCACCGGTCACAGCCAGGCCACGTGCCTGTGCCTGCAGGGGCTGGGGCAGGTAGGGGCAGCGGAGTGAGAACCAGGCAGAAGGAAGATGGAAACTGGATTGAGGCGGGTCGGGGGTGTTGTTCTGCTGACACAACAGTGGCCGACTCCCTCTTCATGGCCGGCTGGCCGGGCTGCGCCCCTGGGTCCCAGGATGGGTTAGACGGGTCTCCCTGGTTGAGCGAAAAGGAGGCTTGGCGTCTTGCCCCAGCCCCACCAGGTCAAATCCGAGGCTGTCCCACGTGCGTGGCCGCCTCCCTGGCCTTGGGGCTACAGAACATCATCAGTTGGCCCTGCTTAGCCGTCAGGATTGCAGTGGCCTCGGTTTGCAGGCCAGCGCGGCCTGCGTGGACCCCAGGGTGGCAGCTCCTGGCCGCCCTCTCAGTTGTGTGATGTGGGTAGGCACCCAGCCCTCTCAGCAGGGGCCTGGCCCACAGGGGGCCTCTGGGTGGGAGTAGAATGAAAGGCAAAGGGCAGGGAGGGTTTGGAGCAGCAGGAGGGCAGGTCCCGGTGTCCCTGAGCCCAGGCTGCAGCCAGACCCTGTGGGCCTGGGCAGGGTGGGGTGGGGGCGACCAGGGTCGTGCTGACCAGCTGTCACTCCACCCGCAGCATGAATGTGCAAGGTGACTACGAGCCGATCGACGCCACTGGTTTCATCAACATCAACTCCCTCAGGTGAGACGTGCTGGGCCCTGACGGGTATGGGGGTGCTCTGACAGACGGCTTTAAAGGCTGCTTTCCTCGGTGGCTCGAGCGGTCCCTGCCCCGGTTCCCAGCAGGGCCAGCAGGCAGACTGGTGCCAAACACACAGGTCCGGGACGCAGGGTTCCAGTTCCTGGTCTTGCCTTTGCCCCTGACACTCACGCCCAGCCTCTCCAGCCAGGAGCCCTTTCTGGACAGGTAGGAAGGAGCCAGCTCTGCCCTCCTGTCACCAGCCCTGAGCCGCAGACCTCACTGGAAACCACTCTGAGCACGTGGGTCCTCATGTCCCCTGGAGGGCCACACCTGACCCCGCTTTCCTAGGCCACATCGTGGTCTGTCGTCCAGTCTCGGACCCCTGCCAACTGGCTGGGCATCACAAGCCGGGGTGTAGCCCACACCCGCTGGTTCCGCGAGTCCACAGCCCGTGGGCCCTGGCGGGCAGGCTGCGTGCAGCAGCTGGCGTGACCCAGGGCCTGGTACGCACCGGCCAAACAGTCATTCACTGCCAGCAGCCACCACAGAATGAGCCCCTGCCAGGCACGTGCCTCACAGTCTCAGTTCATTCTTGTATAAACTTGCAACTTCAGAAATAGGCCCAGAGTGGTTGAGTAACTCGCCCACCGTCACACAGCTAGTAAGTTGGGGGCCGAGGCCAGAAGACCCGTCTGTCCAGCCCTGGGTTCCTAACCCCCAGCTTCCTTCTCCTGGGACCTGGGGTGGGGAAGAAAGCTCCTCTCTCCTCCTGGACGACACGCCCCGAGGAGCCACCCTTTTCTCCCTGAGTCAGCTTCCTGGTCCTGGAGCCAAAACTAGGAGGGACCCTGAATGCAGCCAAGCACCCTGGACACTGCCCTCCACCTCCCCGCCTCCCTGGCCCTCTGGGGGTTTTTATGATGCTGTAAACACTTTTAAGTGGCTCCCAACACACCGGGTTTGCATAATGGCCTCTTCTTTTCTCCCATTGCCAGTTAAATGCTTTGTCTTCCACAATGACAAGCCATGTTTCCTCCTAAGATAAATTAATTACATTACCCCGATTGGAGGGCATAGAGGAAAAAAGACAACTTCACACACATCTTAACCAACAGCTGCCCCCGCCACCCCGCTTCTGCCTGAATTAATTGAACGGAGTGCATGTTGTTATTGTTCATTTACATTTTCCTTTGTTTCGAATCTGGTTTACAGGCTGAAGGAATATCATCGCCTCCAGAGCAAGGTCACCGCCAAATAGATGGGCTGACAATGAGAAGCTAGGCCTCCTCACGCTGCCCAGCTCCCAGTGCAGCGCTAATTGTTGTGGTAATTTGTAATTGTGACTGTTCTCTCTCCGGGGCTGGCAGCGGCATGGGGGTGCCAGGCCCCAGCTTTGTGTCCCCCCCACCCCACTAGCCTGCAGTAGCTGCTGCGGAAGGGAAGGGTTGGGGGCACCTACCATGGGAAGCTGTAAAATGACGATTAAAAAAGGATACATAAGTCTTTTGTTTCTTTATTTCTGCAGAGAGGGGTGAGTGAGTGAGTGAGTGTGTGTGTGTGTGTGTGTGTGTGTGTGTGTGTGTGTGTGTGTGTGTGTGTGTGCATGTGTGTACTTTTCTTAGACCGACCTTTGTGTTTCTGACTGAAGTGCTCCTGAAGGCCGCCTTTTGCCAGAAAACCTGTTTATCCAGAAAAACGCACCCCTCTCTCCTCCAGCAAGAAGCAAGGCATCCAGAAGTGCGCACCGGGCCTGAACTTAGCCCCGCAGCCTGCGATGTTGTCACCAGCTGTGGCCCTGTGGCCCCGGGCCAGGGAAGTCGCGGAGAGTTTAGGTGGCATGCATGTCCGCAGGGACCTCCCAGGAATGGTGGTGGTGCCCTGACCGACCACGTGAGGCTTCTCTTCACTGAGCAGCCGGCGTGGCCTGAAGTGTCCTCAGTGATGGAGGAAGCACTTGGGACAAGAAGAGGAGCCTGAGCAGAGAGAAGAAAGGTGCAGACACCATTTAGGGGACACTTTGGGGAACCCCGCCCTGCCCACCAGGGTCCCAAGAACTTGTCCCCAGACCCTGCTGGGAGCAGTCAAGCTGGTACTGTGACCTCACCCCCTTGGTCATAGCTGATTGGGCTGTGGCTGGACCCCTCCCACCCCCACCAGAGCTGGGCCAATCAAAACCTCACTCCCAGGAAGTGGGCGGGGCCGTGGCCGAAGGGAGGCCGAGGGAACAGGCCTGGACGGCTGCCCTGGGCATGGAAAAGCAGAAAGAAACCACAGGGAAGGGTGGGGTCTGCATTCCAGGCCCCTCCTGGCACCTGTCATGAAGCAGGTTGCTTTGTGAGGCACCCTGGGGTTCTCATAACAAATGGTCACAGGTGGTTTCTGCCAGGGAACCACAAGGCTCTACCAGGAAGGTATGAGTCCTGGGTGCCCCCTGCCCCGCCCTCCCCTGCCCTGCCTTATCAATGAGGGTGTCTTTCCAAAGGAGTTTTGCCTTTAAAGCATCTTTTGCTCTGATTATAAAAGCTATAAATGAATTACTCAGTGAATATTAACTGTGCTAAGCATTTTGCTCCACGCTCTTCACAGTAGCTCCTTGATCTTCAGAACGACGCTGAGAGGTAGACTTCTTTTATCTCTACTTTGTAGAGGAAGCACCCAGGGGTGCTGAGAAATTGATTCTCCAGAGGTCACCCACTTAGCAAGTGGCAAGACAGGACCCAAACTCAAGTCTGGCTGACCCACCAAATCTTGTGTGTTGATGTCCTTAATCACAGTTCAGGGCTGCATCTTGGTGAAACAATGAAAATCCTGCAGAAGCAGCCATCACCCACCATCCCCTCGTCACTTAGCTACAAACATGCTTCCACTTAGTATATTGTCTAGTCGTATTTTTCTGTGCTTCTGAATACCTTTGCAGAGTTAGGTTAACAGGTTAAAAACAAGTGGTGTAAAATGTTTAACATTATATTAGAAACAGTTTCTTCTGTCATTAAAAACTCACTTGCAACAACGACATAACATGCCATTATACTGATGCCCTTTAATATACTTGAAATTTCCCCATTTATAAATTTCGGGTTTTTTTGCATTCCAAATTGTCCTATCCTTTGCTGGGTTCACATGAATATTTTTAATAAATGATTTATCGGAAATACGTTTGGTCTTTTCAGTGCTCTCTCTGGGGTTTGGAAACATATATCTTGAGTCTTTTTACAATTAATATTATACCACGCAATATGCAATGCAAAAATCTTACAATAGTACAATCTGAGAACATTTCACTTGGCGCCTTCTTGTCGTAGATACAACTTCTACGAAACCTCACAATACATCACCTTAATCTTGCTTTCCGTAGCAAAATGCTATTTTTTAAAGATTAAAAATAAGAAAATAATGTTTTCTATTTATCCATATGCTTCCATTTCTGGCACTGTTTAGTGTATAGATTAAATATTCTATCCAACTCATTTTCCTTCTGCTTGAAGAATTTTTTTAATATTTCTTATAGTGAAAGTTTGTTGGTACAGAATTCTTTCAGTTTTATGTGTCTTTATGCTTACCTCATTTCCTTAGCACTTACAATTAGGTCTTTAATTCATTTGTTTTTTGGGTTTTCTTGGCAGTCCTGAAATGAAGTAGTACTAATCCTTCAATCTATTCTTTTTTAAATTATTGGTCATTCGGAGTCCTTTAAAAAAACAGCTTGTCAGTTTCCTCAAAAAAAAAAAAAGTCATCTAACCTAATCATCCTCAAGTTTTAATTCATGAGTACGGTATGTCACTGTTTGTTTAGTTTTTATGTTATTTCCCTTTGCAATGTTTATCTTTTTCAAAATACAAGTGTACCACGTGTTAAATTTGCTCCGAAGAATTGTTTATTCCACTTATATGGAGTTGCTTTTTAAATTTCATTTTCTAATTATTTATTGCTATTACATAGAAATTCAATTGATTTTTATATGTTGGCTTTGTAAACTGCGACCCTGCTGATTCACTTATTTATTAATTCTTAGTTACTTCGTAGATTGCTTAGAGTTTTCTAAATGCATGATCAAATCTCCAAATAAAGTTAAGTCTTGCTTCTTCCTTTCCAATATTTAGTCCTTCTATTTATTTTTCTTGCCTTATTGTACTGTCTAGAACCATCAGTAAAATGTTGTAAAGAAGCAGTGAGCAGGAATATTTTATTTCTGACCTGAAGTAGGAAGCATGAGCCTTCACCACTGAGTTTGATGTTGGCTCGATAAACCTGAGATCAAGGCTGACTTTTCCTAGCCTGCCAAGAATTTTGTTTTGTTTTGTTAATATCACAATCGGGTGTTGAATGTTGTCAAATGCTTTTATGAAACCCTTTCAGGTGATCATATCATGTTCATCTGTACCTTGTTAATAGGATGGCATTGATTTTTGAATGTTAAGTCAATGTTGCAGTCCCAGGGCAAGCCTCATTTCATGGTGCTGTAGCATCCCTTTTGTATACTTTTGGGTTTGATTTGCTAAATTTTTGTTAAAGATTTTTGTATTTATGTTCATGTGGAATATGGGCTATAATTCTTTTTCTGTTTTTATATAATGTCTGATTTTTATGTTAAGAAAAATGTGGGGGTGTACCCTGTGACCTAACCATCTAGCACACCCTGGGAGCAGTTCTACATGCATCCCAGGGTCCTGGGTTCAAGACGCAGGGGCCAGGGGAACAGCTGATAAATAAAAATATTGAATGAAGTGCTTCTTCCTCCTCTCTCTTCCTGCCTGCCTGCTCGCCTTCCGTCTGCCTGCAACTTTCCTTTAAAAAAAGAAGAAGAAAAAGAGTGATATCCAAAAAATGCATTCAGAAGTGTCTCCCCATCTCCTTTATTTCCTAAAAGAACTTGTAATAATAATAATAACTTGCAATAAAAAAGAGCGAGTAATAATTTTCCTTTTCTAAAATTAGAATTCACCAATGAAGGCATCTGGGCCTGGAACTTTTTTGGGAGATGGGGTGCTTTTAAAGACTAAGTACTGTCTCTTTGATGTGTATAGGTTTGTCTTAAGTTTTCTGTTTGCTCTTGGATCAGCAGGGGGTAAGGTGTAAATTTGCTTAGATTGTCAATGTCATTGGCATCAAACATTTTATATTTCCTTATTATCCTTTTAATAAGGGTTGATAATGATGGCCCTCTTATTTACCTTGGAACTTTGTGATCTCTCTTTTTTTTCTGTTTTTATTGTGTTCCTCTAGATGTATTATGACTTTTTTTTTTTTTTAAGGAATGGGGCAGGCAGGAATGAAGGCGAGTAGGCAGGCAGGCAGGCAGGAAGAGAGAGGAGGGAAAAGCATTTTATTTAGTTGTTCATCTTGGTTGTTACCCTGTGCCCTGGGATGCAAACCTAGGTCCTTAAGATGGATGTGGACTGTGCCTGAACAGAGATG
Source organism: Solenodon paradoxus (assembly GCA_004363575.1). NCBI lineage: Eukaryota > Metazoa > Chordata > Mammalia > Eulipotyphla > Solenodontidae > Solenodon > Solenodon paradoxus. The sequence continues at coordinate 156,616 of RJWH01001026.1, forward strand.
GCAGACTCACCACTTCCTCCACCAGGGCGCTCCTTTATGCCTGCTTTTAAGACTTCCTCTTTACTGTTGATTTTCAGCCATCTGAGTACTGTGGCCTAACTTTCTATGTCTATTCTACTTGGAGCTGATTGACCTTGAATCTGTGGATTTTTGTCAACTTTAGAATAGTGGTTTTCCTCATTTTGTTTGTCCCCCCCCACTTTTGAAACTCTAGTTACATGTATTACAGGCCATTTGATACATTCCATGTCATCGAGACTCAGTTCCTTCTTCTGCTTCATTTAGTATCTATTGCTATGTCTCTAAGTTGATCTTTCCTTCTGCCCCATCTAATCTGCCGTCAGTCTCATCAAGTGGATTTTTCCATTCAGGTGTTTTTTTCACTGCTACCTACGTCATTTTTCTATATCCTATTTCTCTCACCATCATGCTTATGTTTTCCTTTATATCCTTAAAGAGATGGAACATATTCATAATAGCTGCTTTAATATCCTTTTCTGCTGATTTCATCATTTACCACTGCTTGGTCTGCTCCTGTTGACTGATTTGTCTCCTAGCTCTAGCTTACAGTTTCCACTTCTTTTACTTCTTCTTCTGCTTCTTTGCATAGCTCATACTTTAAAAAATTTCCTGCTGATCATTATAACTTTACAACCTTGCATGCTGTATGGCCTTATATTCCTTCAAAGAGGATTGCCTCAGTTCAGTTACCTGTAGATTTAAGATTTATTTTTAAGATCTTTTAGGGAAGAATTAGCCTTTATTCTAAAGTCAATTTCCTTCTACTTCTATGATGTGGCCTTTCTAGGACTTCTACTTAATTGACCTTTTTTTTAAAGGAAAGGTACAGGCAGGAATGAAGGCAAGTAGGCAGGCAGGATGGGAGATGAGGAAAAAGAAGCACATTATTTTATTTAGTTGTTCATCTTGTTTGTTCACCCACCCCACCCCGCTGCCCCAGGACTCAAACCTGGGACCTAGGGATATATGTGGCGGATTTATCTGCTAGACCGCCAGGGTGTGTCTGCTCAATGACTCATTCAGTGAGGTCCCTCCACTTGCTAAAGGAAACTCGTGCAACTTGCAATCCTGCATGAGATTTCTGCTCAGTCTTCTTTTCACGAAGCTGTTCTTCTGCAGCCTCATGGGCCTCAGTGCTTAAGGGATTCGACACCCACCAAAGAGTCGACTAGACACCTGAGCAGAAGACCTCCTCCTGGTAGACCTCTCTTCTCTGGTCATCAGTCCCATAATTTTCAGCAGCTTTCCCACATAACGTCTCAGCTCAGGGAGATGCCTGGACGCCCCACCCTCCTCTCCACGTGCTGTTTGGAAATCACTTCCAGGCCGAAATCTAGGTTCCAGTGAGGCTCCCCTTGTTTGTTTCCCCTTCACTGTCCCTTGATGCTGTTATGGTCTGAAAATAGCTGTTATCCGTGTTTTGTGCAATTTTCTTCCATTCACAGTGTGCGCATACTTCTGGACCATCTCAATCTTCATGGACAGAAAAGTTGATTTTTTTTTTTCAGTATAACAGTAATATAGTCCACATACTTCTGGGCCGCCCCGGCCTGGAGTCAGACAAAATACCTCATTCCCTGAGTCGTACAGCTTCTCACCCTCCCACCCCCATGCTCCCATCTCACTCAGCCCACAAGCCAAAGTCCTTATTACAACGGCTTCAGCTATCAGACGTGGAAGTGAGTGAGCGCACATGAGAACCTCAGACTCTAAGCCCCAGTAAAGCAGCTTCCCTTATGAGTCCAGCGAGACCAGCAGAAGAACCATCCAGAATCACAACTGACAGGCTCGTGAGAAAGAATCAATACATTTTATGGCACCAAGTTTGCATCAACGTGTAATTGACGTGCACAGAGACGACAGTAACTCCTGTGACCTGTTTTCTCGCCTGCCTTCACTCTCCCTCTGCTTCTGCCCCCGCCCACATCAGTTTGCTGTTTTTCAAATAGGCCAGCTCTCCCTGGAAGCCCCTCCCTTGGGGAGCCACAAGGCTGACTCATCACAGAGCTTCCGCCCAGCACGTTCTCAGCCTGGACCCTGCTGTCCTCCGCAGCACAGATCACCCCCCGGCATGCTAAGCATTCGTCTGCTTGGTGTGTCCAAGATGTTTTTATTGAATGGGGCTGTGCTTGGATGAGCGCCTCTCGCATGAGACAGAGAGCTTCGTGTGGGCAGAGACTGAGTCTCGTGTCCATAACTGTCGCAGTTGCTAAAACCAGGCCTGGTCAGTACGGGCACTCCAGGCACGTCTGTTGAATGAGTGAGTATCCAGCCCATCGTCACTAATTCAGAAACCCCAGCAGAGGAATCTGGAGCACACACATGCACTCAAGGTCCTTTCCTGCTCTGGAAGCCCACGAGGTGGTGCTCAGAAGCCATTCCTCTCCGGCCTTCAGCTGCAGCCTGGAACTGCCCTCCTCGCCCCCAAGTCACTGCCCTCAGCCACTGCCCACAGCAGGGCCAGGCTGCTGCCCTGCTCTCCAGACCCCCGGGCCCCCATCCACTGAGAAACGGGCAGAACATCACCACTTCAGGGGTCCATGGAGGTTTGCTTGGGCGCTGAAGAGTTAGAACTCCTAACTTGGCATGTGCTCCTGCAGGTGTGGCCATGGGGTCCGGGCTGAAGAGTTTCGACGGTCAGTCCATAGCGGCCACTAGAGCCCCCTTGTCCCCCAGCCGTCAGACCCTGCTGCAGGGGTTAGCTCCTGGGGCCTGCCTCTGCCTGCTCTCAGGGAACTTCTGTCCCTGGAAAATACTAGGTCCCCAGCCGCAAGGGATTCATGCAGTTACCCCCGACCTCGCAGAAGGTGGAGCCTTTCTAAATCGGGTGGTTCCACATGTGGGAGCTCCTTTTCTAGCTCTGTGCTCAGCTTTCAAGTGAATCCCAAAATGCAAATGTATGCTAGGGGGTCACGGCGGGTTTTGGTGTCCCGTAGCCATGATCTCCTGGATGCAGCCTAAGGGTTCTCATACTATCGAAAATTCGAGCAGCTCTGGGACGTGATTAGGGTGCGACATGATGTTAAGCGGTGTCTGTGCAGGTGTGCGTGTGTGCTGCTCGTCCTCTCGGCCAGCAGACTTGTCTCATGCGTGGCATGCCGGTCGTGTGTGTTCTGAGCTCCTTGTTTCGTTGTGCACTGATGGACTTCAGAACAAACGTGAGCTGTCTGCTTGAAATGGAGGAATCTTGTAAAATATCTTAGCTCACCCTGGTGCGCCGGGGCCGGGGTATGGCCCACATAAAGCCCGAGGACCTGTGTTTGAGACCTGGGGCCGGGGGCTGGGTCGGGGAACAGGGGGAACCACCAAAATAAATTAAAATGTAAATAAAAATGCTTTCTGCTCCTTCCTTTCTTCCTCTCTTTAAAAAAATTAAAATTATTTATGATAATTTTGTGTGTTAAATTATATCGCTGGCCTCCCATACATTATCTATCTATTTACCTACATATACTAACGTGTGTAATTATATATATGTATATGTTTATAAAAAACATGAGGGTGGGTCAAAACATGGCCGGTGTCACAGAAGGGGTTCATGGACTGTGGCCTGGACATGCTGGACGGGCTGGAGCTTCCAGGAGGGCTGGGCACAGAGTCCAGCCAGACGGGAGCAAAGGGTTCCCAGGAGAGAGCAGTGGGCCAGGCAGGCGGGACAGGGTGGCGCCCCAGCTCCGGGACAGGCCTGGGCTGCCTGTGCTGGACGTGGCCACCCCTCCCTGACCGTGACACGAGGGCAAGGGCTTCACCGGCGCCACGGTTTCTCCATCAGCATGAGCGGGTCGTGAGGAGCTGCAGAGTCACACGGGCCGTCAGGGACGGAGCGGGTCTCAGCCGCTGCTCGGTGACAGGCTCTGCAGCATGGTGGGAACAGGTGCATCCCGGGCCTACGGCTCGAAGGCCCTTGCTTCTCCTTCTCTGCGGGAGCCGCCCACCATCATGACGAGGGAGGAGGGGAAGGGGAAACCACTTATCGGGGAGCCTGCAAGCCCCTGCTTCAAGCCTCCCCTCTGCCACTGCCGGACTGCTGCCCTAGGGTGGCCTCTTCGGCGCTTCCCAGGGGACTCACTACCTTTGGTATAAAACCAAACTTAGAGTAAGTGTGCTCCCTGTCAGGACGTCGTGGAGCATGCCTGCCGTGTGTCGCTGTGCTCTAGGACGAGCAGGGCCTAGGGCCGTGCCGTCACCGACAGACCACACACACGACAGACGCGTCCCTGTGCACGGCCTGCTGTGCCGCGGGCCGCACGCCACGACGCCGACACGGAGAGGTCACTCAGACACGCCCTCGCCCGAGTCCCCCCACCGCGCGGGGTCACGGCTGCCCCGGACGGGTTTTTATCTTCTGTCTTGGAGTCCATGCTCGCCCTGAGAGACTGCCCTTGCCAGGCGAGAAAGGTCTAGAGACAGCCAACCACTTACCTACGAACACGCCTTTCCTACGAACACGCCTTTCGTGCACAAGGAACTAATCCGAGCCCGTGCCAGGACACCCACCTGGAGCAAACACTATGTGCCAAGCCATCGCCCCTGCCCGACCCCCAGGCCCAGGGAGCAGACAACTAGACGCCACCGATGCACGTTCTTCGGAGCCTCTCAGCCTGTTCCAACGTGCCTGCCCCATCTCGCCCGCTCCTTCCTGCAGAAACCACAAGAAAGGCTCTGGGCAGGCCTGTCCCTTCCCTCCTTCTGCCTCCGGACCAGCCCCAGGGCTCCCCAGTTATTCCCCCCACCCTCCAGCTCTTGTGAACTCCCTGACGGACTCTTCTTCCTAAGAGGTCTCTCACTAGACCTCTGTCATCTTACTATCCATACCTGGTCCTCAGCCCCTCACCTCCCTGCCGGTGCCTCTCCCCAGCACCCAGCTGCTTGCTTTGCCAGATGTGCACGCCAGACGTGTAAGCCAGACTTGCAAGCCGACGTGCGAGGGGATTGTCTCGGCCAAGAGGGGAGGTTAATCTGTGGTTTCCTGTGTGCTCATCCCATCCTGTCTCATCTCTGGGACCATGGATAAGAAACACACCTCCTCCTCCTCTCTCCTCCCTCCGCATAATATTTGGTGAGCTGCTGGTTTGCGCAGACACCGCCATGGTGTGAGCTAGACCAGGTCCTGCCCTCCTGGAAATGACAGTCTGAGGGGTGGGGACAGACCATCAGCGCATCATCAGAAACATGCACAGGGTAGATTCCTGCCACTCTGATGGAGGGGACCTGGGCGACAAGGCAGGACTTCCTCCTGTGCAGAGCTGCAAAGCCCAGAGGGGCCTGCGGGTGAGTGTGGGACTGGTCCAGCTTCCAGACAGACGTGCCGAGTTCCCGGGGGAGGAATGCATGGTCGGTCTGAGGAACCAAGACAAAGTCTGTGTGGCCGGCCTGCAGACAAGGCAGAGGGCTGGAGGGGAGGAGGATTCAGTTTGGGGGCTTTATCTGTGTGTGCTAGGGCAGGTTTGGAAGGAAGGGAGAGAAGGGATTTGATCTGTGAGGAGGTGGGGAGAGCAGGAGGAGGTGGTGCCCTGTTAGGGGGGTGAGAGATGACGGTGGCCTGGATTGGGGTGGCAGGGACATTGGAGGATATGGGAGAACCACGCTCTCAGGACACTACTGGATTGGAGTTGGGTGGGGAGAAACCAGGATGAGGGTGACTTCAAGGTTCAGCTCGAGTCCCTGAGATGAGGAGCCCGAGGCAGAGCGGGCCGCTGCCCCCCGGGACCCAGGCACCCTATGAGCACTCGGGTTCACATCCAGGGTCCGGCCTGTGTTCTCCGGGCCACTCTGGGGCCCCCAGTGTGCTCCCAACTCTGCCAGGAAAGTTGTCAGAAAGTGCAGTTTCCCACCCAAATCAGAGACTGAGAAGGTACGAAAATGACTTGAATCTGTCCCCATTTATTCTCGCAAAGAGATGCATTTATAGTAAAAGTGTCCTTTAGTGTTTAATAAGCCTTTATCCAAGTTTGCTATCTGTGCCTGAACAAACACGAGCCAATGATCACAGCATCAAATAGACGAGAAAGCATTGTCTTCATTTCATTTTTTTTAAAGGAAAGGCAGGAATGAAGACAAGCAGAGAGGCAGGCAGAGAGAGGAGGAGGAAGCATTTCTATTTATTTTATTTAGTTGTCCATCCTGGTTGTTCCTCCGGCCCCAGGACACGAACCTGGGTCCCCGGGATGTATGTGGACTGTGCCAGCCAGAGGTGGCAGACTTAACCGCTAAGCCAGGGCACACCCAAAGAAGTATTTTATTTCACTGGGAACTGGACAAACATTGTTTGTGATTTAGAGATGTGTTGTGTTGGGAGAGGTGGGGTGTGATGCTTGATAAGACTTTGGACCACAAACAGAGTCAAATCGAAACACATTCTGAGGAGAAACGAAAATGGACAGGTGAGCTACAAGGAAATTAAAGCATGCCATTGTCAACTGTTATGACAAGAGGGAGAGACTTGGGCAGAGAAGAGAAGCTCAGTGAGGCAGCTGCGTGAATGGGCTCCGTCCTGCTTGGTCATCACTTCGTTACAGTGTCTGCCTCCCCCTCTGCTTCCCCAAGCTCCTCTGTGGCCATGGGGGGTTTCTCATACAGTCCTAGAGAGGACCCAGGCCCCATCACCTCTGGGGCTGTGGCGTCAACAGGGGTCCAAGGTGACAGGCAGAAAACGGGTTGCTCAGACCCGAGTCCTTCCAGAATGGACTCAGGAGGAGGCTGAGCTGCCTGTGTTGGGCGAGGGTCCACAAACCCTAGACCCCACCTATGACCGGGCTCCACATCATGACCAAGGCAGTCAGCATGAACCACTCCCGCCCTTGCCAAGAAGCCCGGGGAAATGAGCTCCTTGGCGGTCCACCAGATTAGACCCCTTCTGACGGCTGGCTCGGGCCCCAGGGAACCACTAGGGGTGGGAGGACTGGGTGAGATCGCAGTGTGGGCCTTGGAGCCAGCCTGCAGTCAGGCAGCTCAGGCCTGAAGGAATCTGGACTCGGCCTGTGGAATGGCCTAGAAATCCGAACTGCCTTGCAGGGCTGAGATGGGGATAGAAAGAAATAACATAAACCGAAGTCTCTAGGCTATAGTCAGCTCTCAGTGCAGGCTGTTTTCTGAAAATGAGGACACCAAACCGGTCTAACTCCACCATAGACGCAGTCAGCAATAGAGAGAGGAGAACTCTCTGGAACACACCACCTGGGGTCTTAACAAAGAGCAAGTGAAGAAGAGAGGGGTGGGGACATCCAGAGGGGAGGCAGGCCAGTCAGTCACGTTCTTATTGGGACCCCTTCAAATAAACCATTAAAAAAAGTGACATTTTTAAGATCTGAGAAACATACCCACTGACGGGCAGGCAGATCCATTAAGGAATTAGAGGGAATGTTTTCACATGCGCTATAAACGGGTGTGGGTTTCAAGAAAAGTAATTACCCTTAAGAGGCTCATACTGGAATGTTTAGCGATGAAATCATGTGATGTCCGTCTGCTTTGAGACACAGTGGGGGTGGGGGAAGGTGGGGGCGGATGTAGGTGAGACTTTTCTCTAATACTCATTCGTGTGTATTTTTAACATTCCCTGTAATTGGAAAAAAAAAAGAATAAGGAGGAATTGAAGCTCAGAGAGGGAGAGCTGCTGACCCAAGGTCACACAGCAGTGGGTGCTGGGCCTCCCACCCGCGGTGGCGGGACCCACATGGGGCTCTTCCTGAGTCCGCACTCATCTGTCTTCAGACGCCGGCAAAGTGCTGTGACCTTCCAGGGCAAGACCTGCACTCACGCCGCCTCTGTCTCTCTCCAATCCAGCTGCACCCACTGGTCCCCTCTTCAGGGGGCGTCCCCTGAGCTGGGCCAGAGTCCCCTGTTTCTCCCGACACCGCCTTCCCAGCAGAGCGGTCGGGGCCACCAGCGGCCTGCCTTCAACCGAGAGTGTCATGCAGGGCCAGGGACCGCTGGGCTGCCAGCCCACCTGGACACCAGCTCACTGGGAGCAAGCTGAATTTGCTGTACTTGGACACAGAGGATGCTCAACAAACGTCTCTGTTCTTCGTCTGGACAGCTTTTGGAGTCCCCTGGGTGGGGTGGAGCGGGGCGGGCACACCCACAGGACAATGTGCAGGCAAATCCATGGCCATGGGGCTCCCAGCTCTGAGCACCATGCGTCAGCCTGGGTGGCGCCCCATCAGGGAACAGGCCCTCCCCAACACAAACCTTGACTGTGGAACACGAGACTTTTGTTGCAAAGTCACAACTTGGAATTGGGGCATTTTCCTGAGTGGCAGACTGTGCCTCTGAGCTGAGGAGCCTGGGCCTCACCAAGGCCACCCGCTGGACCTGAGAGGTCGAGGGCCACAGTCTCCAGCTTCGCCTAAAAACCCAGCCCTAGACACCCCAGACAGGACCCGTCTGCCTGCAGACAGCGGACACCCCGAGAGCAGGGACCCCATCCTTGTGCCCATGACTGTATCTCCCAGTGCTCAGCACAGGACAGGGAAGAGAAGCTCAGTGAGGCAGCTGTGTGAACGGGCCTCCGTCCTGCTTTGTCATCACTTTGTTACAGTGTCTACCTCCCCCACTGCTTCCCCCAGCTCCTCGGTGGCCATGGGGGGTTTCTCATATAGTCCTAGAGAGGGCCTGGGTCCGGCTGTGGTGTCAACAGGGGTTCAAGCTGACAGGCAGCCAGTAGGGATGCTCCTACTCCTTGGAAGAAGCTGAAAAACTCCAGCTCAAAGGCAAAAGAGGGGGTTGGTTTGGGTTGAGGAATAACACACATGCATATGCACACACGCAGCGCACATGCGTGCACCTGTGCGCGTACACCTGCAGGGCAACACAAGGTGTACACAGTCATTTGTGTATGTGCATACACGTGTGAGCGTGTGCATGTGTGTACATGCACGGATATTTACAAACATGAATGTGCTCGCATGCACTGTGATCCACGTGAACGGCGCTGCTGTGTGTAGTGAGTGTGCACACACATGCGTGTGAGTGAACGGGGCACGCGCATGTGTCCGTGTGCACATACGGCACACACACACATGCACATTGCGAGGCCACCTGTGTGCACTCTCACCTGTGCGCACACTCACTTACACACATGCTCACCTGCGTGCATGCTCACCTGCGTGCACATGCAGCACCGTGATGCACCTCGAGTGCATATCTCAATGGCTTGTCCCTGTGTGTCCACCGCTCAGGTGAAGAAATGGCACATGTCCAGGGCTCCCTGGGGACAGGGTGAGAATGGCCTCATGGAATCAGAGGAAGAAAAAGAGGACGATGTCTCTCTTCTTTTCGAGCATGCGTCGGGCATGTTGGGCAGAAAGAAAATAGACAGAGCTCAAGACACCTGGGTGCCCCCACACGCTGATGGCCCAGGGAGGGCCTCTTGCCCCTCTGATGCGAGCTCTGGGCCATGAGTGCCGGGCAAGATCCCTGAATAGGGCATGAGTGCGTGAGTGAAGCAGGCCGTGCCTGCTGGCTTCTGCGACGATGACCTGGTCACCCTTGAGTCGCGTGCCCAGCCCCGTGCTGTGGGGAAGAGGGCGGTCTCGGGGAGGGAGACGGCCGACATACTGTGTCCTCACCAGAGCCTGCCAGGGACACCACAGTCCACGTCAGGTGCTACAGGGCCCGGAAGAGAGGCTTGGGGAGCAAGGAGCGGTCCTTAGGAGCTGCCAGCTGGTGGGCAGCTGGGAGGAGGCCCGTGTCCAGGGGGCCCGGATGGAGTGGAGCTGCCGCACCTCTCAGCCCCACTGTGTCTACTGCGCATGCCAGTGCTGGCACCAGGCCTTCTCCACACCTGCATCTCCACTCCCCGGGGCCTGGTCAGGCGTCACCTTCACTGTCCTCCCACCTTTCCACATGAAGCACCCCCTCCCCAGGGACCGGAGGTTGCAGCCAGCACTAATGGGCCCACCTGGCGGGGAGCTGTGGGTTCTACCTGGGTCCCTCGCTGGCTGCTGCAAAGGCGAGGCCGGAGTCCCCAGCAGCCTCCACCTGGGCTCAGAGCTGCTCTGCACGCCTCTCGGGCTGGGGAAAGGGCTCGCCTGGGGTCATTGCAATCGATATCTCATCTGTGGCTCGCCTGGCGGAAGTGATGGCTATTGGAACATGGTAATGGGTGTTGTCTAGTGGAAGAGACTAATCTTCCCAGCTGTGGCGGGCTCTGCAGGTGGCCCGAATGCTGGCTTTGCTGCTGGGACAGCCCAGGCCCTTTTAAAGCCACAGCAGGCTCACTGAACACGGGTGTCTGTTCCAGTTTCCCGGCAGCTTCCTGGCCTGGGAGTAACCAAGCCCCTCTAAGCACAAATGAGAAGACGGAAGCCAAATTTCTGCACCCCATCAAGAGAATGTGAGAACTAAATTCTGGGCTCCAGATTGCTCATCCATTTCTGCACAGAATTCTGACTGTGGAAAATGGCCACAAGCCAAATTTGACCCCAGTGATGTCAGAATTTTCTATTGGTTAGCTCAACACTTCCTGAAAAAAAAAAACTAGAATCCAAATGCCACCAGGGTTGGCTGCAGTCCCTGGCATTCCCTAATGTCTCACACTCTACCAGCTTCCCTCATTTCATCACCTGTCTGACCTTCGATCAGTAAGAGTGTTTGTCACAGGGGCGGCATGCTTCTTGATAAATGGCCAGATTCCTGAGTCTGGGGCCAGAAACCCACCTGTTTAACACGCTCCCTGGGTGATTCTCATGCCTGTCAACACTTGAAAATCACAGGCCCGAGGAGATGGGGGCCAATGGATTTCATCAAATGGGAGGGTGAACAAGGGTGGTCATGTAACAAGAGGAGGGAACAGCATTCCAGACAGAAGGAACAGCATGTTCAAAGACATGAAGTTCAGGGAACCAAAAGGGTTGAAAACAGGCTGGGATGAAGGGTGGCTGAGGCAGGAAGGTAGCCCTGATAAGTGGCCTCCCTGATGGAAGCTCGTGACCCACCAGCCCCGGGACCTGGACGGGGCCGATGATCTGCCTTCAGCCAGGACTGTAAAGGCACTAGAGCCTCTGGGGCCTGAGGGGACATAGAGCTTCCAGTCGGATCTTGACTTGGAGCTGGAGCTTGGTGACCTCATGTCAATCATTTCATCTCTCTGAGTCTCAGTTTCCTCATCTGTACAATGGGCCCATAGTAGTGTCTGCCTCAGGGGCTGTCCTGAGGAATCAATTATGCAGCCTAACTGTTGAAGGAATGAGTGTGGCCCTGGTGTCCTCATCACAATCCCACCAGCACGTCACTCGCCTGCCTCCTCCCCAGCTTCTCCCCCTGCCCTGACCCTGGGGTGGGGGCAGGCACCAAGTGTGACAAATCATGACATTAGCCAACCCTCACTGGGGCTCAGAGGGACCCAGAGGCCACTCAGTTAAGACGGTAATGAAGCGGCTGTGAAACAGGAGGCCTTTCCATCTGGGCCCTGGTGACCCGAATCCTGCCTGGCGTTTAGGGAGTGCTGTGCAAACCCTGCACCTTCTCCAGCCCAGCTGTTTATCCCTGACGCCATCATTAATTTATGCCCTGCTCCCTCCTCCCATTGGTCCCCCTGCCTCCCCTGGGCCTCGCCCTGTCCCTGCCAGGCCAGCTCATGAAGACAGATGTCCCAGCCGTGGCTCCCAGCCCTCTGGCTCCACTCCGAGGAGGGGGAGGTGATGAAACAGGGATGGGGACGGCGCCCTCTGCCCTCTCTCTGTGGGAGGGGCCCAAGGGCGACACTACAGAGGGTGGGAGCTGAGCCCCCCCAAGGGCTCAGGAATGACACACAGGTCAGGCCAATTGGGCCATTCCTTCTGCTCACTGTGTGACACCCCCTCTGGAGGCAAAAGAAACCAGCTTCTCATATACTAGAGGGCACACTGCAGGTGTTAGACAGCACAGGGGCCCCTGGGATTCAGGGAGGCCTCTGAAGATGGTGAACCGGGGCGGTCATGTAACAAGCGCAGGGAACAGCATTCCAGGCAGAGGGAACAGCATGGTCAAAGACGTGAGGGTCAGGAAAACAAAAGGGTTGAAATGTGCTGGGACAAAGAGCGGCTGAGGCAGGCAGGTAGCCTCATGGGTTTTAGATTTATTCTAAAAGCTCCAAAAGCAACGGGCGTCTGATGTGGCTGAGAGCCAGGTCAAGAGGCTACCAGAGCCCCCAACCCAGGCTCGCAGGGTCAGGCCCTTAGCCCACCCTCTCGTTCTGCCCCCTCCACCCTATTCCTCAGGGAGTAACTGGCCCTTGCACCCTGGAGAGACCCTAAGGGGAAGGGCCCTGCTCTTCTGAGCCCTCCCAACAAGGTGGCTTTGTCTTGGGCTCCAAGAACCATCACTCCTCCCCGGGTCCCCTGCAGTGGCCTGTGCTGAGCTCTAAAAGGCGGCTTTATCTGGGTCCCAGGCCAGCTCGCTGGGAAGCGGGCGTCTGAGGCCGGCACACGACACCAGGCAGCAGCCTCAGCCCTGACTCCTGGAGCCGCAGACGTGGAGAGGCCGGGGACAAAAGAGGGCCTGGGGGGAGCAGCCTGTCCACACCCCGCCCCAGAGAAAGACAAGACCATGGGCACCCGGGGCCCCCTCCCCACCGCTGCAATCTGGTCACTCAATTGCAGGGGTCAGTGACATGGTCCTTTGTGCGGACCCTGCCCTGGGGGAGAAAGGAGGCAGGTAAGGCCCCAGTAACCGGATCTCCTGGGCCTGCTCTTTCTCTCCTATCCTGGGAACAAACTGCCATGCAGGAACCTTCCAAAGGAAAAGGAAAGGAGCGGCAGGTACCTTAACGCCCCAGGGCCCCACGGCAGACTGGACAGAGTGAGAGTCAGAAAGAGGGTGCGTGCGGGTGGAGCCTCTGCGGCCCCTGCTCGGCCAGTTGACGGTGATGATGACAGTCAGGACGTCCCTGGAGGCCTCCCTGGGGAGTGTCTCCAAGGTCCAGCTGCCTCTTGTGGCGGGGTGGCCAGCCCCACAGTCCGGGGACGGACAGCACCCCCCAGCTGGGGAGCCACAGCCTCGGGAGCGCAGCTGCCCCAACTCCACTCCCACCGGGACTGGGCGCCCAGTGTCAGAACTGGGAGCAGCACCCGTCATCCACCTGCCACCTCCAGCGGCCAACTGACCATTGTATTACTTACTTATAAATGTCTAAGACAGTAAGTTCATACTCTGTGGATTTTACTGCATTTAAAAAATGTTCTAATGTTCAGACAAAAGAAAACATTGAGTCCCACAAGAATGAAGGAAGCACTCACAAGACGCCAACCCAGGCGACATGGCCCTAGAAAGGCGTGGGGAGCTCTAAAGGACGACACATTTATCACCTGGATATGACACGCAGAATCCTAACTCAGCCGTGGTCACCGTGCCTGCTGCTTTGGGGAACCGCCGATTGTTACACAATGGGGAGACTGAGGCCCAAGAAAAGAACCCCAGGCGCAAGGCCAGCCAGGGCACAGCCCAGGCCTGGGGACGCTCCTGACCCCAGGGGACTGCGTAGGGACCAGTAAGGACAGTTAGTGCCACCAGGCGGGCAGCGGGCAGGTGCCCACATGTGCCGCCTTGTACGAGGCCTCGGCCGGCTGTGTTGGACCCCAGGGCCTGGCAGGGGTGCTGTCTCTGCCTCCCAGCCTCTCTTAGGGTCGCAGAAGCCCCCAGGCCAGGAGAGTCTGAGGGTCACGGGGAGCAGAAGAGACTGCCCAAAGGGAAGGTGGGACCATAAAGGCAGTCTTGCTGGCTGTCCCATCCCAGGCACTGCTAGACTCACAGAGGAACAGATGCGCAGACAGAGGCACAGAGAGGGGATTGCTTGCCCGCATCCACACAGCAGGTCAAGGACAGAGACAGGACTCTGTGGGACGCTGGGGACTTCGGGGTGAGGGGCTGCGGAGGGAGGCAGCGGGGCTAGAGAGCAGCGCTGGGGAGCGGGGCCCAAGACCCCAGTCATGTCATCACACCAGCCCTCCCTCTGGCCTCTCAGAGCTGTCCCCACACCAGTGACCTTACGGGGCGCTTTCCAGAACACAAAGGGGAGCCTCCCTGCACTTCCCCCACCCCGAGCTGACACCCTCCTGTGCTCAAGGCATCGAGCTGGTCCCGGTCACCTCTGGGCCTCTCCCCCACCTACCCAGATCCCTTTGAATTGTGTCCCCCACCCAGGCTGACCTATTTCCAGTTCCTTAAAAGCTCATCTGACAAGTCGGCCAACAACACACACGTGTGTGAACAGGCAGGTGGAGCTGCAGAGGCCAAGACGGAGCCCGCCTCTCAGGGGTACAGGTGTGGGCGTGCAGGGCAAACTATGAAGTGTGGTGCCCCCATCCACGCCGACAAAGGAGAGCAGACGATCCCAGGCTGGCCAGGGGGTGCCAGCTTTTCCCACTGCCCCCGGCATCCTCTTCTCCATTTCCCCGACACCAACCCTCTGTCCCCTCTGTCCCCAAGGGAGGCACACCAACCCCCGGCTTTAGTAGGACATGTTAAGAACATGGTTTGACGCCATCTCCGAGGTCACAAGGTCATGGCGGTTTCCCATCGATCTATTTGTCCCTCCCTGGGCTTGAGCCCTTTGTACCCCTGCGGCCCCCTGAGCCATATCAAACTTCAGCTGCTGCTGTGGAGCCAGGCCCCAGAGACCCAAAACAGGGGGCAGGGCGACCCCGGGCGATTTTACCAGCTGGGCTGCCCAGCCCCTGACCTCAGGAGGAGATGTCACGCAGCCCTGGTTCAGGCAGATCCGTGGCCTGTGAAAACTGCCCAGTGGGCCAGTTAGAGCAGGAACAGACCCTCCCCTGAGGCCACCCGACAGCCGCTGAGCTGGCGTCTGTGTGCGCACGTGGGCTTAGGACACCTCTGCGCTCAGTCACCGAGATGACCCAGGCACAGGAGCTGGGGTTACTGAGTTCAGACACTTAGGGTTCCGATGGGGAAACTGAGGCTGGGGGGCTCCTCAAGTCTCAGGACAAATTCAGAGAGGTCTCAGGTCTCCTCAGCATCCTGCCCACCTCCTGTGGTCAAAGCATGGTTCCGAGGTATCTCTGGTGCCCCAGGAAGAGGTCACGCTCATCTTGCCCCCACCTTGGGAGCTGGGCCACAGAAGACTGAACACGTCCCAGGTACCGAGACCTGCCTTCCGCTCCACGCACAGCGGGAGCCAGACCTCAGGGCAGATTTCCAGCTCGGCCATAACTGCATGTCAGAGGGCAGCCACCAGCCACCTGTGCATATTCCCCGGGGGTCCACTGAAAAGCAGCAGCCTTTATTTAGGAAGGTCATCAAGACCCAGGGCTCTGAGTCCACATTTTGTCAGTCCTATGTGACCCACCAATACCCTCAGCCCTACTCCTTGGACAACTAGAACAGGGCCACCTGCAAGCTTAGTTGCCCCCCAACCATTACCGATCAGAATCTGAGTCCTTTTATTTAAAAAGAAAAGAAAAGGAAAACAGGAAAAGTGCAGCAGAAATGAAAGCAAGCAGGCAGGAAGAGAGAGGAGGAAGAAGCATTTTTATTTCTTTTTATTAAGCTGTTCATCTTGGTTGTTCTCCCCAGCCTGGATGAGAACCGGGGTCCCTGGGATGTATGTGGATTGCGTTCAGCCAGAGGCGAAGGCCATAACCGTGCCAGAATCTGTGTGTTAACACGGCTCCCGGCTGAAGCACATGCGTGTTGGAACCGTGCCAGTCTGTAGGACTCCTAGAGCTCAGTGAAGAGGGTGTGCGCGCATGTGTGCATGTGCGTGTGAGGGTGTGTGTGTGTGTGTGTGTGTGTCAGTACTATACTTAAGATCTTTCCCCCACAGAAGGAGACTGGAGACAAAGAAAGAAGGGAGGGAGGGAGAGAGGAAAGGAAGGGCACTTTGTCTGTGTCCAAAAAGTTACGAGTCCATTCAGAACAGCACATGACAACTCACTTTAAGAGAAACAAGACAGACCCCACGCGGGACAAGGAGGAGGGGGGCGTGGCCCTGGTGGGTGCGGGGCCAGCCAAGACCCCAGTCACACAGGATCTTGAGCCACTGAAGGATTTTGAAGGGGTGACCTGTTCCAGCTTCTGTTTCGGAAAGGGGTTGCTTGAAGAGCGCTGTCGCCTCTGCTCTCTAAGGCCCTGGATTTTAGGCAAGCGGAGGTGGAGAGAGGTGGAGAGAGGCCTCGCGGTCTCGGGTCTACATAGATAAGAGAAGGTGGTCAATGGACATGGGGGAGGCTGGGAGAAAGTCAGGGCTGGTGGCCCATCAAACATGCCACAGGAATTGTGGCATAAACTAGACCAATCTTAATTGCACAGCTTGAGGAATTTTCACCACTTAATACACCACATACCCATCACCCAAATCCAGAGAAGAAAACATGCCCAGCATCCTAGAAGCCCCCTTATCCCCTCATCCAACAGGATATAGTTTCCTCCTGCTGCATAACAAAGGTCCTCAATCTCAGCAGCTTGAAACGACAGTCAAATATGATCCCACGGTTCCTGTGGGTCAGCAGCTGAGGACACCTGACCCTCTGCGAGGGTCTCCCCAGGCTGTGGCCGAGGCGTCAGACAGACTGCATTCCTTTCTGAAGCTCAGGATGTCTTCCAAGGTCCATGGTTGGTGCAGATGGCAGCTCCTTGTGGCTGAAGGAGTGAGGTCCCAGCTGTCCCACTGGTTGTGGCTTCTCACTGGAAGTTCCTGCCACAGAAGCTTGCTTCTATAAGAGGCAGGAGAGTTGCTGATTTTTAAGATTATCACCTGATTAAATCTGGCCCTCCCCTTCGATGAATTCAAAATCAAACTGATCTGGGATCTTAATTACATTTGTAAAACTTCTTCCCCTCTGCCATCTTCCACTGGCTAAAAGCAAATCACTGGTGCCACCTGCAGTCACAAGGCGGGGCCCTCACCGGGTATGAACACTGGGAGGGGGTCTGCGGGGCGGGCTGGGGTGGGGCTCACTCTACGGTGTGTCGGCACAAATAGGAATGAATTTCTGACCTCTGTTGCCATCAAATTGAACTTCACACAGTGTCTCTTTGCAGAAGGCTCCTATTTCTGAGGTTTATCCCTGTTGTTGCTGGTCTCAGGAATTTACTCCTTTTCACTGCTTCATAGTATTTCATTACATACATACATTATAATGTATTCCCCCATCCTTTGTTAATGGATATTGGTTTTATCCCAGTTTCTGGATTTGAGAATAGAGCTGCTATCATGTGGAATTTCTGGGCTGGATTCTAGAACAGTGATAGAAAACATAGGAAAATCAGATTCAAGTCTACAGCTGAATAATATCGCTCCAGCGCTAATGTCTTCGTTTTGATAAGTGTGACGTGATCATGTACATTAACTATAGCAGAAGTGGTGATGGGTAAAGAGAAGTTCTCTGTACCATCTTTGCCATTTTTTTAGATCTAAAATTGTTCCAAAATAAACATTGCACTTGAAAAGCAAATACACCATAGTTTGCCATGTATAATGCGCAGTTTTTTGCCCAAATTTGTGAGGGAAAAAATAAGGATGTGCATTACATATGGGTGGTACTAATTCCATATCTATGTAAGTGTTTTAAATTACTTATGCTTTGATTTTATTTATGCTTTTGAGTTAAAAGTGTAACTCTAGAAATCAATAACAACAGAGCAAAATAATACCCTGGCATACAGTCATGAGTTTTATAATACAAAAAGCAGGTGCCTAAATGTAAACAAAGACAGATTTGAAATAAAAAAATTAAAACAAAAGATTTGTTTCCTGAGTGTTTGCACCAAAAATGTGTGCGTTGTGTAGGGCGAAACAGGGTAACTGCCAGCAAACATTGGCCACTGGTCACAGTGGAGCAGGAGGGACACGAACTTAGACAAACTGCATGAGACAGCTGTTTTCAGGCAGCACAGTCCAGCCTGCAGTCCCTGAGAGAAGGGACACTCCTAAGCTGAGGCCCAGTCACCCAGCTCTCTGCATGGGGCCAACTTCCCAACCACAGATCAGAGTCGGGGTCCATCTGGGACAGTCGTCCCACTGGGGTGGGGGTGCAGAGGTCAGACCTTGGAGCAGCGCAAGCAGCTGGGCTCCGTGGGGCTGGAGAAGGGGGCACCACTCAGGACGGGGCTTTTAAGAAGACATTGGTCAGATCTGCACTGCACATGCTCAGGACGAGACTCCTGGATCTTTTCAGAGAGCAGCTTCTGAGGGGAGGGGAGTGGAACAGAGATTCTGGAAGTTCACGCAGTGCTAGGGAACACGGGGTTCCGTGTCAGCGAGGAGAGACCTCACCTCACGAAAACCCCGGGGCATCAGGAAGAATCTCCCCTTAGGAAGGAGTAATGTCCTAGAGTAAGGCCTGCGGACCTAAGGGCAAGCCCTGGAAAGATCCACCGAGAAGGCAGACTTCGGAGTTCAAGTCCTGCTGCCTTAGAGAAGTCTGACAACTGCCTTGAGCGCGCCACAAATCCACTCTTACTAGACACAAAACCAAACAGGCATGGCGTGCCCTGGTAGAGCAGTGGTTTGGTCAACTGTTTCTGGCCAGAGCGCAGCCCACATCTAACCTCAAGGACCTGGGTTCTTGTGTCAGGCTGGGAAGAATAACCAAGATCTACAACTAAATAAAAATGAATAAAATGCTTCCTCCTCCTCTCTCTTCTTGCCTGCCTGTCACTTGTCACCATGCCTACCTGCACCTTTCCTTAAAAGAAAAAACAAACCAAGCATGCAGAAGTCCAAGGTCATCCATCTGTAATTAAGCTGCCTGTTCCAATAAGAACCAATCATCTTGCTAAGAAGATATCAGAATCCGGAGTCTCTACAATACATCATCACAATGTCCAGGATATAATCAAAAATTACTAGAGACAAGAGAGTAAATTTCCAGCTTAACGTTCATATACATTTTAACAGACTTTCATCTATGATTACTCAGGGATCAAAGTGCTGGGTCTCACTGCTGTTTTGCTGAAAGCATTCATTCATCTGCCCAGGAGCCAGAAACTCTAGGACGGAGGCTAGGGCCGGGGCCGGGGCAGCAGGTCGCAGTAGAGACTGCTTCTGAAGGTGGAGTCAACAGGAGCGACTATGGACTAGAAAGGCTGGGAGGCAGCCATCAAGAGGGCTGAGATCCTGGGCCTGTAGAGTTCTGTGACTCTTGATTTGTTTACAATAACGTGTTACTACTGTAATGCAGGAAAAAAGAATTTCTCTATTACTCAAGAAGAAAAGCAAGAAGAAAGATGGGTGCCCCCATCTTACCCCAGATGCCCTCACTGGAGGTTTCGTGTCTTAAGGAGCATGGAGTCAGTCAGGGTCACCCCGCTGGCTCCGCCTGCTCCTCTCCTACGCTTCGTGATCATCCTCCAGTGGCTCCTGTCCATCCTGTCCTCCAGCACCTGAGGCCTCTAGGGATGGACAGGAGAAGAGCGGGGGACTGCAGTGAGGACAAGGGGCAGCAAGTAGGCTTTGGAGCGCCAACTGAAAAATATTGCTTTGGGGAAAAGGACCAGCTCCCCTCTGGGGCCAGGTTCCTGCTCTTTGCCTCGCCCTTCTTCCCAGCCCGGTTGTTGCCAGTGCTGATGGTCATGACTTGGAGAACTGAGACTCTCCTGTCTCACCTCTGTGCCCAAGCTCCTGTGACCCCGCTGGTTCTCACTGGGTCCCTTCCCACTCCCAAGTCTCTGTCCCTCCTCTGGATAGTCTTGCAACTCCTCTCTCCTTCCCTCTCTGCCCACCTGAGACTCAACTCCTTCAGAATTTGGGGTCCTGATACCCCTCTACCTGCCCCTCTCTGCAGGTATCCCCAAAGGGTGTCTTCCCCCAGGTTTCCAGACTCTCCACCAAGGTGCCCTGAATCCCAAGCAGCCTCTCCACAGAGCCCATGTCATGGTGATAAATAACAATTCCCTCCAGGATTTTTCTGTTATTGCTTGTCCCCCTGCTGACCTGTGAGTTTCTCATTCACCTCAGTGTTGCCAGCCCCTAGCAGAATACCTCAAAACATGCTTATTAAATAATGTCTAAATCATATAGAGATGAGTACATCTGAAAAGGCGCCACACAGGAGCTAGCATGCAAAATGAGCTCTACAAGAAGATAAAATGCCAATAAGCGGAGATGGAGAAATGGAAGCTTTGAAGGAAAGTGCTCAACTTGAACATGGGAATGGAGGCAGGAAAGTGTATGCCATCTTCAGGGACTCAAAGCATCATGCACAATAAAAGAAAATGTTTACTTATTCTTCAAAAAACTTTTTAAATGAATGACTGTCCATCCGGATGGATGGATAACTGGGTGGCTGGTGGGTAGATAACTGGGTGGATAGGTGGATGGATGGATGGGCGGATGGATGGATAGAAAGACAGAGTGATAGATAGGAAATGCAGGTAGGTAGAGATGAAAGACAGATGATGGACAGATGATGGATAGATGGATTGACAGACAGATAGACAGTGGGTGATATAAAACCCTCTCCCTTTAAGAGCGCAGAAATGAGTCCTGGAGAAGAAGGGGGACTGACAAAGATGATCACATTGAATTGCAGCTGCTTTAACTCCAGGCCATGTCCCTTGTCGTACCCTTGAGTCACCCATGCTATTCTGTCACGCTTCTCCTTGCTCCCAGGACCCCTGCCCAGCAGCCCTCCTTCTCCACTGGGTTTTACCCAGCCAGGTGCAGAACCAGGGCCCGAGGGTGGTGGGGAGACGAGCCCTTTGTCCAAGCCGCAGCCCAGGTGGGGTGTCCCCCTTGCCCACTCCCTCTGCCCTCTCTCTCCATGACTTTTGTCCTTGGATCGCCTGCGCCATCAGAAGAGGTTTCATTCTCTGGCAAGCGGGCAGCCATTAGGAAGAGGCAGACGCATTACCCTCTCAGCACACAATGGCCGGCCCATTCAGTCATTCTCTTTCACCTGGAGACTTCCTTTGCAGCCGGAGCCTCCCCTTTGCAGCAGGGCGGGCCCCATCTGTCGGACAGTTTGCTCCAGTGTCTCCGGCCATTATGCCTCCACTCACAGGGACTGGCTGCACGTGCACGAGCCAAGCCGATGTGTCTGCCGTCTGCACTCCCCTCTTCATCAGCCTCCAGGCTGAGCAGGACTTGCTTCAAAGAGTGATGTCAGATATGTGCAAAACAGACCCATAAAACCTAATGCACTCGCTCCCCTTTGTCTGCCTGACTCTCTTACGGAACATTTCCCACTCAGAAAGCCACTTAAAACACATCAGCAGTAACTCCACAAAACAGCCACTTGTTGGCTAATTGTGCTGAAGCACTGCCAGCGGGGCTGGGGGAGGGGTTGCCCGCTCCAGGCTCCAGGCTGGGCCCAGCTCCTGGGGAGGGGGCTTGCCTGGGCCCCTGCTGCCCGCCTCTGCACCAGCAGAGAAAAGTCGGCACACACTGGTGGGAGTGGAGAGGAAGGGGGTGCAGGCCAGGAGCCAGGATCTGCTCCCCCACCAACCTGCTGTGCGGCCCTGTGGGGGCACCGCTCATGTCCAGGCCTCTGTCTCCCCACACATCCTGGGAGAACTTGGCCTGAGGCTTTTAAGTTCTCTTTCTACCGCCAACAGCAGTAGAAACAGCTGCAGCTTCCCAAGAGCCTGGGACGGACCTCCCCGGTTCAAGCCCCAGCTCTGCGACTGGTCTCAGCCTCTCCAGACGTAATTTTCCGTGTCAGGAAAATGGGGTGATGGCAGTGTCCCCGTCATCAGGGACGACAAGAATTTGCTGAAGTGGCACCTATTTGGACACTGGTGCCAGTGAGCACAGGCCCTCCCCTGTCCTCAGGAGCTCATGGTCTGAAGGAGGAAGGTGCTAGGCCACACCAGGGTGCCCTGGCCAGTCTCAGGAAGCAGGGCAAGTGACAGAAGGAGATGACTGAGCTGGCACAGGGGACCAGCAGAGGTGCGGCGGGACAGCAGTTGGCAGGAATGGCAGGTGCAAAGACCCTGGGGCAGGGCTGAACTGGAGGACCAGGAAGGAACACAGAGGAAAAGACTGGAGAAGTGGCCAGACCTGTCCAGGAAGGCCCTGTGGACCATGGTGAAGAGCTTGGCTTTGTCCACAGGGTGAGAGGGACTCATGGAAGAGATGAAGCCAGCAAGGCAATGGACTTCTCTTTGTCAGACTCTCCCCTGGCTTCCAGGTGGAGGAACTGGGGGCAGAGGGCAAGAGCAGAAGCAGGCACCTCTCCCTCCATTGCCTCAACCTCCCAAGCGGGCACTGGCTGGGTGGCAGACACGCCCCATCCTGCCCTGGCTACAAAGAGAGGGAGCCAGGGCTCCCTGCCCCGCTTCCTCGGGTCCCCGCACTTGCTGGCCCTGCTGGTGTGGTCGCTGCCCAGCCTGGAGAGGCAGGGGTTAAGTGCCACAGCCTTGCAGAAATCAGAGGATTACAGGTTTGCGGTGGCCTGTCCTTCCTGTCACACAGGCACCGACGCACCCTGCTATCTCTGGACTCAACTGTCACCGCCGAGCACTGTATCAGAACTCCATTAGGGAAGCCCAGGCGGCAGCTCACAGCTGCGTCAAGGGCGGCAAGTCCTCGCCCCCCTCTACCTGCACTCGAGGACAACTGTCTGCTGGTCAATGGCACAGCCTCCTCCTGCCCCTTCTCCAGAGGCAGCGGGCTGCGGGCGCAGCTGGCATATGCGGGCAGAGGGTTTCTGAGCAGCGCAGCCTTGAGCCCACCTCTGAGGCTCCTGGACCGAGGAGGCAATGCTGGGACCGTCTGAGCCCAGAGCCTGTCCCCTGCACGGTTGCACGGTAGGGACAGCGAGGGCCTCCCCCCAGAACGTCAGGGCAGGGCTTCACCGAGACGCTGGGCTTCAAGGTGGCACTCAGCACAGGAGCCGCTGCTCATCCCACACCTCAGCCCCGCCTCCCCCGTCAGGGATGGTTATTTTTATTTCCCCATCTTCCGCCTCTGCCAGCTTCCTTTTGGCCTTGTCTTTGGAACCTCAAAGTCAAAGTAAACCTTTCATCAAAATAACTCACCCATCCCGGGTTCCTGGTACAATTACCGCCCGCTTCCTCCTGAATGCCGATGCCTCCTCTATTTTGTCTTTGTAAATTTTCTTTTAACTGTCCTCTGTGCGTGTGCTTTAAGGAAAAGAAAAGAAAAACCTGGTACATGAAAAGAACTTAATTGCTTTTTTTGATGTTCAAAGTAACACATACTCGTTATGAAAATCATCCAGATCGCATAGAAAGGTAGAGAGAAGGAAAACAATGAGGTCATTCTAAGGCAGCCTCCAGGAGTTTGTCGCAGTTAGAACAAAGAGGCTGGCTTGCACCCCGGCTCAGGCGACTGAGACGACTGGCCCTGGACCACGTTAAGCCCAAGGACCTGGGTTTGAGACCCAGGTCTGAGGGAGAAAAATGCAAATAAACCAAACAAACAAACGAATAAATAAAAATACTTCTTCCTTCTCTCACTCCCTCCCTTCCATTCTTCCTTCCTTCCTCTCTTTGAAAAAAAGTGAAAATAAGGAGTCTCCTTCTTTGTAAAACTGGGGTGCTTCCCGCCTGTCCCCCAGAGCATCATCTACATTCCCTGGCTCCAGCCACTGCAAACCCCCAGGAAGTGTCTCCCTCACCAGCCCCCCACCCCCCGTATCCTGCCCTCCCCCTAGACCCCAGAATCTGGCTCCCCACAAATGCTCTCTGCGCCTGCAGCCTGGAAGCCTCTTCCCACTGAGTCCGACTCTTTTCATTTCCGCAAACGTTTATCGAGCACCTGTTTGGGGCCCAGACATGTGATTCCCTCCCTTCTGATTGTGTCGTACTCACATTGCACATTTCACTGGCCTCTGTCTGGACTTAGGATTGTCTGCTCCTTGAGAACAGATCCAGAGTATCTCCGTCTCCCTGTGGACCTTCCCAGGGACCTGCAGGAAGCGGGGTTCTTGCTGGCACCACGGGGCCAGCCTTCTGCACGAGAACCCTCTGACCCTCTGACCTCTGACCCTCTGACCCTCACGTCAACCCCGGGAGCTGTGATGGCTCCCACTCTACAGGTGAGGAAGCAGTTCAACAGGTCAGGAAGCTCGCCCAAGAAACCACAGGCTGAGCTGAAAGCCAGGATATGAACCCAAGTCTTTGAAGTGAAGGCCAAGCTCCAAGCTACATGGGCCTGCCCTTTGCACAATTTGGCAAGCATGTAAGGCTCTCCAAATGAGTGCTCTCAACGAGCATGCGCAGAGCACAAAGGGCAGGACCGTCATGCACAGAAACCTTGGAAGGCTCTCTGGAGGAGGTGGTGTTTGCCTGAATTTGGAAGAGAACATAGGAGTTTGCCAGGTAGAAAACGTTTGAAAAAGAGGAAACTGTCTGTGAGTTGGGCTGAAGGTGTGAGTGAGTCAGAGCAGGAGAAGCAGAGGCCATTCTGAGTGGTCCTGGGAACAAGTGGGGGAAGAGCGGAGGCGAGGTTGAGTGGGACAGTCCACTGGCCACACCGTGACACACTCCTACACGCTATGCAGGCATCAGGACTGAGCCCCTAAAATACTCGGGCTTTCTCGGAGGAGCCCCAGCAACCTGGAGGAAATTAAAGAAAGGGAGGTCGCCCTGGGGCAGGCTCTGGCCCAGCCCCACGTGCCTCTGCAAGGAGGCTGGGCTTCATTGGTTGCACGTTTAGATTCGGAGTAAGATTTCATGAGCAGGCTTCTGCAGCAAACGTGCCTGAAACCGCTCTTGCAGGCAGGGGGAGGTTCCCTGCCAGGACTGACATGCCAGGTTTTTACCAACACCCCAGGCTCCTGGCAGGGCGTGTGGAGCTCCTCCTGAACTCTCAGAAGGGGCCCCTGCACCCCGGTCCCCACTGTCCACCTGTGAGTGGGCTTACCCGTTGCTGAACCCTGTCTGCTCCAGACAAGAGGCTGCGTGAGGCTCAGCATGGGATCCGGGAGGCTGGCTCTGCACATTTTGCTGCCAGGGCACGATGTCGCAGCCCACCCGGGGGGTCCCACCCACCCCCAGAGCGTGTCCCTCACCGTCCTGTCCGCTCAGGCGTGGGCTCGCGGCACTTCCGTGGTGGGAGCTGCTCTCCTCACAGGGGGGCCGTTGATCTTTCCCAGTTGCCACATCTTCCTTTTTTCAGAGACAAATAAAGCACTGGAAGACATCTGGGGGACGCAGGGCGAGCACGCATGAGGCTGCATGTGCGCTCACGGCGGCCCGCGCTCTGCTCGTTTCTCGTGGAAACAGCCCTCAGTTTAGGAGGCCACTGCTCAGTGCAGGCAGCACAAGGGGGCGGGAGAGGGATGTGTGCACTTCTTCCTTCATTTCTTCGCTCAGCAAGTACGTGTTGAGCTCCTGAGGAGTGGCAGGCCCTGTGCCTGTGCGCAGGGTGCATCTTGAGAAGGCAAACAAAGGCTGCGGTCTCAGGGGCTCGTGGGCCGTTGTGGGGATCAGTGTCAGGAGGGGTGAGTCCCCACGGGCAGAGCAGGTGTGAGGCTTCCTCGCAGTCTCAAGAGCATGTCTGGGGAGGTTAGGTCTGGCTGCGCCTGGAGGGGAGGAGAGGACTGTTACCCACACGAGGAGGAGGAAACAGCATGTGCACAGACTGGGAGGTTAGAAGTTTCTAGAATTCTGTCTGGGCGACTAAACAATCAGTGTGGCTGGGGTTACCCCACCAGGGTGAAGGGGCTCGAGGAGGCCAGGAGGGAGAGGAGACCCAAGATGCAGTGGGGGTCGGGCCTCCAGGACCCACTGGGGTGTGGGGGCCCCTGAGGAGGAGGGTGCAAGGGAGCGGCCCCATCCGCTGGGCACTAAGAAAGCTCTCTCTGGAGAGAGATACTGATGAGCCGGTGAAAGACCAGGATCTGGACTCGGGGGCTTGAGTTCAAACCCCAGTCCTGACACTGAGTGACCCTGGGAGAACAGCTCAAGTTCTGAGCTCAGTTTCTGCAAGAAGGGGGCAGTCATATTTCTACTGCCGAGGACTCGGGGGGAGTCCGGCAGACTGTGGGCGCCTGCAGACGGCGGCTGCAGGCGGGCTCTTCATCTGACCTGTGGGTCGGTAAATTCGGTCAGGTGAACGGGGCAGTGGAGCCTGGGTTGGGGACCAAGCAGGCATCTACCAGGGATTTCTTCTTGACTCTGCCAGGCAAGGGGATGAGAAACGTAGCCAATTTAACATCAGAATGCTGAGCACCACCCAGCAGCTACGTGATTAACACCATAGCATTTTCCCACCCACCCCTTTTACAGGTGAGCGCGCCGGGCTCCTGGAGCTGCGCACACGGCCCTAGGTCACCCAGAGAGAGAGGACTGGGGCTGGAACTGCATCCTTTGACCCAGAAGCCCCTGAAGCACAACCTGATGCCACCCGCCTTCCGATGTCACGTCCACACGGACCGACCACGCCGCCTTCCAATTCACGTCCACACGGACCGACCACGCCGCCTTCCAATTCACGTCCACACGGACTGACCACACCGCTGTGGGGCCACCCACAGGCGGCTACACTCCAGCAGAGCTGTCACATCACTGGGGTCACATCACCCATGATCTCAGAAAGAGCTTGGTCCCAAGGGTCTCTCAGTTCTTCAGCTCGTCAGGCACCCACTGTGTGCGCCGCCTGGTGGCCACGTAAGTGAGCGGGAACCGCAGGGGGCGTGTGGGGTGGAGGGGACAGACAGCACAGCCAGAATAACTGGTGGGAGCAGACTCAGGGAAGGCAGGGACAGCCAAGGTGACAGTCACTGGCAGCAATGATGACCAGACTATTTCTGTGTCCAGGGGCCCAGCCTGCTTCACCACACACAACTAAAGGGTCAGAGTGTACCCGGCCAGGGGTCTACCGGACCTGCTGGGGTTGCGGCCAGCACCCAGTCTGCCCGGGTGTTTGTTTGTGGCCCACATGCCCGTCAGTCTCAACCCAGGCCCAGGGCCCTCATGGTCTGCGCTTCACCCATCCCACCCGATGCACCCGTTCTGACAGACCACCCATGTGACTGTCCAGTGTCTTGTGAGTCACCCCACGTGCTGAGAGAGCTGAGTGGGGCCTGGACGGGTGGGGCAGGAGGGAGCTGGGAGGCCCCTGGAGGAGAAGCGTCTGGGTGAGACCCAAGGCTGAGAGGGGAGATAGGGAAGCAGACCCTGAACCAGGAGAAGGCTCCCCGCCCTGCAAAGGCCCCCAGCAGAAAGGTCTGGAAGAGGCGAGGGTGGTGGGCAGAGGGGAGAAAATTCCCTTTGAGGCTGAACCTGCAGGGCCCTGGGAGTCTGAAGGGAGAAATTTGGTTTGTATCCCAAGGCCAAGGAGACAGAAGGGGTTCTGGGCAAGGAAGGGGCCTGGCCTGCTGGGAGGGGCCAGGTGGGCAGGGAGGTGGTAGGAAGGGAAGCCTGGGCCTTGTGGAAGCAGAGGTTGGGGTGGCCCAGGGCTGGAAGCTGACAGTTACCCCACAGGCAGGAGAAGTAAGTTAATTGACAGCCCCCCATTTGAGTCACCCGTCGGGGTCCCGATGCCCAAACACCATTTCTCGTGGCCCGAGGCCCCAAGGGACCCGCTGCAGGGGCGGGGCACAGCCTTCTTCCTGGCAGAGGGGCAGGCGCGAGCGCGGCAGCCTCCAGGCCGGCTCCCCGGGGCGCCCATTCCGAAAATGACGAACGAGACCCCGACAGAAGGTGGGAAAATGGGCACGTCTGAGCCGCGCGTGTTATTGCAGGGTTTGGAAATTGCGGAGATGAAAGGGGAGCCTCAAGGAGGGGGTGTCCGCTGGGCAGAGCAAAGAAGCCGCTGCCACTCGGGCAGCGAGCCACGGACCCAGAGGAGGGGACGCGAGGATCGCGCCCAAGATGGACACAAAGACCGTGTGCTGTGACCTGAATTGTGCACGTGTGTGTGTGTGTGTGTGTGTGAGAGAGAGAGAGAGAGAGAGACAGAGAGAGAGAGAGAGAGAGAGAGAGAGAGAGAGAGACAGAGAGACAGAGAGAGACAGAGAGAGAGATGTGGGTTTCAAGAAGCAATTCTGAAGCCCCCAGCCCCTTAGCCCATCTGAATGCCCCCTTCTTTTCACCCCCAACCACAAAAAGAGAGAGAGAGCAAGAGAAAGAAGGAAAACAAAATATCTACAGTTGTCGAGACAAGAGGAGAAAAATAGAGGCAAACATCCGTAATTTTCTCTGTGGGGCTTTGCGGTAATTGAGCCATTTGGATAAAAATAAAGGCAACAGGCCCCTTAGGTAAGAAGAGCTTTTGCAATCTAAGAAGCTTGAATTATGCGTCTTGTGTCACTTGAAATCCCCCGTTCTCCCCCTTCCACGGGCGACCCAAACCACTTTCCCTTTTCTTATTATTTTTTTAAGTACCCTGTCAAATGTCGTCTGTAAAGCAGAGAATTTCAGCTGTCACAACTAATTTCAATTTTTCCATGTGCTTTCCCTCCTTGGTGTCCCAGGGGAGGGCCCTGCCGCAGACCCCTCCCCTTCCACTTGTCTCTGCTTACTCTTGTTATTTATCATTATTGCTATTATTTCAAAACCAGATTTACATCATACGTGTGCGTGGGGAGTGTTTAAGGGCTGTGGTGTGTTCCTGTGGGAGGCTGGGCCTGGACCTGTGGGTTTCCAGCTGCCTTCCTGCCCCTTGGGCCCTTACACGCAGGGCCCCACCCTCACCCTCCTGGGCCCCGGAACCCCACCATGCACTCCTGGCGCCCCCCCAACCCACCCACTTCTGACCTTCAACCTGGGAAAATCCAGACCTCAAATACAATATTGATTCTGGACCTTCTGTCAGAACCACCGGAACCAGGTAAGTCTCCCCAGGGACAGAGCTCCTGGTGGGGGTGGGGGTCACAGGGCCAAGTGTCAACGACTGACCCAGTCCCCACTCTTCTCAAATTTCCCATCTTTCCCCTTGACTTTCTTTCCTTCTCAACTCAGACATCAATCAGGGCCTTCTCCTATAGGGTTCCAGACACACCAGCGTGGGTGAGACACAGTCCTTGCCTTCCAGGAGCTGACCAGTGACTGCAAGTACAGTGGGGTGCTAGAGAGTGACAGCCCTTTTCGCTCAGCTGCTGTGGTGCCTTCACCAGGGAGCGGTGCTAAGCTGACTTCTGGAAGCGAATACCTGCCGGACAATGCAGGGAGGAGAATTCCAGGCAGATGGAGCAGCACAGGCAAACCCCGGTGATATGGGTTGAATTGTGTCCCCTCCAAATTCATATGTTCAGGTGCACCCTGGTGGAGTAGTGGTGAGGTCCACCACCTCTGGCTGAGCGCAGTCCACACACATCTCAAGGACCCAGGTTCACGTTCCAGGACAGGGGTGAACAACCAGTGTGAACAACTATATAAAAATAAAATGCAATGCTTCTTCCTCCTCTCTCTTCCTGTCTGCCTGTCTACTCACCATCCCCGCCTGCACTTTTTCCTTAAAAAAATAAAAATTTATTATGTTCAAGTCCTAACCGCCAGTGTCTCAGGATATGACCTTGCTTGGAAGCAGGCTCATGGCAGATGTAGTCAGTTACGATGAGGTCACACTGGAGTGGGAGAGGACCCTAAGCCTGTATGGCTGGAACAGACACACGGGAGAAGGCCCTGAAGATGAAGGTGGAGATGGCCACATGCTTCCAGAAGCCCGAGCATTCTAGCAAACAACAGAGGCGGGAGAAGCATGCGACAGGCTTGCCCTCGCCGCCCGCAGAGAGCGTCGGTCCCAGACCACTCAACTCCAGAATGTGAGACCATAAAAATCTGCCGTCTAAGCCACCAGGTTTGTGGTCCCGTATTACGGCCACCCTAGCAAACTCACACGCGTGGGGGTGTGAGACATATTCCGTGAAGTGCGTGTAATTCAGCAAGGTGGGAGCCTACGTGCTGAGCGCACGAGGGGTGCAGCTGGAGTCGGGGGGCAGAGGCAGGCAACTGGAACACAGTGTGGAGGGCCGCGGGGAAGAGCGGGGTGCATCTGGAGCAGGGAGGAAAGAGGTGGGATGAGCATGGCTAAATGTAATCACATTACTAGAAAGTACCGGGGGGTGAGACGTCTTTCCTTCCTCTTTTCTAGGCCCTGTGGGGGGCTGCGCCTGGCTTCCCACGTCAGTGGATTCTGGGCCCACCCGGGGCCTGCCGCAGTTTGCTGAGTGAAGAAACGTTAATCGGCCTGGTTCCTCGGTTCTTCTTGCCTTTGGTAAATAGTCCTCAGTTTGCATCCTGCTCTACAGAACACTGTTTAAGGCTCACCCTGGTGGAGTAGAGGTCTGATCCATGACCTCTGGCCAAGTGCAGTCCACATCCATCCCAAGCCCCCAGCTTCATGTCTTGGGTCCCGGGGAGCAACCAAGATGTACAACTAAAATAAAAATAAATGATGCTTCTTCCTCCTTTCCCTGCCTGCTGGCCTGCTCTTCATTCCTTCTCGCATCTTGCCTTTAAACCAATAAAAATGAAAAGAATCCTGTTTAAATGGAGGAGCCGAGTAGCCATGTGTCCACTTGGGGACACGCCCATGGTGCAGCCAGTGTGCCCTCCCTGGTCCTCCCGGGATCCTGGCATGAGGAGTGTCTCCTGGGTGGTCTTCCTCTTCCACCCAGGGCTCCTCGAGAGAGCCAGGGATGCCTCACAGGGCCAGGATTAGCTCCAGGAGTGGGAGGACCCGAGGCACAGAGAGGTATGTGACCTGCCCAGCGTCGGGGAGCTTGCGCCAGAGCCTCTGCTCTCATCGCACACCCTGCCCAGCCCTGGCCACCGGTGGGTGCTGGACGCCTGTTGGTCTAACTCAGCGCTCACTTCCAACAAGCCGGTGTGGCCAGGAAGTCAAGGGCACGGTCTGGACTCTAAGTGCCCACGGCCAAACCCCTCTGGCCCCTCCCAGTGGGGCGACTGAGTCCGAGCTTTGTTCTCCTCATTGCAAAAGCAGAACACTGACGGTTCCGACCAGTGTGGACAGCAGCGGCCAGTGACCGCCCTTCCTTTCCCGTCTGGGCATCCCGACTAGACTACATCTCCCAGGAGCCCCTGTGGGCACCACGTGTTTGCATCTGGCCAATGGACTGTGGGCTCAGGCTCTGCCTGGAGCCAGAGTGACTGCGTGGAGCGGAGCCAGCGTCTTGCCTGGGGCTGAACTCAGCTCTTCCTGGCGGGTGTGGTTTGGAGCACGGTGTTGGAAGCCCTAGTTCACGGTCTGCCGTTGGCCTCAGTTCCCTCCCAGCGCGTGAGTTCCAAGGGGCGGCACACGGAGGCCTTAAGTACCTGCAGGTACCCCGCCCGGGCCTCCGTCTCATGAGCTGGGCGCCAGGCCGTCCTGCCAGGAGATACCTCGGGTGCGTGGGTCCTGGGTCCGTGGCTTCTTCCTACAGCTGTAGACCCAGCCCTGCCACCACGCACATGTGAGAAAGGCCAGCACCCGCTGCAGGGACACCCCACCCCTGCTTCAGACCCCAGGCTCAGCGTTGTTTGTTTGTTGTTTTTAAGTAAGAAGAAAGGTGCAGGCACGAATGAAGGTGAGCCGTCAGGCTGAAGCATTTTATTCGTTTTATTTAGTTGTTCATCTTGGTTTTTTCCTGCCAGTCCCAGGACACAAGCCCAGGACTCTTCGATGTATGTGGACTCCTACTCCAGCAGGTGCGAAATGGGCCCGCATTCTTAGGCAGAGTTCTGGAAGCCCTCCCAGGACTTGCCTTCAGAGGGCCTGGGAGCCCCCTAAGTCACACGCCAGAACCCAGGCAGCGCTGTGGTCATGTTTATGATGTGCCCCTAAATGTCACCAGTACGAGACTACCTGCTACCCAGCCTGGCCTTCCTAGCACGTAGGAACTCCTTGGGGTTGCTGCGTGCCTTTGTATGCATACCTCAGCCTCTCGGCCTCCGTTTCCTTGCGACTCCAGAGCCCAGCCTACTGGTTACAGTGCTCGGAGTAAGTGCTCGGCCAGTGCAGGGCAGTGCCCTGCCTGCCCTTCTCATCCCAGCAGAATCTGGGAGGATGACAGGGGCTCCAGGGGCAGCTTCGGGGCAGACCTGGGGGAGCCAGGCCCCAGCTAGCCCCAGGCCGAGGTGGGAAGTCATTCAGCTAGGAAATCGCATTTCCACAAGCCCGAGCCCGCTCACAGAGTTGCACTGCCATGAGGGAAATTGCCCTAAATGTGAATCCACGTCCATGCCTGGGCAGAGTGATTTTGATGCTCATGAGTGGATAGCAGTACCTTCCGTGCACAATGTTTTCAGCTTGTCTGCCTTCCAATCACTCCTAAATAACATGTTGTATTTGCTGTGACTGCTCACGGGACCCTGCTCCAGCCAGCACTCGCGGCCAAGGCAGCACATTTAAAATCCCGTCTGCTTTCCATCTGTAATGAACAGAACGGTGTCAGACTCCCGCAGCCAGCCCAGGGCTGAGGCGCAGCCCTCTCCAGGATGGCTCTGGATTGCTGGCAGGCCTGGCACTGAGCAGCCACAGGGGAAGGGATGGACAGGAGCTGCCTGGTGGCTGGGGCTTTCCACCTTGTCCCCCCGCCTCCTGGCTGTGTGACTCCAGGCAGGCTGCATATCTCTCTGATCCTCTTTTCTTCACCCAGTGGATCTGCTGACCCTGATTATTCCCCCAACAAGGAACAAGGGGGGAGTTTGGGGTGTGCACCCCCCACTCATGACGCTGACTTCAGAAGCTTCTAGATGTGTATGCCTGTGTCATAGCAGCATTGTTCACGAGGGCTAAAATATGGAAGCAGATGAACCCTGGTGGCTTAGCAGATAGGTTCCCCACCTTCAGCTGGTGCAGTCCACGTGTAACCCAAAACCCAGGTGACCTGGGGGCCTGGCCAACAACCAACATAAACAACTAAGATAGAATAAATAAATGCTTTTTCCTCCTGTTTTCCTGCCTGCCTGTCTGCTCACCTTCATTTCTGCCTGCACCTTTCTTTAAAAAAAAAAAAAAAAGATGGAACTCATGGAGCGCCCATCAGCAGGTGGATGCATGAACAGGTGGCCTGCCACGCAAGGGAATAGCATTCAGCCTGAAAAAGGAGGGAGTTCTGACAGAGGCCGCAACCTGGACGAACCTGTCGGATGTTAAGCTGAGTGGGATGAAGTCAGGCATGAAAGACAAAGGCTATAGGATTCTGTTGCGTGAAATCCTAGAGAAAGCACATAAATAGACAGAAAGTAGAGCAGCGGTGGCCAGAGACTGGCGGAGGGAGAAGGAGGAGTTCGTATTTCAAGGGACAGAGTTTCTGTTCTGCAACATGATGCAGATTCTAGAGATGGGTGGTGTGATGGTCACTGAACAGAGTGGCTGAAGTGGGGACCACTGCCTACGCCTGATGGGTTAAAATTGCACATTTCATGTGATGGGTGTTTTATCACCATATTTTTAACTGTGAATTAAAATGAAAAGGTAACTTCTAAAACTCCAATCTAAAAATGAAGAAATGAGGAGAACAACACCTAAATGCCATGAAGAATGGAAAAGGGCTGGTGTGCCCTGGCTTGGTCAGTTGCCTTCGGCCGACACACCCACACACATCCCAAGGAGCCCAGTTCGCATCCGGGTGCAGGGGGAGCAGTCAGTGTGAACAAAAAAATAAAAATAAAATGTTTGTCTTCCTCTCTCTCCCTGCCTGCCTGCCTACTCACCTTCATTGCTACCTGTACTTTCCCTTTAAAAAAAGAATGGCAGAGGGATTACCAACAAGAACATTTCAAACATTAGTAAAAACAGATGAGACTAGGGAAACTGAACATCTGAATGAATGAATGAATGGTTTACAATTTCCAAGAAACTAGACTAGGAAATCAAAGAATACTTTAGTTATGAAAGATAAACCATTTACCTTGAATTCCCTTCACAGAGAAAGTCTCCAGGCTCTGATGGTTTTATGTCTGGATTATTTCAGATGTTCATGGGTCAGCTTAACCCAAGATTCAGATGCATTGCAGTAGAGGAAGGAA
The DNA here is from genome assembly GCA_004363575.1 of Solenodon paradoxus. NCBI lineage: Eukaryota > Metazoa > Chordata > Mammalia > Eulipotyphla > Solenodontidae > Solenodon > Solenodon paradoxus. Next base: position 190,459 of record RJWH01001026.1, read on the forward strand.
TAGAAACTTCCTAATATTTCGTAGGAAATCTGCCTGACTTCACTGCCAAGTCCAACGCAGGCGGCAGAGAAAGAGAAGAAGACCACAGACTGCTTTTCCTATGAAGAGAAACAAAGGCATGAATTAAATGCTGGTGATTTAATCTACCTGTATATTACTTTCACAAAAATCAGCCATTTCTAATTATTCTTCACAGCTTGCCACAGGTGTAAATCAGGAATTCATTAAAAAAAAAAACAAAAAAAAAAAAACACTCTTCTTTTTTAAAATATATTTTTATTAAAAATTGCAAATATCCATATACCTGTGTGATTCAGGTAACTGAGGTATCATGGTGCCTACCAAGGAGCCGGGTTTGTGACCTGGGGTGTGGGTGGAGGACACAGAATTGCAATATCATACATCCATTGATGATTTTTGCCCGAATCAGTCATCACTATGGAATCTGGAAAAGGTTTATATGCTTATGTCCTTGGCATCTGAATGCTGTAACCAAGCCGAGATGGTAGGGCTGTGTGGTGCCTTCTGCCTGTCTCTCCAGCCTCTGGAAGTCCTGTCCGCCATCTCCAAAAGGCTTGCTTCTGGAGAAGCTAAAAGAATGCTTAGAGGGGTATGTGCCAAAGAGGAGCAAGAAAGATATGGCGCCCAGGTTGGGCTCATCATGATGAATGTGTTTCTGTCCACTGTCCTGGTCCCAGATAGTAGGAAAGTTGCTGGTGAAATCAGTGCCAGTTTGTGGCGTTTCTCTTCCTTCATTCTCATCTTGCTCCTGGTCTTCCCTCTGCTCAAAGTCCTCATCAGGCTCCTTTTTCATCTGGATATGGAATCTAGATCTATGGTTTTGAAACCATGTTTGACTCTTGAGTCTGGAACCTCAATTTCCTTAGCAAGCAGCTCTCCCCACTCAATCCCAGGGTAAGGATTCTGGAAAACATCTCCATGAGGATGTGAGCTGGGGAGCAGTGGAGCTGATGCAGGACCAATTCTCTTCCCTCCTTTAAATCTTCTCTTCTGGGTCATCTCAGCTTGATTCTAAGTCGGCAGGCTCTGGTCTTTTCTGGAATCTGTACCTAGCTCTTCTATTCCCAAAACAAATCTGGATTCTAGACTCTTCTATGTTGATTTTCAAAGCAAGTTTCCTTTTGGTCGCGTAACCTGGGTAAGGTTTCTGGTTGATGCATCGATCAGAATTTTCCTTTCATCTTCTGTGACTTTGGTGTGGCTGTGTGTCTGATTGGTTTTCATGTCTTGTTTAAAGAGCTGTCATGGGCCCTGTTGTGAGACAGGCCTAAGGTCAAAGGATTCATCCAGGAGACAGATCATCTGAAGTTTAAGGATTCATGTTATTGGATCTGACTTGTGACATTGACAGCAACACAATAATAGCGGGGGACTTCAACGCCCCTCTTACAACAATGGACAGATCAACCAGAAAGAGAATTAAGAGGGAAACAGCCACTTTGAATGAACATCTGGAACAGGTAGGTCTAGTAGTCATATACCAATCACTTTACCCAGCGACTTCAGATTTCACCTTCTTCTCAAGCGCTCATGGATCATTCTCAAAGACGGATCATGTGCTGGGACACAAAGCATCTCTGAACAAATTTACAAATATTGAAGTCAAACCAAGCATCTTCTCTGAAGTAAAAGGATTCACACACACAAAAATGCACCTTTTCAGTACTTCTCTGCAGAAAGCATGGGCGGGATATAAAAATGCAAATTCGTATCGTCCACCTTGAGCAGGAGATGCTTGTGGGGATTGTTACTGTGCAGAGATGAAGCCAAGCTGCCTGGGATGAGCAGAAAGCAGACTTACAGACCTGCCTTCTTGTAGGCGTTCAACGCTGAGCCCTCCCGAGAGAAGGGAAGGTGGTGTAGACGGTGCTGTCTCAGAGACATCTTCATTTATCTACTCACCACTGACATTCCCACGTGAAACACGAGCGCATCCCCTTCTTCCTTCACCCAAAAGGAAGAGATTAGGAGCTCCCTGTGCCCGGCACTGCTCTGGGCACATGGCTCCAGTGCAGAGAAGCCAGGCGGAGCCCTGCCCTCACGGCACCCACAGTCAGGCTCCAGAGGCAGGTCCCGGCTGGACACAGGAGGGTCCTCAGGAGCTGAAACCCCCCTCCTAGCCCCTCAGGAGGCTCCAGTGTGGACAGGGCAACAACCACGGAGCTGAATACGCAAAGCATATTTGGGAATGTGAGTTCGGCCTGCTTGGTGACCCTGGATAGGACTTGGACTAGACACAGGCCTGTGGTTGCGAAGAAGGGAGTTTCCAAAAGCATCAGTGGATGGGCTAGTCTTGGACCGTGATGTGTGGCCCCTGCACACATAACACCATGCGGTGTCGCAAGACAGCCTGTGTCCCAGCTGTGTCTCCAGGAGCTTTCAGAGGAGTCTGAAAATGGAACCCGACGCGCTGGAGAAGCAAGTTCAAATCCCAGCAGCACCACCGTGCGGTCTGACCAGCCAGACCTTGCAGCCGCCTCCCTCACTCCAGACTTGTCCGGGGGCCTCCTCCCTCCCTCTTCCTGGGAGAGAGTGTCCCCACAGGAGGTGCAAACCAGAAGCCAGTGAGAGGTGGGGGTAAGGCAGTTCGAGGTGTGCCCCACACAGTTGCTCAGAGGACACCCCCCAAACTTGAACCTACAGTTCCACTGCAGAACACACCATGCAAAGCCTCTTGGCACAAAATAACCACCTTGTCCTGTCTGCAGAGGTCCTGCTCAGACGAAGCCCTGCTCATGATTCTAGGGAGTCGGACCCCTCTCTGCATGGTGGCCTCAGGATACTCACTGCACAGGGCTCTGAAAGCAAGTGTCCCTGGGGACCAGGCGGGTACTGCGTTCCTTTTCACCACCAGGCCTCAGAGTCCCGGTGCCCCCTCTGCCTTAGGGGTGGGCTGAAGTCATCACCAGAAGCGGGCAGAAGCCTTCACCCATTCATGGAAATTGGTGGCCACTTTCTAGATCATTCAGCTCTGCTGCTTGGGGATTCTCTGGGCTCCCCTGCCCCGCCTGAGGGCTCCCTACCTCACGGCATGACTTCTGAGTCCTTTTCCCGTCCAGCTAGCAAATATTGCGGCCACAGGTAGGACCAAATTAAGAGGGGTATTCTTTAGCCAAAAAGGGAAAAGTGAGCTCTTATTCCAGGCACACGGGGACTGGGTTGTGTGCTTTTTGCAAAGGACGGGGAGGGAAGAGGCAGTGTTTAATTCTCTGATGTCTGCAGACTTCTGGAAAAAGCGGGGAGTGCTCGAGGACTGGGGATCCCACCTGCATCTGGTCCCTAGTTTAGTCTGGACCAGAGCAGCCATGATGCAGAGGGGTGGGGATTTACCGTGCCCTTCTTCATGACCCTGGTCTCCTCTCTGCCTCCATAATGCTGGACTTACCAGACCGGGTCCCAGTTCCTCTTGGATGAATTCCGGAGCCGAGATGGTCCAGCCACCGCCAATCTCTAGTCTAAGGTTGCAAATTCCATGGTGCTCTATAACCTCACCAGCAATGCGGCTCTGTGCTCCCTGCAAATACGCACAGCTGAGCCAGACTTGAGCTCGGGTTCAGCCATTTTGAGGGAATGACCAAGCACGAGACGACACACTGGCACCCAGGTCTTGTCTCGGGGTCTGTTTCTGGGGGAGCTCATCTATTTACTAACAGTGTCAGTTCCTACCCTCTCTGAAGCTCAGCCTCCTCACCTGTACCGCGTGGGTTCTGGGGTCCCTCCTCTTGGAAGCGACCTGAGGACTGCATGACACAGTGGGGATCAAGTGTGTGTCTGGTCACTCCACTGAGGGTAGTAGGAGATGGCTGACCCAGAGCGGGTGAAGTTTACGCTTCAGGAACACGACAGGGTGTGAGCATTTGCATGTTGCAGAGAGAGCCACGACCGTGTCTCCCAACCCGGCTCTCACTGACAAGGTGACTTTGACACTGCTTCCTTCAGTAAATGTTGCCTGTGTCCCTTCCCCTTGAACCCGACTAAGGCTCTGTTATGGTGGGAAGCACAAAGGAGGTTGGAATTTTTTTTCCCAAGCATGATCAAAGGGTGATGCAGAGTGTGCTGCGCTCTCTGGAATGCCTGGCCTGAAGCCTTCTGCGTGGCCAGCATTCTGGCTGTCCCGGGGCGGCCATGCCGTGAGGAAGCCCAATCTAGTCTGCATGGAGAGACCACGTGGAGAGGACCGGAGATGCTGGGATGGCAGGGCTGCTCACTTAGCCCCCGGTAGTCCCAGAGCCAGGCACCCAGCGGTGCTTCTGGTCCCATCCCTGCTGTTCCAGCTCATCTTGTTACCATGGCCGTGTACGAGGGACCCTCCTTGGCTAGGAACACCCAGCTGAGCCTCTCCCACATCCCTGCAAACTGTAAGCCAAGCAAAGAGATTGTTTTAAAGTGGTAGCAACCAGGATAATTTGTTTCTTGTAAGAGTGACCAGAATACAGTTGGGGTGGGGGGTGCCATTCGGCAGCAGGGGACCTGGTTAACAAAGTCAGCTCCTGAACTTGCTGCTGTCTCTCCCTGAGACAGCCGTGCCTGCAGGAAACGTGACCTCCAGCGTCATGGTTCCACTGCCGGATGGGTCCTGCGAGCATGGCTCACTGGCCTCCAAACTGTCAAGTGCGTGGGACATTGACACCCCTGTCCTCTCTTGGTAAGAGTCAGACACCAGGACTTACCAGACCAGACCACCTCCACCCAGGCCTTCCAGGGACACAGTTGCAGAATCTGCCTGTTCTTCCTGAAGGACAGTGTTACCTGTCTGGGCTGTGGCCTGCACTGATCGGACCTCAGGACACCGCTGTCCCCTCTCTGAGTCCTCGGTGGCAGAGGCAGGCCTGGTTGGGAGGAGAGCACCTGGCACCTGCCTTGTGCACTGGAGCAGCAGTCGGGGACAGGACAGAGGCTGCTTGTCCTTACTTTGGTCTCTTCATGGAGTGGACATCCTCAAAGTTTGGTGGCTCAGCCCTTGGGATCCAGCCCTCTACCCTGTTTGTGATACCAGCCTGTAAGCATCGGCTGGTCATTGGCAGAAATGCCTGGGACCTATCCCACACACTTCTTCTGGGGCAGCCTGGGACACTCCTGGTGTACAGACGGAGACACTGAGCTCAGTCAGAGACGGAAGGGTCTTGCTCACGGTGACTCAGTTACCAAGTGGCAGAGCCGGGCCTGGGATGGGGCCTGACTCCAAGTCTGCTCCCAGCACCCCTCATTGTGGCCTGTCTCCCGCCTCCTCTCACCATCCCGTTTCCTCCCTCCCCAGTCCCCACTCCGAACAATCCTGGATGCAAGGGAGACTTCCTCCGTAGAGGAAGCAGCATTTACCAGATGGCATAACACTGCTGTTACAAGTTGAGGCTGGGGACACGGACAGACGTGACCTTCAACTCCAACTCCTCATGGCTGAGTAGGCCTGGAGAGCCCCCCAGAGCCACCCAGCGCTCCCCGGGCCTGACCGCCCTCCCGAGTCCACAGCAATGACCAGGAGGCTCCCCACGTCCATGTCACTCTCTCGGGGACCACTGCGTATGCGCAGGTCACAACCCCCACAGGAAACTAGAATTCCCCGCAGTGGGGGGAAGCGATGACTCCACCACCCTTGACTTCACAATTCGGCAGTTCAAACACAGTCAACCCACTCTTAGGACAGCCGCCCTTGACAAGGTCATATATGCCAACAACTGCTTGCTGGAATCATGACTGCAGCTGATACAATCTGTGAACTTGCCTGCAGCCCCAGGGACCCACCAGAGAGCAAACAGACACCTGTGACCCCTCCCCGGACAGCGAATCAGCCGGGCCTCCATCTGGGACTGGCCAGCCTCCAAACCTGTGAGACGTGACTTTCCGATTTGGTTTGGTTTTTAAAGGAAATATACAGGTGGGAATGGAGGTGAATAGGCAGGCAGGGAGAGAGAGGAGAAAGAATTATTTTATTGTATTGTGTTATGTACTTGTTCACACTGGTTGTTTCCCCCGGACCCAGGCTCAAAGGCAGAGCTGTGTGGCTTGGGTTCCTTTGCAGGCTGCTCCACCAGGGAGCCTCAAATTTCCGGTGTTTTTAAATCACTCTCTCCACAGAATTCTGTTGTAGCAAACAGCGCACTGATACAAAGTCTCTCTCTGCATATGTATACAGTTGTACCCTGCTTTCCCTTTCAAAGAAAAAATATTAGAGGAAAGGAACAGGCAGAAATGAAGGCAAGTAAACAGGCAGGACAAGAGAGCAGGGAGACACAGCGTATTTACTTCTATTCTGTTGTTCATCTTGGTTTTCCCCCCAGCCTGGGATGAGAACCCCTGTCCTTGGGATGTGTTTGGACTGCCCTCAGCTAGAGGCAGCAGACCTAGTCACTACTCCACCAGGGCATGCCTCCATGTCAAATTTTTTAAAAAGGAAGAAATCCAGCTCTGCAGCTTACTGACCTTGGACAACTCCTTTGTGTTCCCTGAGACTCAAGTCCTCATCTGTGAAATGGGAATGATTGAAAGTGCCCGGCTTTTAAAGTCATAAGCCTGAAATTAGATAAAGAGAGGATTAAATACAGTGCTGGCCCTAGCTCAATAAAATTTCCCCGGCATCCTCATCACCACCTCCACAGTATTACGATGTTGACAGGCAGGGGGTCATGTGTACCTTTCCTTCATCTGCTCTGTTTTTCACCCAGCTTGGTATCTTCATCATGCACTCAAGAATATCCCACCCAATCTCTTATGTAAAATTGATTTGTAATTGCATGAGCAATGCACAAATGCATACTATTTGCTTTTTATGACATCATAGGTCTGGCTAAAATCTCTTCTGACGGTCTGTCCTCCCTGCTCCCCCACACCCATGTTCCTTCCTCTATTTCCAGAGGTAATCTGCGATTATTTTGCTGCCCTGTGGGTATTTTTCTGTGCATGACGTGCAAATGGACTTATCTTTTGAAATAAAGTGTTTGAACATGATGCATTTGATTTGCTTTCACATAAAGGGATCAGACTCATCATATCATTTTGCTACTTGATTTTTTTTTTTTCCACTCAGTAACACCTCCTTGGATTTACCAGTGTCAGCAAGAAGGGAAAGAGGACAGGAATCTCTGGTCTGGAAGCTGGACACACTTGAGAACCAAAATCTGCAACTCACAAGTTACCCCTTAGTCCACGAGGCACATGACTTTGGAGCCCTGATCTGTGCTCATCTGATCTCCCACCTGCTCATCTTGTATATTTGCAAACAAGCCCCATAATTTTCTGTCTGAATCACCTGCAAGCTTCAGGTTCTAAAACATAACATCTTCTTTCCAGGCCACTGGGCCAGGCTATCCATCGACCCTGCCAGTGGAAGGATGCTCTCATGGTGCTGTGCTCACTTGTCTTTTAGGAGATGATGAAAGACAGTTTGAGGACTGCAGGGTCCACACCTGTTGTCAAGACCTCTTTTCTTGTGCCCTGAGTTTTGGAAGCTGCGACCATCGACAAGAGAAAACAGAAATCCGCACATCCCTGCTAAGCATGGCAATTGCACACATGCATTACTAAAGCAGTGTGTGACTCAATCCCGTCCCAAGCATGGGGGTGGGGAGTCAATAAGTCACAACCTGGCCTTTATGATTTTTTTGACCCTTGGATCCATCCCAGCCCGTCTGTCTTCGAGAAGAAAGATCCTCAGCCAGGAGAGACATTTCTGGGAAAACACAGCCAGGTTACTTCCTGCTGCCACACGCAATGGAATTTTCTTTGGAAACTTCACATTTTTCCTGCTTCGTGGCAGCCTTCTTCTAGTGAAGAAGTCATTGTCTCTCTCCCTGGCCTCCAGGCCCGGAGCTGAGCCAAGCACAGCAGCCAAGATGCAGAGCAGAAAACTGCTGTTCCTGATTTGAGCGGGGAACAGATGTAGACACCAATGTGACTGGCAGAGGGGAGTCTGCCTTGGTTTCCCAGTTCTAGATACTTCAAACCTCACCTGTTTCCCCACAACCAACACACACACACACACACACACACACACACACACACACACACACACACACACAGAAGAGAGAGAGAGTTTTCAATAGAGCCCTCATTTGCAAGACAAAAGGCATGAGGTTTTAGAATCTCTAGAAATCTCTGAGTAACAGATAGAACATACATTCTGACAGTAACTGTTCTACATCATTGACATGTCTTTTCCCTGCATAGCCAACAATGTGATCCCCCCACACCCAGTCAATTCAGTGTGACATGCATCACCGCTTCAGCCCATGTCTGCTGACTTCTGTCTCTTTGCAATCACCAGTCACAGACATCAATTGCAGGTTTTCTTTATAGTTTGAGTATTATCTTGTGTGTTTTAACTCTTACCTATATTTCATTTCTGCTCCCATTTCACTATCTTTCTTCTGATACCATGCCCTCCTCTTGACAATGGATAAGCCCTCTAGAGAACCTGGTCCAAATAATTCATCCACAGAAAGAGCCTTGGATGGATGGATGGATGGATGGATGATGGATGGATGACTGATGGATGGATGATTCATGGATGATGGATGGATGATGGATGGATGGATGGATGAATGATGGACGGATGATGGCTAGATGGATGATGGATGGATGATGGATGATGGATGGATGAATGACGGATGATGGATGGATGATGGATGATGGATGGATGGATGACTGATGGATGGATGGATGATAGCTAGATGGATGACGGATGGATGGATGATGGATGGATGAGGGATGGATGATGGATGGATAGATGATGGATATATGGATGGATGATGGATGGATGAATGATGGATGGATGGTGGATGGATGACTGATGGATGGATGACTGATGGATGGATGGATAGAAATAGAAATAGATAGATGTAGATAGATAACTATACATAGTTAGAGATAATACAGATACATAGATCATAGATACATAATTGGAAGGCAATTCAGTGCAACAGTCCCACCAGGAAAGGAAGCAGCTCCATAGGCAACCCATCAGTTTTGTCTTGATCTAGTCACAGAAGCAGATGCAGTTATCTCAGGCTGAAGGAAGATGGATGTGTCCAACAGGGCACATATATTCTTGAATGACATGTGAGCCTGACCCATTTTAATTCACCCTCTTTCATCAAATCTCTTCCTTCTCCCACCCCTCCAACTGTTTTTTATGTCATTTCCAGTGGGAAAGAACTGTTTATTTCCTTTCCATCCATTTTTCTTCTGGCGACAGATCTATTTTCCTTGGTGAATTTATTCTTTCACTCATGCTCAAAATCCATGGCTCTGTGTGGTTCAACTCCCTATCCCTAAAAATGGATTATGTCATCTTTTTTTTCAACATGCAATTTTTAAATTGTCAAACAGAGTAAAATAAAAAGAATTTAATGGTGAAAAGTCATTAAGCCACCACCTAGTGTCCACTATTAACACTAGACTACACTCGCCTTGTATCTAATAAAGTATTTGTCCTCCCATTGAATGACACCGCCTTATTTGAGGCATTTTGAAGCAAATCACAGACATCAATATACTCCCTCCTAACTTCGTATCATTGACTACAGTCTAATATTTGTTTACATATTTTTCCTTTATTATAATGGTACATCAGATAAAATGCATAATCCTGACATAGCTGGATTTTGTATGCTCTGCATGGTCTAAATTCCTATCGATACATGGAACATTGCCACGAACCCCCAAAAATTCTCTCCATCGCCATCCTTAACTTTCAGAGGCACTGATTATTCTGACTTTTCCATTTAGGCTATTCCCATTTTTAGCCTATTATAAAGCTGTGTTGAGAATTATCATAAAACTTCGTTTGTGGACACATATTTTCATTTCTTTTGAGTCAATGTGTAGGAGTACAATTGCCGGGTTATAGAGTGGGTATATTTTTATTTATGAAGAAACTTCCACATCTTTTGCTCTGAGTATTTGCACCATTTTACAGTCCCAGGAACAGCGTGTGGAGGCAAGAATTGCTCTGTGGCCTTGTCAGCACATGGTGTGGTTGCTCTCTCTCGTTTTAGCCATTCAGGTGGGTGTCAGTGGTTTTAATTTACAGCTGCCTAACAATTTGGAACACACTTTCTTGTGCTTATTGACCATTTACTCAACTTCCCTCTGCTCTAACTTTTTGCCCATGTCATGGGGTTGCTTGTGTTTTAATATCAAATGGTAAGGCTTTTTTAAACAAAGTGTAAATATGAGCCTCTTGACAGATACATGTTTTTCAAATAGTTTTTCTGGCATCCCCTGGTGGAACAGCAGTTGGGTCAATCTCCTCCAAAGGAGCATAAGCCACATACCTCTGGGTTTGAGTCCCAGGTCTGTGGGGATAATAACCTCTGTGAACAGCAAATGAAAATAAAAATACAAGTCCTTCTTCCTCCTCTCTCTGCCTGCCTATTCACCTTCATTCCTGCCCGCACCTTTCCTAAAAAAAAAAAAAATTGTTCTCCGAGTCTGTGACTTGCTTTTCTATTTATTTTTCAGAATTTATTTGAGCAAAAAATCAGTTCCAGTCAAGCACCACCAAATCACAAGTAATTAGATGCTGTTTTCTTAATGGTGTTTTCTTAATGGTGTATTAGATTTGCCTGTAACCAGGGCCAACATAATAATACATCTTACTACCATGGCCGCAAGGCTATCTCAGGTACGGGTCCATGACCTAGGCAAGTTACTGAGTCATTTTTATAGGAATTTGGAGACAAAAAGACACTCTTTGTGGCTGGACATGAGCCCGAAGGGGTGTGATATCTACTGCCCTTGGCATCATTGCCACGTTGTGGAAAAATCCAATATAGCCTAGATCCAAGACAGGGGAGGCAGACCTGAGGCCAGGAGAGAAGCCAGGTCTTGTGACATTGTCTGAGTCTCTCTGCAGGTGCCCCGTGAGTCACACTGCTGTCCACAGAGACCCCACGTTTTCTTGCCTTTCTACCATTGTCATTCCCTTCGCCTGGCATGCCCTTTTGACATATCTCTGGATGTCCACCTGGTCCAGCTGAGGTGCCAACTATTCCATCAAATTTTCCCTGATCCCTCTTGTATTTTCTTTACCCCTCCCAGAGTCACTTCATCCTCTTCCAGGTGCTGAGTCATATCCCGAAGTCTCTTAGCATATATTATTTATAACCATCATCATCATCATCATCATGCTTTTAAAAAAACCCTGCAAGTTCCTTTGTGCCTGTATCCATGTTTGATCTTGTTATTACCCACATAATATGGCTTCTGAGAATAGGTACTGGTAGACATTTCTGGAGGTGGGAACATAGGGAAACTTAATTTTCTACACGATGTGTTCCAGAGACTATTTATAAAGGTAGGTGTTGCTTTTGTAGTCAGAAAAGGAAATACTTTAAAACACAATGACTGAAAGGACAACTGTGAGCAGGTAATAGCTTTAATTCCACTCCTGGAGTCCTTCGGGGATTCAATCAACATCATGTCTTCCTTTTCAGTCCCTTCCCAATGGCTCCTTTCCTTTTTATTCTGCTTTATTCCCCCTCTAATTGACTCTTTGCAGAAGTCCAACACGACAATCAGGATGGCTAAGACAGCCATGTGGCGGGAGATAAGGCCCTCATTTAAGGGCATATGTAAGGAGGATTTAAGTGGCGGTCAACTGTGAGATAACTGGGGCAGGCCAAAGACTTATACCCCGCGCTGAGTCCTGGAAAGTGGACCTGGGTGTCGGGGAGAGAGGAGACCAGGAGATAGGTTTCTTAGAGGGGACTATTCACTGACAAACTCTTGTTTGGATTAAGACTTTCCCAAACTATATTCTTCTAGTGGATAAGGGACAAAGAACCTTTCTGGATTAGAGGGATGGTGGAGGCCCAGGGGGTGGCAGATGACTTTTTTCATTAAGGGAAGGACTAACAGGTTAGAACTCTCGTCTTCCATTCTCCTGGGTTTCTTCCCATCTGAGTGGGGCATCTCTCTTCAGGTGGCCCCATCTGGACCAGATTCTACTCTTCTCTGTCCTGTGGGTCACTGGCAAGAGTGAGTTGGAACCCATGACTCAGAGGATGCTCCAGGCACATACAGTTTCAGAACCTCCAGGATACCCGCCCGAAGGACTTCTCCAGAGTCTCAGGACTGTGCTTCTCGGAAATTCACCAACTCACTGCAGGTGAGCGACCACAGATGGTCTTTCCATGGCTCTGTCTTTTCTGGCCCTTGAGTGATCAATGCATCCCAATTTTCCCATGAGTCTTCTGGTTTTAGCCCCCAAACGCCTACATCCCAGGAGGCCTTTTATTCACCTGCACACCTGAACAGCTGATCACCATCTCTACGCCCCCAAACCCACCAATCACCTATCATTGCATGAAAGAGGAACTTCTGTTGTTCCTGGGTAGACAGAAGTCTGAGAGACCTGGCAAAGCTCCTGTCCCCTGATGCAGACACCATGTTTAATCCCCTTCCTTGTATGTACATGAGACCTATGAAATATGGACGAGCATTCCTGTGGGTAGATTACTAATCAGCTGACTTGAGTGAATCAAATGGGAGACTATCCAGAGTGGTCCCGAGTGGTCCTGACCTAATCAGGGCAATTATTTTTTTCCAGAAAGATTCTCTCTCTCTCTCTCTCTCTCTCTCTCTCTCTCACACACACACACACATGCAGACAGGAATGAAGGCAAGTAGGCAGGCAGAAAGAGAGAGGTGGAAGAAGTGCTTTATTTATTTTCATTTGGTTATTGACATTGGTTGTTCTCTACCCCACCCCTAGCCCTGGGTCTTGAACCTGGGACCTTGGTGTAGGTGGGACTGTTCTCAGGGTGTACTAGACCGCTAGGCCACTAGGATGCACCCTCCAGCAAGGATCTTGATTGTATCCCTCCCAGGCCCCGAGGGGAGAGTTCAGTTACACTGTGACATGACTTTGGACCTACAGAACTGTCAGATAATAACTGGATTTCAGTTGCTACCTCTGTGGTCATCTGTGATGGAACAACAGAGCACACATAGCAGCCTCGAAGAGAAAGGCAAGTTCCTCGTCCTGCCTGAGCCTTGGTGTCCAGATTTGGAGGACGGGAAGGCCAGTGTTCACCCTTTAGGATCATTACAAACATTACACGAGGCGAGACTATCAAGTGCTCAGATGCTCAGGGTGAGAAAATGGAGAAAGAGCAGAGGATGGAGGCGAGGGATATTTGCTCCTTGGAAACCCACCCCTTCTACCACCAAACAGATCAGCAGATCCTAACCTGTCTTTACCTTTTCACAGAGAGAGCGAGAAGAGGAAGAACCATTTTATCTATTTTTATTTAGTGTTACATCTTGGTGGTTCTCCCAGGCCTGAGACGCGAATCCCAGCCCTTGAGATGGATGTGGACTGTGCTCTCGGCCAGAGGTACAGACCAAACCACTACTCCCCCAGAATGCGCCCCTCTCCTGTCTTCTGTGTCTCTCTGCTGAGCAGCTGCACACCTTGCAGAGAGTATCAAAGGTCAGTACGTGTGTACTGTCTAGACAGACTTGTTTGATGGTTTAAGCTCTTCCTATCTCAAGAGTTATCTTGCTAGATTAAAATAAGAACAAGACCCACATAGGCCTGGCTTGAGGACCAAGGTCCACAGGACAATTCCTGTAGCTAAAAGGAGGTATGACATTTGGCAAGGGGCTATCCCAGAGCCTCCGTGTCAATGCATGCAGTCACCTCGACCTCGGATTCCATAAGCATGACTGACGGAGGGTGAAAAAGGGTCTCTTTCAATCAGGGAGCCACAATCATTATTTTCTGAGTACTCACTAAGCGCTGAGGCTGAGGAAGCTAAGTCCTCAGGGACGCATCTTCCCAGAGAGCTACTATCTGGGTTATCTATGAAAAGGACATGAATTAAAATTCCATTTTCTGGGAAACAGGGACTCAAAGAGATCTGCACATTTACGTTAATCTCGGCTTTATTCCCAGTTGCCAAGAGATGCAGTCACTCAGCTGTCCACGGGCAGAGGAATGCATAAACAGTGTGGTGAAGATATGGGCCACGGAACACTATTCTGCCTTCAAAAGGAAGGACATTCTGACATTTGTTACAATATGGATGGACCTTGAAAGCACTAAGCTAAGTGAAAGTAGCCAGGCACAAATACTGCACAGTTCCACACCAAGGAGGTACTCAGAATAGGCACATTCATAGAGACAAAAAGTAAAGTGCTGGATGCCAATGTATAAACAGCAGTGGTGTGTATACCTCATAATGCCTCTTGACTGTACACTTAAAAATGCTCAAATGGGCGTGTGCTGGAGGAACAGTGGTTAGGTCAGTCGCCTCCGAAGGAACGCAGGCCACAAATTCCTGGTTTCGAGTCCCAGGTCCAGGGTGAAACAACCAGTGCGAACGACTAAATGGAAAAAAATAAATAAAAACATTTCTTCCTCCTCCCTCAAAAAATAAAACAAAACAAAAAATGCTTACATGGAAATTTTTATGTTGTGCATATTTATCACAATATGAAAGTTAACATCTTTGTTTTAAAGAATTTCAAACTTATTTGATTTAAAAAAAAAATGAAAAATGGGGACCATACCAAGTATCGGACAGGATGAGTGAGAGGAACTCACCTGCGGCTGGTGGGAGACCTTGGAGACAGCCTCTGAGGAGAGCCATCTGGCTTTATCTAGCGAAGCGGGGGTGATACACCCCTACTCACCCTCAACCCCTCCCCTCTCACCCCTGAACAGAATCCTAGAGACTCTCTGGAGCAGAAGCAGGAGACAAGCCCCAGAAAATGTCTTGCCACATTGTGTGTAACAAAGGAAATGAGGGAAACAATCTCTATGATCAGGAGAAAGAATACATAATTGCTGGTTTACTTCTCCAGTGGAATAAAAGTAACTGAAATAAAGCTACATAGTGTGAACTTGAATAAACCTCAAAAATACATCTTTCTTTTTAACGGAAATATACATAGAGCTTGATAGAACATTTAAAAGGATTCACTAGCCACACTGACAAAAACACAAGCCCCATGGATGCAGATCACTGAATTCAGGGAGGCAGTTACCTCTGCAGACACCGGACAGCCCAGGATGCTGAGCGCTACCCGGGAAGCTCGCTCGGAACCGCAGTGCAGTTTCTTACGCATCACGTCGAGTGCGTGGCTGTTCGTTATATTTTTCTACATAGTTTTTTTGTATGCCAGACGTATTTCATAATAAAAAATAACAAAGCAGAGACTAAAAGAATATAGGGGGATACAGCTGAAAGAGCGTGCTCATGAATTTTCAGAAATAAGTGTTCGCTGAGCACGTACTATGCGCTGCACACTGGAGAGAGTAGCAAATAACGTGGGCTCCGGGCTGCTGTCTGTGAAGTTGATGATCTTGTGGGGGAGAAGGTATTAATCAAATCATCAGGGAAATGAAAGTGTAAGTAAACTCTGATAGGTACTCAGGTTTCTAGGAAAGGGGTTGCGAGCATTTCCTACAGGAGTCTCGCCTGTCCAAAGGAACAAATTAAAGATGCCGATGTTGGGGAATTCCCAACAAACAACCCTGTTGGACCATCGTACAGTGCGGTCACAGCCAACAATACTCATCTACATTCAGATTTGTTTTTAAGGAAAGGTGAAGGCAGGAATGAAGGTGAGTAGGCAGGCAGGCAGGGAGAGAGGGAAGGAAGAAGCATTTATTTAGTCGTTCCCCTTGGCCCCTTGGAATGTATGTGGACTACAGTGGTAGGAGGTGACGGACCTAACCTCCAAACCACCAGGGCACGCCCACACTCAACTTTCAGTCACCCGCCCAGAAGCAAGAGCAAACCACCATGGATTACCAAACATCTGAAAAGAAGTCTGAAACATGAAGACTAGGGACTATAAAAGACTACCTACCTGCTTACATACATAAAAATAAAATAGCCAGAAACCTATAAGCAGCCTAATCTGCAGGGAAAATATAATCTTTTAAAACCATCTTCAAGATCATCAGAGAGATTAGGGAAGGTATTAAATCTACAAAACAAAAGCAGCATGCTATTTTTTAAAAGAGCATAATGTTGGGAAAGCAAAGAAATTAGAAATTTAAATCACAACAGCATAAATGAAAAACTCTGAAAAGACTGGAACCCTGCCCTTTGGGAAGAAGAGCAAAACTAGAAAGAGATGGAAAATAGAAAATATAGGATAATTAGAGGGCCAATAGAAGACGTCCAGTATCCAAATAGTAGAATCCCTAGAAAGATAAATAGAGAAACTGATGGGGAGAAATCCTCAAACTAAATAATTTAGGAGTATTTCCCAGAATTGAAGGGTATTATTTTGCACATCAAAAGCAACTCAGTGAGCAGTATAGTGGGTGAAAAAGAATCCACTTTAGAACACATTATGGGGGTGCTTCAGAATACTGGAGAAAAAAAGATTCTATGAATAGTCAAAGAAAATGAAAAAATTCAAAAAGGATCATATATTAGAATAGGCTTCTCAACAGCAGCGGTGCTGACCAGAGAATAATGAAGGATGCTTAGAGATTATTGTCCCAATCTCAACTTTGATACCAGCCAAAATGTCCCTCAACAATGAAGGCCGAATAATGAGCTAGAGAGGTTTTCGTGTCATCAGGAAACAGGAGAACAGTTCTGGATGAAACTAACACTACTACTTCCTTTCCAGCAAAGCTTTTGGCGAAAACTCTACCAAAGTGATATTTTGATATCTGGCAGCTGGGACTCATCTTGTCAACAAACTTTAGTGCCATGTATAGAATTGGGAACAGAGACATAGTGTCATTTCTTTCAGGAATAGGACTATATCACTTCACTTCATGGTGCCTTATTTTCTCCACTTATAAAATGAGGTGAGATTCACCTACTTTGCTTCACAAGGATGATGAAAAAGACCACAGAATAAGAAATAGAGTAATTGCATCTTTTTGAAAAGAGATGACATAGAAATGAACCAATGCTTTCTCTGGGTAACTTTGTAAAGGGGCTGACTGCTTGGCCTGCCCAGCATACCCTTCCAGTGACACAGAGGATTTGGCTAGAACAGTCCCTCCCGAATTGCAGCTCCATGGGTGAGGTGGGCAGTCCTTCTGGTCACAGTGGACTGGTTTGGAAACTTCCTGAGCCAATGAAAATCCTGCCTTGAGATACAAAAACAAGAACAGAGAAAAGCATGTCAGTTTCTCTTCACGTGGCTGAAAATGATGTCATGTAAACTTCACCTTGCTTGCTTCAAGACCCCATTTTCCTGTCTGAGGAGCAGAAGTGACAGACGGCACAGAAAAAGAAGGAAGCCAAAAGGGGCACAGGAGAGGTGAATGAGATGAGAGTGAGTGGGAAAGCCCACACCACTGCCAACCCCATCCTTTCACGGTCTGCGTTCCACAAGCTTCCCAGCGTCATCCAAGAGGCCCTCACCTTCTGTTGACTTCCCCCACATTTTCTTTCTTAGGGTCATTAGAATTTCATTGTGGTACAATATACATAAGTTGGCATGCGATCAAATCTGCCTGTTTTAGCATACACTTCAGTGGCAGCGAGAACATTCGCAAGGTTATGCAACCAACCATCACTACTATTCTCTCCAGATCTTTCCATTATCCTGAACTAAAACTCTGAAAACTAAGTTCTGTGAACTAAAAATCGTTGCTCCCCACGCCCAGTCCCTGGTATCAATGTGCCTGTTCTAGGCACCTCGTATGAATGGAATCTTGCAATATGCGTCCTTTTGTGGGGGGCTAAATTCAATTAGCAGCATGTCCTGAGCATTTATCCAGTGTAGTCAGAATTTCATTCCTTAAGGCTTCCTTCAGCAGTGAGAATGAAATTAAGACATTCTCAAATAAATAAAAACTAAGGAGAATCCAGAATGAGGCAAAAAGGAGAAACAGGTGAACAAAAAAAGAAGGGGACACAAACAGGAAAAAAAGACCCTTCAGAAAATACCCTTAATCTCAACTATATCAATAAGTCCATGAAATGCAAATGGTTTAAACACACCACTTTAAAAGACAGAGAGCATCAGGTCAGGTAAATTTAGCAAGGTTTCAGAATCAAAGTTCAATATAAAAAGCCAATTTGTTTCCAGATACGAGTCATTAACAATTGGAAAGTCTATTTTAAAGAGCACCACTTACAAAATAGCACAAGAACATGAAATATTTAGGTATCGATCTAACAAAATATGTACAGGGTTTGCATCATCAACACAGGTGTTCTAAAAAATTCACAATTTTTAAAAGACCAAAATAAATACAGAGATGTATGTTGTTAACAGACCGGAAAATTCACTATTATTAAGATACCAATTTTCCCCAAACTGATGGAAAGCTTTAACACAGTCTCAATCAAAATCCCAATAGGATTTTTTTGGTAGATACCAACAACCTAATTCTAGAATGTATGTGCTAAGAAAAGAGAACTTAAATAGCCAAACAGCTTTGTAGGAGAACAAAGCTGGAGGATTTATACCACCTAATTAAAATGTGTTGCAGAGCTAATCGAGCCAGCATGCTACTGGTGAGCAGACAGAAACGTCTGTTGATGGAATAGCATAGACTCCAGAAACAGCACTACACTTAAGTGATCACTGAGTTTTTGACAAAAGCACAAGGCATTTCCAAGAAGAAAGGACCATCTCCTTTATCATTTGTGCTGAAACAAGTGGACAACCTTGTCCACAAAGAGAAGACCCATACTTCACACCTTATACAACAGTTAACTAGAAATGAGTCACGGATCTAAATAGAAAACCCAAAACAACATGAATTGTAGGCGAAAACTCTTTGTGACCTTGGATGAGGCAGTTTCCTTATTAGATCAAAAGCAAGATCACAAAATTAAAAACTGATCAACCGGGCTTCCTCAAAATTAAGAATCGCTGCTCTTCAAAAGACAGACAAGTCATAGACTGAAAATGTAAAATCACTATCTCACGAAAGACTTGTATACAGTTTCAAGAACTCTCAAATGCTCCTATAGGCTGAATGCTTGTGTCCCCCACATTTACATGTTGAAATTCTAAAACCCAATGTGATGGTGTTAGAGGGAAGGGTCTTTGGGAGATGACAGGGAACTTACTTGAGGATGTGCTAACACTCTGTGAAGAGAGGTGTGGTCCTCTTACTCTGATGGTGAGACACAGTAACTTTAGATGATCAGCTCATCTTATATTAATCCAAGGAGTGTCTCTGTTCCTTAGTCTGTGCTGGATATTCCTGATTACTCTTCTTGATTTTTAGAATTCATGCTGATATGCATTTTAGTCTGCACTTGAAATTCCAGTGGACATCTGACATTAGGAAAGGGCTGTCTGGTCTGAGGACACACGACAAAAACTCTAAATGAAGATAACTCCTCTTACCAAGGATTAATGCTATGAATTCTCTCTGCCTCAGAGATAAAAAGCAAAGCAAAACAAAACAAAACAAAAACAGTGCAGATCTTACTGAGAATAAAAGGCTCCCAAAATTACAAATGAATACTGGAAACCACCTATGTTACATATATTTTTAGTGCAAACGTCCACCGTACAACATTGTCATACATTTTGTTCTCCAAATTTCTTTGGAAAATCCTACCGCTGTTTAAAAATAGTTGTCGCTTTCTCCTGGAGGTGGATTCTCTCTCTCTGCCATTTGGCCAATGGTTGACCATTTGGCTTGTTTTGGCCAATTAAGCATGAACAAAAGCAATGCGCATCACTAGAGGCAGAAGCTTTCAACGGCAGTTGATGCTTTGCCACACTTTTTCCTTTTGCTGGTCTGTCAGCCTTAGTTGAAGAGTGAAGACAACATGAGGCAAAGACATAGCCTACCAGCAATAATGATGTAGGATGGACTCCTGTTCCCGTGAGAAATAACTGTTGTAAGCCACTGAGATTTTGAACCCTGTTACTCAAGCATAACCGACTCTCCTCACTGAAGCAATTCCATTTTAGAGTGGTGATCTCTCCGCAGGCATTTCACGTCATCAAGAATGTTTGTCCAACTCCAGGGCAGGATGGTTTACTAAGGCTAACAGCCTTCACATGCAGCCCAGAGTGCATGGATTTTTTTTTTTTTTTTGGAACTTAGAGAATTCTTTTCCTATCCAACTTAAATAAAATCATTCTCATTCATTCATTTCACCGATATTGAGAGCCAATAACATGCCAGGCACTGTGCTGGGTGCTGGGGAGAAGAGTGAACAAGGCAAGCGTGGCCCGTCTTAGCAGGGGTTTTAATCTAGAAGAATGGACAGACCACAAATTATGGCACAGTGATTTAAAAGCAACTGTATTAAATGCTAAGATGCTGAAGCCCGAGTTGTTGGTAGAATATATAACAGTAGACTTGACTGAGTCTGGGTCATTTTCCTCTTCTGTGCCCCCGGAAGTAAGTGGGTTGTCCAAAGTTCCTCATCCAATAAGAGGGAGACCCATAACCTTGTCTTCCTGCTTAAACATTCTGGGGTTTGGAGATTAAACTTTGGAATGTGCCTTTTGTTAGGGCCAATAATCCTGTTTTCAATATTTAGCTCAAAGGGAGAGCTAGAATTTGGGTGAATTAACATACTCATCTCAGATTTTTCTTTTAAACATACAAAATGTAAATATCACTGATAATTGGGTCAGGAGAACCATCTTGATTCTTGCAAGTTGATGACATTTCTTTGATTTTTACAAGTATAGACAAGGTGAAACAACACATCCAGGCTGGTCACAAACAGATGAGCTGGCATGCATTACCCTGCCTCCTGATAGCCCTTTAATGATAACACTGCCAACTATTATTTGCCTCCCGGGGTCGAAACATTTTGTGATCAGTTTCAATATTGTAATTTTGCCCAATTCCTTTATTTTCCAGACTCTAGAAAGGATTCCAGTTGTTACCACTACAGGATATAGAGAAAGATAAGACCCAGGCTCTGCTCTAAAAGAATGCGCAGTATAGCAGTGATGCTATCAACAAATTAATAACTTCTCTTTGATTATTAGCCAGTTATTCCTCATAACCCCAAACTCTCTTAGCATGCTGAAACAGGATCAAGAGCAGTCCACTGGATCTGATTTCCTTCTTGTCGTTCTAATCTCTTTCCTAACTTCAAGATGGGCATCACATGCCTGCACATGACCCTTCATGAAAATCATCAAGAACTCCCTGCATTTGGAGCTGCCGCTAGCAAGATGGGCATGGAAGCCCCTATGCCTCGTTACCTTTCTGAAGGGTTTGTTTGCTCATTTAGAAGATCCCGCTCCAAGACTCAAGCGTGTTCCAGCATTAAGATTCCTTCCCTTGCTTTGAAAAATCTATGCCTACTGACTACCTTCTCGCATTTAAGTTACTTAAGCGTTCCAAGAAGCTCTCTGGAGTAGACTGACGAGGGTTTTGACTCAGCAGAGACCTGAGGTATTTCCTGTCTCCCCAGAGTCCCCGAGGTGGTGAAGGAATGTGTAAGAGGACACCAGATGGGCTTTCCGGGGGGGGAGCGTCCTTCCCGCGCGCTGTCGCCAGGCAACCCCAGGTGAGGCCTGGGCCCATCGTCGTGCAAACTCATCACCGGGCAAGAACTCGGCGGGAGGCCCCGCGAACGTGGAGCGCTGGCATTTCGTGGGGCTCCCGTCTGCCTCTGGGGCCTCCGGGGGCCCTTCCAGAGCGCCGGGTCCCAGGATTCCAAACCACGGACCGTTCCTGGAAGGGCCGCCAGGGCCAGGCTGCCCGGGAGCACGGACAGCTCGGGGCGCCGTCGGGAGAAGCCACGTCTCCCATCTCGGAGTCTGCAAACAGCCGACAGCCGGACACCTCGGGCCACACCCGAGCGCCCAGGACCTCGAAGACCCCAGGGAAGGCGCGGAGCAAACCGCGGCCGAGAAGGGCGGGGTGGCGACCTGTCCTCGACGCCGCGCTCTGCGCGCCCGACCCCGCCCCGGCCCCGCTTCCGGTCGGCGGCGGTCACGTGTCTCTGCCCCGCCCCTCTGACGCGGCTCCCCTCGCATCGAGCGTCCCCGCTTCCCTTCCGCCGGAAGTGGGGTGACTTTCCGTTTCCGGCTACGGGTCCCCAAGCGGAGCGGGAGGCCGGACGGGGGAGCCGAGCGGCGGCGGCGGCGGCGGCGGGGGCGGCCATGGCGGAGCTGGTGCAGGGGCAGAGCGCTCCGGTGGGGATGAAGGCCGAGGGCTTCGTGGACGCCCTGCACCGGGTCCGGCAGGTACAGCGCAGCCTGCGGGCGGGAGCCCGAGGCGGGGCCGGGCCTGATGGGGAGGAGGGCGTCGGGCTCGGGGGCGGGAGCAAGCCGGCCTGACGCCTCCGCCGGGCTCCGCGGCTCCTCAGCGCTCTGCAGCCGGGAGCAGCCGGGGACGAAGCGGCCAGCCAGGCCCAGGCCCATCCCCAGCCTCAGCCTGTCGGGCGGGTCCCCCAGCTGCCTGCAGCCTCTGGGGAAGGCTTTGCCCAGGACTTCTGGCCCCATCGCGCCCGGCGCCCGGGCTGGACCTGCAGGGCAGCCCGCGTGGGGTTCTGAGATTTGGGAGGTAGGGAGCGCACGGGGAGCCCCCGGGGACAGGCAGGAGGCAGCCGACTCAGCCTCAGTAGCTTCTTAAAACTTGGAAGCATCGTATGGGGACTCGCTCCCTGACGAGGGAGGGATGGAAGGAATATAAGAGTGTTTTCGCTTGGCGGCTGCTCTTTGAAGAGGGGAGAGAGGGCTCCATAGCTGTGGGTGGTTCACAAGACCTGTAAGTCCTTTATGGGCAATAGTTTTTCCTTCCTAGGGAAGAATGTGAGATGGACTCATTCCAGCAGTGAAATTTTTACCATCTGACAACGTCGTCTGTTTTGTCAGAGTTAAGTAAACGGAGTTTTAAGAGGTCTTATGCTTCCCTGGAAAATGAATATGGGTCCTGCCAGAAACACTCTGACTTCTGGCATGGTGCTTAAAACAGAACGTGTCCTTGTATTGTGTACAAAACTTACTGACAAGTTAGCTCCAAGCCTTAAGTTCCTGCCCAGCATCTCCTATTTATCATCCCTTATCGTAGGCATACTAACGGGTACTTTCAAAAGTTGACCTATAACTAATTGCTGCTTGATTCCTAACAGAAAGCCGCAGGACTCATTGTGTTAGAAGAAGGTCTCCACTCAGGTTGAAGATACGGTCTTTACGTCTCTTTCCAGTATTCCAGGGGAGGGAACCCTACCTGTTTCCCAAATACTGACTTTTCACTTTAATACTGATGCTTCTATAGACGTTATATTGGATCCCAGAACTTTCCAAACCTGTGGTTCCATCTAAAATTTTGTCTGATGCCTTGTTCCTTACTGTCTAGGCACCATCCAGTACGGTAGTGAGTATCCATCTAACTTAGACTTCAGAGCCATCCAGTAGCTGTAATGAATGAACATGCCATCCAGCTGTCCTGCCATCACTCGGCTTGCCGGCGTGTTTCCCTGCTCTCCTCTCTACAGGACAGGGTCCTGGACATTGTTTCTTACTGGCTACTAATATGTAATGGCTTTCACTCTGTGCCGATGTTTGACAGTCACCTTGTTGGCCTTCTGTATCCAGGAAGACTTATAGTCACTACCCTAAAGAGCTCAGGTCCTCAGTTTGCAGAAGGCCTGTAGTTGAACATAAAATGAATTTTGAACCATTGAGAAGACTTTCTGCTTCTCTTGAGCCAGTGGTTGAACTCGTGTTCTTGGACAACCTGCTCAGGAGGGAGGGAGACCCTCTCTTAAGTGCTGACCTAATGTGGATTGGTGAAGCAGTGGTGTTTGCTACTAGCAGAGGAAACGTCATTGGAAATGTTCCCAGCTCTGAAATGCACCATTGACTGGAGCAGTAATAAGCCCAATGGAGACAGTGCTGTCAGTGTGTTGCTTCTGAATCTTAACCGCTGGAGGTCGATACTATCTCCAAGGATTTGATGGCCTTTAAAAAACTAAAGAAAGAAAACAGTTTTGTGAGTTATTTTAGGTTTATTTATAGCTTTGCCTTGGTCAAGAATGGAATGTTAAAAGTCTAAGTGATTGTCTGCTTCTAGTAAAGCTTACCTCGAAGGATCTCATATTATTTGGGCATCTGGATGATGATGGGTCCACTCTCCGCTGTAAGTACAGCATGTTACAGAGATGACTCCCCACCTCCATGTGTCATCCTAACACCAGTGACAGTCATTAAGGCCCTCAAGTTTGTCAGCAGTAAGCTGTCCGATGCTCAGGTCATCTAGACCACGCTAGAGTCTGAGTTGGCCCTACTGGGATCTGAACCTGCAGTTTCTATGAAGTCTGATAGGTGGAGTCCAGCACCAAACCCACTGAGCTTCCCTCCTGGCGTCGTGAAGCCTCCTTGTGTGTGCTTTGCTCTCTTTCTACCAACATGAGCCAGTCGTTGCTTGTTCACTCGAAGAACAGTGTTCTTAGAGTGAAAGAGGGAGTCTGAAGACGTCATGTAAAGCGCTCCCCGGGAGTGTGCAGTCTGGTGAGTTCATAGTGTGTGGTACAAATGGGTGACTTATAACCATTCTGTGGGGAAGTACTCAGGAGTAGAGATATGAGCAGAGTCATCCCCGTTGGTGAAGCTCTGACACTGCACGGAATTTAAAGACATCACATTCAAGTCTCTCAAGTCATTGACTGGTTAGCAGTTATTCAACTAGTTTAGAAAGGGCAGGATCATTGGCAGGTGAGCTGCAGACTCAAAGCCAGAGCAGGTCTCCCTAAGTCCTGGTCACATTGCTCCTCTACTGCCTGTCTAGGTGAAGGCAACCTCATGGGGGTCGTGGATGAGTAGATGTAGATCTGTTTTGTTTAGTTTTTCTAAAAACATCAACATCTCCCTAGAAAGCCCACTGCATTGCCGGAAATTGGGCAGCATGTGTCATCAAGCACACACATTTGCGTATCAACGGGACAGTGTGCCACAGCATGTTACAGGGGCCCAGCAGCCTTCCGTCACCAGACCAGCTGCCTGCCTAGACTCCTGATGGCTTTTAGGACGTTAGTTCCTGTCGGTGCCACTGCCTTGCATAATTCCAGCATTTTCTGTTCACTCTACACAGTGTGGTTAGTGTCTCGTGGAGTCTGATATCGCTGACTCTACACCCGTGATTGTGACCAAGCCATTGTGGCATCCGGAGAAAGTCACCTTTCGACAGGTTTTTTAGAGGCAGGCAGGCAGGAAAAGGCATTTTTATTTATTCATTTTGCTTGATCCCCCTGCCCCGGATAGCGAACCTGCGTCCTTGGGCTTTACGTGGCCTGAGCCAGCAGGGCACGCAGACCAATTTCTTTTTTAAGGCCTAGAACCCGTTCTTTTCCCGCCTCTTTCCTGGGGAAATGATTGTTGTAGGGTCTCAGGTTCCACAGTCCCCCAGGAAGTACCTTCCAGGGTGGCTGCTTCACACTGAGCCTGCGCAGTGGTTGATTGGCCCGTGCGTTGCGCACAGACAGCAGATCTCCGAGAGAACACTGTGTCCACCTCTACAAGGAAAACCTGTCGACTGGCTGCAAGTCCTTCCTGAGAGGTTCTGCCTTTGCTCGCTTCGCAGTCTGGCAGCGTCAGGTGTGCTGCGGTCCCAGCCGACCTTAGTCACACTCCACTGAGATTGTCTCACACATGCCCCGGGATGGAGGAGTTCAGGTCATCGTTTCAGAAGGGACCACCCTCTCTGTCATCATTACATCTTTCTCACACGCTTAAAGAAAGCCGTTGCCTGCAGAAAATCGGTTGTTCTCTGCCTCTGTTTTGAGGGAGCCCAGTAGAGCCCTCATTCAAGGGTGTTCGGTGACATGACTGAGTCCATTTGGGTCATTGCACGTTAATGGGAGCACTGCACCTCTTGTTTGGCATTGAAAAGTAGGTGGTTAATGAACAGTACGTTCTGCTGTATGCCTCAAAGACGTCTTATTTTCTGCTAAGACTTGATCTTTCTCTTCAAATTTATTCTCTCATGCGTATCATCAGACTGGTTTCTTCGGAAGTCCCAGTTATTCTTACCTAGAAATTTGCCCAGACTAGACTCCTCAGACTGGTGACCCATGGACTGGGAAGACTCACTTGTCACGCCTACTTTGATACACACAGTGCTGTCATGTAGAGATGGAATGAACTCACGTACAAGAGATTTCTCGTTTCTCTAGAGAAGATCTGGTCCCCCGCCCCCACGTGCGGGCAGTGTCCAGCGGGAGCTGAGCGACAGTCACTCCCCTGCACAGCGCACTGACCTCCGGGTGGGTTTCTTTCCCACCGTTTTGTTGCTCCCTTTACACTTTCTTCCTGATCTTTGCACAGGGGTGAATCCGCCACACCTGACTTGTATTTGAAATTTCTGGTGGGTAGAACTCTGGATGGAGATTAAATTGCCTTCAGGTAGCTGCAAGTCCTGGGACTGGAGCTGCTTTTCCCAGTATTTAATGTGCTGGCTATAAGTAGATCTTCCATGGAAAAGGGCTCAAGGGCAGATATACATTTGGGAAAGTCCGTGTTAAATGCAGGTAAATTGGCTTCTCTATTACAGGACTTCTCAGAACCTTTAATAAATATATTAACTTTCTCAAGGGTTTAGGATACACGTTGTAAATATCCTGAAGTCATATCACGTCTTACCTTCTTTTCATAGAGCCAAATCCCATTCTGTGGATCAAAGGTTAGGAAATGTTGATCCAGATATTTTCAGTGTCCCTTCAAGCTACCGACTTTCAGAGCTTCTGACTAACTGGATCTGGGGGGGAAAAAAAGTTGACCAGTTGAGCATACTGTGTTGGTTCTCTTGCTCTCTTACATGTTATGGTGGATGTCTATTCAAATCCCCCTCGCCCCAGTGTTTTTGTGCAATCATTTTACTCTGTTAAGAATCATCCCTTTGGCCTGCCCTGGTGGCTCACATGTTAAGCCTGTGCCTGGGGAACAGTCCGTGCACAGCCCAAGGGCCCAGGTTTGCCTGGGACTAAGGGGAACAACTTAAAGAAATGAACAACTGAATAAATAAAAGTACTCTTTTCTCCTGTTTCTTCCTGCCTGAATTCCTCTTAACAAAAAATCCCTTTTGAAAATGTTTTGCATTTGGAATGTTGTTATAAACATTTGGGAAAGAATAGCCAAAAGTTGTCTTGAAGACATGAACTGCACTTCTATCCTAATGCTGGATCGATCACTAATCACTTACAAGACTGAGGATTATTAGTGGAGATGGTGAATGACTTGGATTATCTCCTGCTCGAGCGTCTGCTGAGGCCGGGTGCTTGCTGGGCGCTTGCCGGGCTTAGTAAAGTAGGTAATTTGGGGCTGGTTTGTCCTATTGTGGAATTAGGTCCTTACAGCCCCTGGGTAAAATAGGACGAAAGCTGTAGTCCTCGTGCTTGAAAACGTGAGCCAGAGGGCGAGAAAGCCGTTTTCTGAGCCACAGAAAGCTGCATGCAGTTGTCGCTGGGCCCTTGTGTCCTGCGTTCTGAGGAGCTTGATTCCCTCGTGGAGGCGGTCGTGTGGCTCAGTTCAGTGAGGCTCGTGTGGCAGAGTGAACGAAGCATTGCCAGGATGCGGGCAGAAGTAGATGGAAGGCAAGGGAGAGAACCAGTTGAGGACCTTGGCTGGTGGGACCCCAGCTGCGACAGTCTTGCAGCCTAGTGCTTCAGCTGGTCATCGTGGCGTTTTGCCTGCAGACGGCCATCTCCCCTGGAAAGTCCAGTGGGGTTCCACGGCCACCTCAGTTTTGGAAAATATTTAATGAGAACCTCCTGTGGGCCGGGCACTTCGCTGTTAGGAAAGTTGTTCTGTAACTTCATTGCCTCTTTAAGACTCTTGAAAACTCTGAACCTTTCAGAAACGTTTGATATTATTGTATGTAGTTTCAGGAGGTTTGTGAATTCTCTCAGGCTAAACTCAAGCTCCTAGTAAAGGCCCCTTTGTCCTAGGGGAACCGAAATGATTGACACAAGTCTGCTGTCAGAGTCCCTGTCAGGGAGCAGTGTCACCAGGAGCTTCCTTGGGGAAATTGTGAGAGATGTATGAAGCGCTTTACAAACAGGCGTGGGAGTATTTAATTCTCCCCACATGTTGGGGGGATGAGCTTGTCAGGAAAATCTTCTAAGAGCTGATGGGCATGTAAAATTCCTTGTTTTGGTCAATGCCAGTAAGTAGTGCAGGGTCGACCCGAGCCCCGTTCTGAAGACAACAGCAGCTGCCATGCATGGAGCCAGGATGTGCTGGGCGCCACGGCGAGAACCTTCACGTGTGTGCTCTCCTTTGATGGCCACAGAAACCCCAGGGCTGGTGTGTGCGGTGGGCAGACAGCCTGGATTCGGGCTGAGCATACTGAGCGGCCACTCACACCTTTCCCACTTACTGGCTTCGTGACGTCAGACAAGTATCTAACTTCTGTCAGCCTCAGTTTCCACATCTCTAAAATGGGGAGTATTGATAGCATTATTTTTTGAAAAAGCTAGCATTAGAAGTTAGGGGGCAGGCTTCTCTGGGACTGGCAGTGTTCTTGGTCTGGATGTGTAGTTACCCAGACTTTTTTTCATATATTTTTGTGAAAATTCAGTGAGCTGTAAACTTAAGCTCCATGTGCTTTTTCTCACTACTGTTCAGTAAGAGGCTGTAATAACAAGCATCTCTTGCTTCTTTCCACGTGCCCGGCATTGTTCTGGGTACTTTGTGTGTTACCTCCTGGCCCCATGGAAACAATTCCAGGCTGGTTCCAAATCCCACAGTCGTGACAGTGTGGCTGTTTAATAGGTCACCGTGTGGATGGAATGAGGGAACCATCAGGTGGCTGCGGGAGTAGCGAGTGTGATAGACCTATCTCCGTACAGTGAGACATGAGGTGCTGGGGCCAGAGCCAGGACTTACCCTGAGCCACCAGGCTCAACTTCTCTGACCACATGGGGTTCCTCCCACCTTGGGGAGCAGAGACTTTTGGTCCCAGACCAGACAGGGCTACTCTGGGTGCCTGGAGAACAGAGTCCGGAGAAGCAAGTTGGGTTCCTGCCCCCATGGTGGTGAGAGCTCTCACTGCTTTCGGGAGCCATGGCGTGCCCGGAGCCCTGCGGGTACGTAGCTCCACGAGTAGGTGACTTGGTGGCAGGTTGATGACTTTGCCTGGTGCCATTTAGTCTACAGTTCTAAGGAGTGAAATCGTGGAGATATTCACAGCTTCTGGGTTAGATTTATAAGACGAACCACTTTCCTTGTGAAACCTATTAGGGGATTTGGGGCCTGAACGTGTGCACTAGCTTCAGTGCTATGTGTGCCCCCTTTACGGTTTTGTCATATCCATGAAATCTCCTTTTTTTGTTATTAAAGGAAAGCTGCAGACAGGAATGCAGGCAAGCAGGCAGAGAGAGCATAAAGAAATATTTTATTTATTTTATTTAGTTGTTCATCTTGGCTGCTGCCCCCAGCTCTGGGGTGTGAACCCAAGTCCTTGGGCTGTGTGTGGATCCTGCTGAGCCAGAGGCTTCTCCACCAGGGCGCACCTCTACTTAACATTTTTTAATCTTTTTAAACGTGTATTTACTTTTAAAAAAATTTTTGGCAGAGGGGGAAGAAACATTTTATTTATTTTGTCTTATTTAGTTTTCATCTCGGTGGTTCCGCCGGCTCCAGGACACGAACCTGGGGCCTTGGGATGTGTGTGGACTGTGCCCAACCCCTCCTCCACCAGGGAGCACCATAGAATATTTTTTTAAGGAAACTTAAGTCGCTTTCATCAGTGGAAAACTCTCTCACGCATAGGAGGAGATAAGTAACTGTCAGACATGTACGATAATAGGAGGCTCGTGTCTATCTGAAAACAATCCAGGCCCCCAGAATTGCCTTGCACGCTTCTTCTTGGAAAACACCGATGTGGTCCCTGGTTTGACAGGTGTGTACGCCAAAGAACAAGGCCGTCGAGGCTCTTGCCCAAGGCCACGCATTGGGGGAGCTGTCTGGACCCCCAGGGCTCCCGTCTCCGTTTCCACTCACCCCGGCGGGGGGAGGGAGGGAGGGAGGCCCCGTGTCCAAGCTGCCCGTTAGTGTTGCATCTGTTACTGTGCTCGCGACCCATTGTCGGGAACGCGACGCAAGCGGAGAAAATTGGGAGCCGAGTCCCTCAAGGTCATGCTTTCAGATAAGGGCAGGAGTGACCTTGGCTTGGCTGGCATGTCCGGCTGTGGTGACTCATTTTCTGGCCGGTGCCATTACTACCTGACATGCTCCTCGCTCCTGTCAGCAGCTGCTGCGGAGAAGACCTGGCTGCTTGAGGAGTCCCTCGAGCTGTGCGCACTGGAGCTCGTGAGGTCGTCAGTCCTCGGGAGGTGAAACGTCTTTAGGAAAGTGCTAGACAGGTGGCCTGGTCTGCAGATGACAGCGTGCGTTCTGGAGTCTGCAGCCTGCACTAAATGCCGTTACTGCCACTTATAAGACATGTGACTTCAAACTGGTCACTTCGCTTCTCTGATTCTCACTTTTCCTTGTCTTAACATGGAAACATTAATGCCATTCCCCTAGAGAATTAGGAGGAATAAATGACTTCAGATATTTAAAATGCTCTTAACATATTTAGAATGCACACAGGAAGCATGCTTTAAGAAAATTTTTTAAGAAAGGAGCAGACAGGAACAAAGGTGAGCAGGCCAGCAGGCAGGGGGAGAGAGGAGGAAGAAGCACTTTATGTTTTATTTAGTGGTTCATCATGGTGGTTCCCCATCCTTGGGTCTTGAACCAGGCACCTTGGACTGTGTGCTAAACTGCTGGACTGCCAGGGCACACCAAAGTCTTAATTCAAAATCATTTCTTAGGACAAGTTTGTATTCACACGAATAAGGGAATACATTGTTTCTTAACAGTATATTCTACAATGTAATATCAGTGTAAGTTGTGATATAATTGTACCCTGATGTTAAACTCCTCAAACATTTGATTTAGTTAACATTTGGTTAGGACTCAAATGCAGTCTCTTGCCTCCGAAGCAATACCTTTTAGCCATTATTCTACTCTGCTTCTCTCAGTGGAAATTTCCCAAATCATGGATAACTGAAGCAAACATGACTTAACAAACCTGAATGCCTCACTCACATTTTAAAGGGACACTTGGTGATTTAATCAATATTGAGCACAGGAAACTGTTGAAACACTTTCAGCTTGTTCACCCAGGGGGAAATGGTATCCCTCCAACATATGAGATGCACCATATAGATAAGGAAGGCCGAGGACTTAGGAATGACATTCCAGCTACTTTGGACAGAGAGAAAAGATCTGGAAGCCAAGGGGCGCCGTCAGAAGGGAGCAGCGAGTGTGTCTAGTGTGCGGGGCTGTTGGGGACCTTGTCTCTGAGAGATTTGTCGTGCTTGCTATTTGGGGGAGCTCCACTGATGAACAGAAGCCCCTGGACCCCTTTCTTTTGCGTTTGGGGGTTAACCCGCTGCTGGGAACCTTATGGTCTGTCTTCAAAAAGCAACTGGGCCAGTCATCTTGGAAAGCCCACATCAGCCATCCACTGCTCTGCTAGCGTGCAGCTGAACAGGTCTTGGGCCCGCGCCAGGCCAGAGTTCTCGCCTTTTGGGCCACCCGCTCTCTGAGCTGAGCCCTCAAAGGTGACTTGTGTCTTAAGAAGCCAACTCTACAAGCCTACCCAGAGCAAATACGGAAGGCGAGGTTGCGCATCAGCAGCAGGATGCTGTTAGGCAGGATTTACACCCGGTTTTGTGTTGGAGCTAGTGGCTGCTTGCCCTGACACTTGGATAGGAGGTAGGGTTTCTTAATTCATGTTTGTTTGTACACAAGCACATGTCAGGGTCACTGTCTCTGGCCTAGACGAGAATTGGCAAACTTTTTCTTGAAAGGGCTGGGTGGTAAATTTTATGTGTGTGGGCCTTGTACACGGTCTCCGCAGCTCCTTATTGAAAATGGGGTGTTTAATAAAATTGGGCAGAAGCAGGTGGATCCTACTGCCTCTAAAATCTAAGTCCTTTTTGTGACCTGTCAGCCCCAGGTGAGCTAACCCCTGCCCACGTCCTGGAACACGTCTCATCCTGTCTCCTCCAAGTGCCATTAACCTCCGTCCAGGCTCTTACCTGCCACACTCCTGCTTCATTGCCTTTTTACAGACTTTTCCTTCTGCCTAGAACACCTGGGATTTTTTTCTAGCCAGCTCCTCATCCTTTCTTTTTTCTTTCTTTATTTTAAAGGAAAGGTACAGGCAGGAATTAAGTCAAGTAGACAGGCAGGCAGGAAGAGAGAGGAGGAAGAAGCAGTTGCCTCCTCCTGGGCCTCGAACCCAGAGGTATGTGGCTGCTCCTTTGGAGGTGTCTGATCTAACCACTGCTCCACCAGGGTGCACCTCCTCCTCATTCTTTAGGTCTCAGATCTCCTGTCACCTCACAGCAGCTTCCCTGACCACCTGGTTAAAGTGATTCTAGGCCTTGTCCATAGATCATTACCTTCTTGTCAGCATCATGCTTAGCACCAGCTGAAATGGCCCACATATGGATCTGCCTGTGTGCCTGTGACTTCCCGCTGGCTGCTGACTCCAGGAGAGGAAGGCCTGGCTATTCTCGTGCGAGGCAGGAAGAGCCCCAGGCTGGTGGGCACTCAGTCTCCTTGGCGGAGTTGCCTTGCTCTGCCTGCAGCCTGGTGTTTGTGAGGTGGTCTCCAGGAGACAGCTGCTTGGTGCTGAGTATGTTATCTTTTCCAAAACAGTGGCGTAGATACCATTACCCAGACAATCTCAGGCAGAGATCTTGTCCGGCTTCACAGAACCAGCAGGTGGGAAGGATGAGACTGGGCCCTAGCATACCTGCCATGCAAACCCTGCTCGGGGTTTCAGTGTCACAATTGTCTTTTGTTTATTTGTGTAGGGTTAACTTATCTTTACGTGGACCCGAGAGGTCTCAGGCGCCTGGGCCCATTTGAACAAACTCAGAACTGTCCTGAGAGGCTCCTCTCTGTGGGGCAGCCGTGCCAGCTGCCCGACATCCCCCCACTCGTTAACACTCAGCTTTGGGACCAGCATCAAGAGCAGTTCCTGTAAATGTTCCTTTGTTAAATGAAGGTTGATTTTATTATGAAGATCACCTTTTATTTCCTAATGAAAACAAAGTTGAGCGCTAAGAAGTTTTGCATAGCCTTTGTTTCCTAGAGAAAAATTCTAATATCTGTTTTGTGTTGTTTAACTGATAATGAAATGAAAAGCTGAAATAGCTCTCAGAGGTTCACTCACTTTCTCCAGTGCAGGAACACTTCCCGTAATCTGGACAGTCATCCCCCTCTTGCTTGGACTTCGAATGAAGAACAGCTTATTTTGTGTCTGTAGATCATCAGTTTATTGATGTTAAAATTAATAGGGTGGGTGTACTCCTAAAACGTCACATGTGAGCAAATGCGGCCTTCTGGATATCGTTGGAGAATTGTTTCTTAAGGGGCACCCTGTGGTAAAGCCTTTTGGGCAGAGTCTTCATGTTGGTGGCTGCTTTTTTCTTTCTTGAAATGCGTGTCTGTAGCTTAGATGATGCCTGAAAACGCCGATTAGCTTATAGAAAACAAATTTTTGGAAGTATTGTTTATAAGGTGCTTTAGTATTAAAACCAAAAGAAAGCAGTGAGATGTGCTTGTCTGATGATGACCTCGCCTTACACTGATCAGGCCGGGGAGAGACGGGATGACAGCCCTTGAAAGAAGACCCTTGTCTTTCTCCCTCATAGCCGTGACTTGTCACTGAGTATTTAAATCTGGTTCTCTCTGTAGATTGCTGCTAAAATTGATTCAATTCCTCACTTGAATAATTCCACACCTCTAGTGGACCCCTCAGTGTACGGATACGGAGTACAGAAGCGGCCCTTGGATGATGGAGGTAAGTTGCTGTAAATACCTTTGCCTTTCAGATCGTAGCGAACCTGCCAGTTAAGTTTGAGTTCTGTCTCCCGTTTCCTTAACACTGAAGAGGGATGGCGCAGGGAAGCGTTCAGGGTGACTTTTCTCAGCAATTTCTTAGCAGCTGAGTTCTTATTTGCCTTGATAATACAGGAATTTTTCCAGCGGGCCTCTCAGGTAAAGACTTGGCCTTTGAGCATCAACTTGGAAGTAATTTGACCGATTGGAGCATTTGTGTGATACAGCCCTCCATTCCTGCAGCGCACACAGGCGAATTGAGGTTCCCGGTTTTCTCTAAAGTAAAGCGAAGGCCCAGTGCATGTCTCTGAGGAAACTGGGGCTGCTTGTGACTTTAAAGAAGCAGGGGTGACCTTTCTGTAGTCTCTTGGCTGTTTTATTTTCACCATTCCCTTTCATGACAGGCGTTTTCCAGAAGCTTGTTTTGCTTTTATTCATTCATTATTTTGTTGTGGTGTCTGTGTGTCTGTCTGTGTGTAGGGTGTGTGTGTGTGTGTGTGTGTGTCTGTGTGTGTGTGTCTGTGTGTGTGTGTGTGTGTCTGTGTGTGTCCTGTTCCATCCCAGAAAGAATTTGAGGCCACGATGCTAGCACCCTGGCAAAGATTATCAGCTGTGTTTCTGCAGTGAACCTGGGCTGCTTTTATCATTTTTTTGTCTCCTGAAAAGTACGACTGTAAAAGGGATTCGGGAATATACTAGACTGCACATGCATATGCATGTAGGGGATGGGCCAGTGTCTCCCATCTGTCTGTCGGTCTGCACCCAGCCATGTATTATGTACTATTTCTGTGATGTATCACTAAGTGGGGAAAAAAAGCCAGATGTACAGCAGTATTCCTTGTGTAATCTTCTTTTCCAAAAAACGGTGTTTTTTGTTTTTTTGTTTTTTTTAATAGACAAAAAAAAAATTTGACTTGCCTGATTTCTCTGGCCTCTTTGGGGATTGTAAAAGAGGAAATTGTTATTTTTAGATGTAGGAACTTTTCTGGAATAATTGTATAGACTCACTGAAATTTTTACAGGGACAGCGCTCATTTGGTGTGAATGTTCCTAATATTTAAAAAAAACACAAAAAAACAACAAAAATAACACCACAACTATATCTGTGACCACACACACAGGGAGGGACCTCAGGCCCATTGGAACTAAAGTGACTAACCTGCTGTCCAGAGTGGTTTGCTGTGGCCATTTGACTTTCCTCGGGTGCTGGCGGTCTCTGAGTCCAAACAGCGCTGGTCACGCTGTCTGCATGTTTTCCTTTGCTGATGGCTGTCATTGTGCCAAGTAACCTTTTTACCTCTCCAGGGCAGTCATGCTGTAGCTTCTCTTAGGGGACATCAATATAAAAATAAAACGGGAGTTGCCTGGCTTCGAGTACCTGTCTCGTTAATGGACAGTGTCTCTCTGGCCCACTGTTTCCAGAAATTGAGATCAATACATTTCACAGCTTTCAGCCTTGTTTTCCCCGGATACGTGACATTAAGAAGTAAACTTGTGCACGGTAAGCAGGTGGCCCCTGTGTCTTTTGCATTAGGAAGACCTAAATAATCGCAAATGATGCCTCTGGCATTTCGCAGACATTTTTCTCCCTTTAATCCTTTGCATGCCCATTTGAAAGAAGTTAGTAAAAAGCTGTGAACTTTCTGATAAAGAGAACCAGGGAGCAGGCAGATAGAAGTTAATAAGTCACTAGTAACTCCAGACTCTCCCTTGAAACTCTGGGTCATTACTATTCTGTGTTTTCACTTCTTTTTTGAGAACCGTAAAGTTGTATCTGTCTGCCTTTTGGGAACGAAGATGGGAAAGATTTCTTTTTTGCCGCCTTTTAAATAGGAAGCTCCTTAGGCAGTGAGAAAAGCCTCTCTGAGAAAGTGCCAGGGCTCCCAGCATCACAGGCCCCCAGGCCTTTTCTGTTGCACGTGACGGTTCCATAGTCATCTCCTGTTCTGTTTGGTTCCTCACGTAGCGGAATTCTCAGATTGCATTTCTGCATGTCGAATTCAAGGTTCGCTGTTGAGCTTAGCGAGACCCCTGGGCCTGGATTTTATTGCTTCGTCTTCTGATGAGAAGCTGTCTGAGCAGAACTGTTTTCTCGAGTCACTACGTGAATAAACAGATCTGTCACCCTTCCGTTTACCTACCCGCCTTCTGCGGAGCCAGAATCTTTTTACTTGTGAATAAAAGTTGAGAAAAGCAGAGGCAACAGCTAGCAAGAATTCCAACACTTTTTTCTTAGCAGTACAGCTTTCCAAAGGCTTCGCAGTTTTTGACATGTTTGGGTTGGCTTGGGTTTTTGTTGTTTTGTTTTGGGGTGTTTGGCTTTTTTGACAGAAGTTCACCGGACCGCTTCTGTGGCAATGTGAACTTTCCAACTTTCCCGCGAAGCTGGGTTCTTTAACCTTTAGGAGGGTAAAGTTTAGTCCCCTAGAACTTTTTGGAGGTGGTGTTTGGTCTGTTTAAAACTGCTTCCACTCTTAAGTTAGCCAGAAAAGACCTTAACATAGAGTTTGGTCAGGACCCCGAGCCCCCCAACAAGGAAGTGCATGATCGGGTCTAAAAAGGTTCTGGCAGGAAAGGAGACATCTGTGCCTACTGTGGCGGGGGATTGGGACCGTGTGGCCCAGGCAGTCAGAGCGGCCCGGCCCTGGCCCGGGGGGAGCAGCCGTCTTGACCCTCAGCCCCTCAGTCGTGATGCCCTGCTTTCTGACCCACCCTGCCTGTGTCGCTCCACCCCACGCTGTCTCCATCAGTTCCCTCCCTCGTCTCTGCGCTCCCCCAAGGGCCCCTTCCTGACTCCCTCCTGCTCAGCCTTTCGTCTCAGGATTGATCTGACTTCCTCCTGCTCAGTGCCCAGCCACGTGTCCCCTTGTCTCTGTCTTCTCTGCTCCCCTTTCTCCGTCCTCCCTCCCTGGCCCTTCTTCCTTTTCCAGACGCCCGCCTCCCCAGGGCATGAATCACGGTTCTGCTGTGTTTGGCCCCTCTCACCCCTGCTTTATTCTGTGGATATTGAGGCTGTCTTGCCCCTGTCTCCCTGGATGCTACGCGCCATGGTCTCAGGCGCCTCTTTCTGTCCCTGCTGACCTATACTGAATGAATAAGTGCCAGATTCATAAATTCCCCTTGTCTGTGCCTGAAGAGCATTTGGAAACTTTTGTGGAAAGTGCAGCATGGTATTAGCTCTGCGGTTTAGAAGTGCATGTTTAATCCACATCGGAGGTTAGCGAGCTTTTTCTCAAAGGACATGCCGTAAATGGACCTGCAGGCCTCGTGGGGTCCGTCCCACGTTCTCAGCTTTGCCTCTGGAGCTCGGGAGCAGTCCCAGGGTCACGTGAGCCCGCCCGCGTGGCCGTGCCCCATTGCGCTGTGGAGCGTCGCAGCCCCCGATCTCAGGCCGGCCGTGTCAGCAGTGATGTGAGGCCTTGTCAGTCTTCAGGCAGGGAGGTCACAGGGGACCCCGGCCTCATGTCACTCACCAGATCTGCTCTCAGTGCCTCTGTCGAACCTCCTCAAGCCTCAGAAAACAGGTGCGTCCTCGTGTCAGACACCGAGCTGTTGACGGAGCAGTCTCTGCTGTTGCTGCCTTGTATTTCTAGGCCGGGGATTGGCCTCTCCAGTTTGCTGCCCGGAGTTGCCGTTGACAGGGTGCCCTTGAGTGTTTTCAGGTGATTCAGACAGGTCCGTCTCATCCCTCTGTATGAAAAGTGGCACCGAAGCCAGCGCTTGAGGTGAGAAAGGCACTGAGCCTGCTGTTGGGAGGGAACCGTGATCGTGAGACGTTTGGAAAATGAGTGATTTTTCAGACGGGCGCGTGTCTCTTTCACGGCAGACTCACCTTTGAAACCGGCGTCGCACCTGTAGGCTGGCAGCGCGTCCCGAGGTGCTCCGGTGACGCGTTCTGCTGCCGGCAAGTTGGGTGTTATCCAGAAGACAGTGTGGCAGGTTCGAGAGTTCACGGGGAAGAGCCGGTGCAGTGGTTGCTTGCACACGGAAACAGGCCCCGATAGATGGGTTAGTCTCGCGTGTGCCGGTGCAGTGGTTGCTTGCACACGGAAACAGGCCCCGATAGATGGGTTAGCCTCGCGTGTGCCGGTGCAGTGGTTGCTTGCACACGGAAACAGGCCCCGATAGATGGGTTAGCCTCGCGTGTGCCGGCAGCTATTCACTTGGAGGTTGGAACGGGATAGCTGTATGGTCTTTTCCAAATTTGTTTTCAGTACTTTTAAGGTACAAGGCAAAGAGGAGGAGGAAAAAGCAGAGTGAGGAGGGAGTTGGTTATTCCCAAAGACTGGAGAGGAATGAGAGGTGCCTGTGTTGATGGCGGTCAGGCCAAGGTTCCTTGTTTTTAAAGGAAAGATGCAGCAGGAATGAAAGCGAGTCAGCAGGCAGGTAGAGAGAGGAGGAGGAAGTGTTTCATTTTATTTTTATTTAGCTGTTCACAATGGTGGTTTCTCCCCGGACCCAGGGGTGGGTATGTGGTCCGTGCGCCTTCATAGGCGATTGACCCAAACGCTGCTCCACCAGGGAGCCCCAGGCTAAGGTTCTTGCTGCGGAGCATGAGCAATTGGTCCCCTGGCCTCGGGCACCGCACAGGCAGGAGTCCGAAGTCCGGGAAGGAGAGGAGATGACCATCGGGGTGTTGGTGCACCTGAGGGTGACAGGTGCTGCAGGGGTGCAGGGGCTAAAGCAGAGCTGGCGCCTTGGAGCGGGCAGGTGGAGCTGCGAGGTGTGGCGGGATCCTTTTCCAGCCCTCCCACCTCTGAGACAGCGGTGTCTGCGTCGGGGACCTGTGCCCTTCTCCCTGCGTCCCCTTCACCTCCGCCTGCTTTGTGGCGGTCCGCCACCTGGGTGGAAACATCCCAGACGGAGGTCTCAGAAGGCACGACTCCACCTCTGGATGGCGATCCCAAGGTAGCAAAGCCAAGCCAATCACTGAAGAAGTGGGCAGGGCAGGATCCGATTTCAGTTTTTTCAGGTAACGGCTTGAGAGGCCAAGATTGCTGCCTTCCCTCCGCCTCCGTCTGCCTGCCCTGCCGGCAGTGTGTGCAGGCGTGAGCGGGCATGTGGGCGCGTGTGGACACGCACGTGTGAGCTGGAAAAGGGAGGTATTTCCCTGGCAGAGTGCAAACTGACTGGTTCGGCACTCGACTCCGCCAAGTAGGTGAAACAGTAGGCGCTGCAGAGAATGAATGAGCTAAATCCACCGCCTGGGTGCTGACAGAAATAGCACGGTAACAGTAGCCGTTGCAGACTTCTCAGCGTTAACCAGGGGATTTATTCTGTCGTTGTTATTATTTTTTGCTGCAGTAATTTTTATTCTACACATTAAACTCATATTACAGGTTCCCTATACGGCGGGGGCGGGGGATTTAGATGTCACATTTAAAGGGCTTTTTTTTTTGAAGTTTTTCAAAATCCTCTTAGGAAATAAGCAACCCGAAGTGACTGCCCCTGGGTTCGGCATGGAGGTTGCTGAAGGAACTGTAAACGCACGTCTCGATGGCACAGCCTCTAGGACATGTGTGAGAGTAAGCGCGCACCTAGCACGCAGCTCACGGCCGCGCCTCAGGACAGCGGCCCCGCAGGATGAGAGCGCTGACACAAAACCATCTGCAGGTCTTCGTAGCAGCTTTCTGCACAGAACCCCAGACCGAAGACAGCAGCAGTGAGCAGGTGAAACTGCTGGTCCACGCAGCCGTCTGGAGGGCTCGCCCGCCAGTCATCTGTGGGAAAAAGGCCCGTCCTGCAAGGCGCGCGTGCCGTCGCATCACGCGTTTGCATGAAGAGTGGGCTGGCAGCTGCAGGGCTTAGCCATGGCACGATGGGGCTCCCTGCGGAATGTGCAGCACCACAGCTGAAGTCCTGGAGAGAGCAGGACGCCAACTAGAAGTGGTTCCACTGGGACAGATGCCTGAGAAGAGGCAGGAGGAAGACTCGAACTGGGGGCTCAGTTCTTAGGCCATAACGGTGTGCGCTGGGCGCTGCGGACTCCGGGGGCTGGAAGAGGAGGGTTTGCATCTGCCGGGCAGCAAGGTGACAAGGGACAAGTTGCTTCAGCTCCCTGAGCCTCTGTTTTCTCACTTGTAAAATCAAGATGCCTGCCTCGGGAGCTTGTCATAAGGATTAAAACAGTATTTTCAAACTTTTCAAACACATGTCACAGTGTGAGAAATGCTCCATATTTCCACCAGAACTAGTTAGGGCACAGATTTTAAAGCACGTGTGAGGTGAAATAAAAACTTCATGAAACATCTGCCCTTGCTGTGTGTGATACACTCTTTTCTATTTCATTCTTTTATAAAGTCAGTTGAATTCATGACCACGAGGTTAAGTGACACCAAGTGCTGTCAGTGAAACAGTGCTGTGAAGAAGTGCCAGAGACTCGTCTTTCCTCATGGCGTTGCTTCAGGGCTTGGAGGGGCACAGGGGGTCTTCCTCACACTTGCACTCTCCTGGAGATGAGGTTACCACCTTCCCCACCCGACTGAGCTGCTGCAGGGCGGAGAGCGATGTTCTTACTCACCAGTCTGTGCCCTGGACCCAGCACAATGCCGACACCTGAAAAGACCCTGTTTGTGGGATTAGTATCATAGGACGAGCAGTGACGGTGTTGAAACCCTCAAAATCAAGGGCAGGTTACTTTGGCAAGTGAGACATTCATATGAGCACAAGCTGCCCACACAGACACAGATGTGTGGCCTAGGTGTGGTGGGGCCTTCCTCGTGGGGACCAGCGATGACAGCACCCGCCGCCAGGAGGGCCCTGTGGGCTTCCTGGGTACCGGCACCGAGGAGCGGCTGGCCAAGCCCTGCCGCTCTTTCCCGCTCTCAAAGCACATTTGAGTGAGGGAGGGCACCATTATGGAGGTAAATGCAGATTTACTTGACTGTAAAGAAGAATTGGCAAAATCGGTTGCAGGTTGCCGGTCCAGGGACTTTGAGCTGAACTCAGCTGGTGAGTGTTGGGGACCCTGGGAGCAGAAGCGAGAGTTGCTGCCTTAGAAACAGGAAGCCTTTGTGTTGTCCATCGGGGAAAACTCTTTATGCTTTGAAAACACAGAAATCCCTGCAGCCCTTCACTGGCCTCGGATAGGAATCGATCAGTCAGAGGAGACGAGAAACGGAGGGGCCGTGGAGGCTTGTTTCCAAAATCCAAAGAGGACTTTCAGTTTATTTTGCTGGTGGTGTAAACACTGCTGCCAGCCTCCCCCAGTGCCGGGCCCGCTGCCTTGGCCTGCTCTGTGCCGTGCCTGTCGGCGGTACCAGCGATAATCGATACATTTCATGAAGTTGGTGTTTCACGGTGATGTTTTGATAGTATTTCTTTTAGGGAAGAAGAATGAAGACTGTTACCCCTCACTAATGGGGGAAAATGTGTCCAGCCACCTTATATTTTTGCAAAGATCATTATTGAAATGGGCAGAGTATAACTCTTCAGAAAGAATTTCTGACATTGTAACACGAACGTTTTCTGCAGAAAGCTCATTTTTCCGTAGCCCAGGCGGCTGCCCGTCATAGAGTATGCGAGAAAAATGAGAGTGACACCTGTGTGCGCGTGGTGACGCCGCATGCCAGCACGAAGGTGAAACGTTGTCGACCAGCCTGCACCGCTCCCGGGACACAGGACTGAATTTATTCAGCATTTTTCCTATTTTCCGGTGAAATGACTACAGTTACCATTCAGTCGAACTGGGTGGGTGTTCCCGTGTGTCCCCTCGTTTGTCCCTCTTCCTGACGGCCGAGGGCAGGTTTCCTTGGTGGAGCGCGGCCTTCTGGGTTTGCTGCCTGAGCCCCAGTGCCCCGCCGCTAACTGCCGGGGTCGTTGCTGGACAT
This sequence comes from Solenodon paradoxus, assembly GCA_004363575.1. Taxonomy (NCBI): domain Eukaryota; kingdom Metazoa; phylum Chordata; class Mammalia; order Eulipotyphla; family Solenodontidae; genus Solenodon; species Solenodon paradoxus. The sequence goes on from RJWH01001026.1 coordinate 232,080, forward strand.
CGAAACCACGAGTTTCAACATGTGCGTGGAGATGCTGTCTCCTTTGGAGAATGGTCCGGCAATCCGGAGGCGGGTCTGGGTTAGAACAGTCCTCCTTCAGGTGCGGACACACCTCCGTCTTTGAGCTTGGTGAGCCCCTCCGCACTGCAGCGAGCAGAGCAGAGCAGTTGACCATCAGAGTGGCACCCTGACGCGCCCCTGTCACCACTCTGCCGGACCAAAGAAATTTCCTCTCTTGGGGCGAGCACGTTCAAGTGGCTGTTGACCAGGAGCCCTCTGAAGGGCCTCACGAGTCTCACAGCTTCCTGATGGGGCGCTGCCCTGCACCCTCCTTCTGTGGCTTTTCTGACGCAGGTATCTGAAGAGCGTCGGCCTCTTGACACCTGTCACCAAACAGCACAGCGGACCAGGAGCCAAGGTCCATTCACGTGGCCCTGGTGGACACTAGGTACTTCTCTGTTCCCGTCATCCCAGGACATTCGATTGCTCTCGTCTGTGACTTCTTTACCCCTCAGGAAGGGTTCTGACCCTTCGGTGGGAACGACCCCTCCGTGGCAAACTCCAGGACACTGCCCACACGTCTGCTTCCACTTGCTCTTTCCCTGCCTGCCGCCTCTGGTGCTCGACAGTCCCTCCTGCAATGTCCACTGGCTGAGCGTGTGGTGGGGCCCTTTCCGAGGCTGCCAACGGTCCAGCGTTTGCGTGGACTGAGTGTCGCGACCCCTGCAGGAGAGGAGCACTGTCAGAGTTGTCTGGCTCTGCAAGAGGAAAATGTGAAGAGTCGATAGAAAACAATTAATGTGTCCCTGAGATAAGCAGATTAATAGTATATAATGTCAATATTTTGGCTGCAGACCATTATCTTGCTATTGATCCATTAGAAATATGGTATTGACTCAGTAGCTGTGTTTACTTTTTGCTAGTATTGTTTCTCTTTGCTCTTTCTTGCCCTTTGAAAGTGCCCTGATCTGGTTTCTTCTCCTTTGTCTCTGTGGCTCCTCAGCTCCTGTCCGGTCAGAGCGACAGGGTTCGGTTCACATAGAGCAGAGCAGCCGGGGTCCTGGCTGCAGAGGTCAGGCTGCCGCGCTCTGTTCCGAAGGTCATGGCTTTGATCTTCCTCACTCACCTCTCACCTGTCCTCGTGACTGTCCCCAGAGACATTTCTGAGTGCCCACGTGCGCATCTTGCAGGATCCATTCAGGTCTTTGTCACACGTTTAGGGTTTGTGCTTTGTCTGCTCGCTGTTTCCCAGGCCGCATTTTCCAGGCGAGGAGGGCCGCTGAAGCATTTGCTGACAGCGGGTAAAGGAGACATCGTCGGGAGTGGAGAGAGAAAATGGAACAAAAGCGGAGCTGAAGTGTTGTGGGAATGAGATTACAGAGCGGTTTTGTGATGGGGCCTGTTTGACACTGTGGTCTGTGAAATGGGCTTGAAAGGCCGTGGCAGGTCAGCGAAGGAGCCGGGGAGGGAGGCGGGCCAGAGCCTCCTTGAGTCGCCCCTGTTCTGGACAGGGCAGCAGAATGAGAATGGGGGTCGTCTCAAGGCCATATGTGTTTGTCGCTGTTGGAGGTCCAGCTGCCAGAGAGCAGTGCTTAACGATGCTTCCACAGTGAGGCTTCCAGAGCCGGAGGTTAGGCCTCATTTGTTCTTAAAAGAGAGAGAAGGAACCCTCTCCATCTTTCCATTGACTTTGGCTCCAAGCTGGCGGGAGGGAGGAAGCGAGAGGGATTTAGGCGAGCACGGTTTCTCCCAGGCCTCTCAGCATGTGGGCACGCAGATCCATTTCTTATCCGGCGTTCAGCTGGACACTGGGTTAGAGACTGTTGATCACGATGTCCCCTCCTGTTTCATATCACATAACGCATTCATTTCAGCCACTGAGCCTAAATTACTGTTTGCTTTCTTTCTGCCTTTCTTCCCGCCTCCCCCCACCCCCCCCAAAATGGTGAGAACTCGGGTAAGGATGAAGTTGGTTTATCCGTGCTAATGCTTTGATTTTTCTTTTCTCTTTCTCTTTGCCACAGTAGGTAACCAGTTAGGGGCCTTGGTACATCAAAGGTAAGCAGTGGGTTATGTTTTATTATTTATTGATCACTTCTAATTGTTTATTGATCCACCATCTGTACTAGAGTGTTAGAAAGTCAGGGGTTGAGAATGTGAAAAACCACAGGCTGGGTGTCTTTAAGATTCAGGTTTTTGCAGGCCTTTGCAAGACCGTGGGCTCAAGGGCTCAACTAGCGTGAGGTCCTGAAGAGCAGCCATTGTTGTCTGTAAATGCAGGAGACTTCTTGAACATTAGAGCTGCTCTGTCCGCCGAGGTACATTTAAGTTGAAAGGAGAGGATGGGAAATTTTCCTCCTGGCTTGATGGTTTTCCCAGTGTTTCCCAGATCCTCTTCACTTGAGAAAAGATGCACTGAAGTGTGAGCTGTTGGGCTTTCATGACAGGAAACTCCTGGTGCTCAAGGATCATGGGCAGGAGCCTGCTTCCATCCCCTGCCCCCCCGGCCCAGTGGTAGGACTTGCCAGAGAGCTGTGTGCGTGGCCCCCTCAACCCCTGCCTTGGTTGCTCCTGACAGTCTTCCCAGTAACATTGAAGACTTAGACACCAAGGCCTCTGGGCTTTAAAAAGATTCATCTCTAAGCTGGTCAGTGTTATCCTTCCAGAAGGGTGAGTCTTGTGGGAAACTGCCCAGTGTCTTGTCTCTAGTGGATAAGATTTTGTGCCATTTGCTGTTGTGACATATTCCCCCTCACCTTCGCCAGCAGCGAGGCAGTTCTGGCCCCTGGCAGTCGGTGTAAATATTGGGAAGTTTCTAGAAATCACCAGGCATCAGTTAAGCAAGAGTTGTCCCGGGTTTTGTTGTTTTCTTTGTTGGCTTTGTTTTTTAATGCATTAAATTACTTTCAAAGACCGCAAATGTTTATACTCCAAATGTTTCGGCCTTGCGTTTAGAATAGAGCCTTGTCTTCCAGAAAGCCCCAAGCGGTTCATCTTAGTAGCTGCTTCCTCCAAGAACCTACTACTAAAATTGTTCCCAAGGGCTGAGGACAGCAGAGCTTTGTGTCATTTTGTCTGTGATGGTGTTTAACCCCTTCTAGTAAATTCTCCAGTAGTGGGTTCTCACGGTAGCTTGCTCTCCAGAGGTGAGCAGCCGCCTCTTGGCTCCACGCATAGGCCTGCTGCCGCTCTCACAACAGTCGGGAGGCGGGGCCCCGCCTCCGCTTCAGGATGTCGTGGGTGGCACGGCCCCAGTGTGATGGCAGACATCCCAGAGTCGACCGCTCTCAGGTGCACTCGCGTGCCCCAAGAGGTGGGATCCCTCTGCTTGCGTGAACTCCATGAGGAGAGCTGTTTGCTCCCATCAGCGTGACCTGGTGGCACCTGCTGGTGGCCCTCCTGCACTTCTTCTAAGTGCTGCACTTTCCCCCACGCGCGCTTTATTCAGGCCTTTCCAGGCTGCGTCAGATCCAGCTGCGTGAGAGGTGTTCAAATGCTTGCCTTTTTTATGTTTAGACTGCTTGCAGGTAGCTGCCTTCTAAGGTAAATGTTTAGATTTAATTGCTTTCTGGAGTGTTGGGCAGATTAGATACTGTCCACAATGCACTAAATTGGAAGGTTTGTTTGGAAAAAGCTGGTAGTTGTTTAAAATAAGGGGGGGTGGGGGGATAATGGAGATGAGGGAGAACATTTCATAGAAGTCCCTCGCAGAGTAAGTGAGATGATGATTCTGTCCCGATCCGCAGAGATGAGGCCTCTGTTTGGCTGCTGGCTGTCTTGGGCGCATCTCGCCTTAAGAGACGTAGTTAAATGAGAGGGAGGCCAGAAAGCATTTGGGGAAGTAGCACTATTGAAGAAAGGTTACTGTCCCTTGTTCATCTGGGAAGACACCAGATCGATATCTGAGCATCTCCCCAAACCCCACAGCATCGCGAAGTACCGGGGTTGATGCCCACTCGTTAGAGGGGCGCTCGGGAGCGTGAGTTTAGCAATACGCATAGCAGCTGTGGGAGGAAAGGACTTCGTCAGAGGAGATGCTGGTTGAATGAAAATGGGTTTCTTCCCCCGACACAAGTCGCCGGGGGCTTGGGCCTTCTCCAGGCCTGCCGGACCGCGGGGCTTACTAGGTGGCACTCTTTAGAGAAGCTTGTCTTGGCCCCATTGGCATGATTTATTTTAAGCCTTTGTTTTCCACCTTGGGGAAGTTGGGGACCTAGAAGGACTGCAAGATTCTTTACATATTTTTCAAAATGTTCTTTGTTTATAGGGCAGTAATAACAGAAGAATTCAAAGTGCCTGATAAAATGGTTGGATTTAGTAAGTATCCACATGTTCCTTTCTCCTGTGCCCTGTGTGTCCTTTTCGTTGTCCCCTCAGTGTCACCCACAGTAGAACGCGGTACACGCAGGTCTGTAGACCCTGCAGTGCTGCGGGTCTCTCCACCTGCCTGCCCACTCTCCGCACTCAGCAGGGTCCCTGTGTCTGCCTCCTTGCGCTTGCTCTTCGGGGCTTGCTGAGACCCACCCGATGCGTAGGGCGGTGGGCCAGGCGCCATGTTCGTTGGAATAACGAGTCACTTGTGTTGGGTAAACGTGAGTGGGCGGCGGCAGTTCTGACCCTGTTCCCTTTATTTCAGTTATCGGCAGGGGAGGTGAGCAGATTTCACGGATTCAAGCAGAATCTGGTTGCAAAATTCAGATTGCTTCAGGTAAGGGCTGTTTTTTGCTCCTCAAGTTCACTTTGGTAGAAATCCGTATTCCGCACAGCCTTCCAGCTTCGTGCCTTTGCTTGTGGCTTAGAGCTTTGGGGGTGCGGGTAAGTACCTGCCATTGCTCTTCGTGCACGTTGGGAGCCGGATGCCCAGGTGAGACCCGGAGAGACTAGAGCATGGGGGCCCCGAAGTGGGCTGCCCACCGGCCTCTGGCAGGGCCTGCGTGCTCCACACTGCCAGACCGACTGCGGCCTGGAGGAGCCCCGTGGCTCTGGGGTCACTCCAGGACTTGCTCATGGGTTCACAGACCATCCTGCCCTTTGCACAGAGAGGCCTGCAGAGGGTTCTGGGTGAATGAGCCCGTATTAAACGCAGCCTAGGACCTTTCCCAACTGGTCCCATTTTCATTTTGCTTTTAATCATCTCATTTGAGTTTGACTTCTCTCCATAGTAGAGGGAGGCTTGGAGGACATTGGACTAGAGAAATGTTTGTCATTTTAAGATACTTGTTACGGTGTCTTCAAGGCAGTAACTGCTGTTAGCTGTTTCTCTTTCTGTTTTTTGTTTTGTTTTGTTTATTTTTGAGTATGAACTTTCAAGGCCGTGTTTTAGGACCAAAGTAAAGTGTTGTGTGTGTGTGTTGCTGGAAAGTTAAGATTTTCCGCTCTATCAAATGGCCCGGAACCAGTTCCACATAGATGTCACTGATCTCTTGGGACATTGGTGCAGCGGCGCTACCAATCACGAAGCGCAGCGCCAGCTCCCTGCTAGTGTGCTTCAGACTGATCAGGGCATAACCGCCGCCGCCCTGCAGGCGGAGGAGTGAGGAGTAGCGGGTTAAGTGACCAAGCGCCCTGGCAGGCTCGAAGCGGCGCACTCACGCCTCTGCTGTGCTCCTGGCTCCCCCTGCGGGATTTGCTTCTACTGGGAGAATCTAGGGTGGAGCTGCTAGCGTGACATTCTCTCCACAAGTGGAAGCAACTGTCCCTTTCTGGGAGCCTGGGCTTCTGTGGGGCCGGTGTAGGAACCCGCCCGGAGAGACAGCCTGTTCCCAGGCAGAGGTGCATGCCTGCCGACGCCCACCAACGCACCTCATCTTCTTGGTTCTTCTTATAGAGAGTTCTGGGATTCCAGAGAGGCCCTGTGTACTTACCGGAACCCCAGAAAGTATTGAGTAAGTTTATTTTATTTACTTTTTCCTTTCACTCTTCTTCCTCCTTCCCCAAATGGGGAGACGTGGAAGGGCAAAGCTGGTACGAACCCGCTCCTCGACTGTGCGGCAGTCTGGCCCCTAAAGCAGACGCTGTCAAACAAAAGCGAGGAGGTTGCCCCGCTGGGGAGTTTTCTGTGACCCTAGGCACACATGATGTTACCTTTTTCCAGCCCCATAGCTGTCGTAACGTCTCCTTCATAAGCCAGGGCCTTGAGAGAGCACCTCTCCGCCTGAGCGCGCTAATCAACTCACTTCTTCCTCGTTAATACCTCCTTTCCCCAAGCAGTCTGCATCAGAAACTGTCCCTTGTCAGCTGTGGCGCGTGCTGACGCCGGGGCTCGCCGGGCCGGTCCCATTGCCCTTCTGACAATGTGAAACAAATGCATCGCCTCTGCTGGCCTTGCTCCACTCATGGCCACGTGGACTGGCCCGAGGGTGTTTGATTCTGGGGGCCCTTCCAGCGGCCTTCCACTGGCACTGCTTTCCTCCCCTGGCACCCACACCCTCAGCCTGGTGCCCGATGCAGGCTCACGTATCCTGAGTCTGGGAAAAGGGAGGTACTAACTTCAAGTCACTTTCCTTTTCAATCTACCGAGTCGCCTTGCATCTGGGGAAGGGGGTTATTATGTCTTGACTCAGTAGGTAGGGCTGTTTCATTGTTTCCATTTCTCGGGGAGTTTAAATTCTCTTATTCTGCCATAACATTGCGAGCAGTGACCCAGAATAATGCTGCGTGCAGGTGTGCATTATGGAGCAAGCAGGACGTTCCGCTGGAGCCGCGGCATTTTCCTCCAGCACAGGTTAATCTAGCACACACGAAATACTGAAAGGTGCTGCGGCTGAGAAGATGCGCCGCACACGGGCGGCATCTTTGTCCCGCCTTCCTCTCCTCCTAACCACGCCTGCACCCTGTCCCACCCAGCGGGAGTGCGGCTTTAGGAAGAACCCATTTCATTTCCTCCAGTGAGCGGTGCAGCCAGCCTGTTCACTAGCCGAATTCATCCCTTTTAAAGGGACCCGAAACGAGGTGGTACTTGGTGATCTAAAGGACAGATACCGCAGGTAGCTGCCCGGAGAGAGTCCACAGTGCTTTAGGAAGGACTGGGGGCCCGCCGGGTGACCGGGAGGCGGCTGGACTCTCCACCTTGCCGTTTCCCTCCGCGCCGCGCATCAGCCATCGCAGACAAGCAGCGGCACCGGGAAATGCAGGGCCTGGATGTTGACGCGGACAGAGCAGGCGTGTGTGCCGCGCAGCTGCTTTGGGCGCCGCCGCCACCGCTGCCCACCACTCCCCGAACCAGTGACTCGTAGCCAGAGTCGCCGGGCGGCTGGGTGGCTTTGGAGCTTGGGGATGCAGAGGATGGCTACTAACCCTTGCTTTCTTTCTTCCTGTCTCTCATTGTTCTCTGTCCTGCCTTGTTTAACACGCGTCTGCGGAGGGTGTGCTGAGAGGGGTTGTGTGAAGAGCAGACTTTGCGAAGGGAGCAGAGATGTGCTCAGCAGCCGAGCAGCGAATGTTCTAGGAGGAAGGACCCGCGCTTGTCGCGCGAGCGCACAGGCGACGCAGCAGAGTGGAGGGGACTGTCCCGCAGCAGCCCCGTGTGGGAGCATTGGTGTTGTGGTGTGTGTGGCTTCTAAACTCCAGCCCTGGAGCTGGCGATGGCAGAGACCCCCCGCGTTGTGGGGCAGGAGCTGCAGCTGCTGGAGGGTTCCCTTGATTCTTCGCGTTTCCCTGCTGCTGTCGCCCTTTCATCAGCACCCGGAACGTGCATTTAATGCCGGCTCCCTTGTGGTTCTCTTCCCTCCCAAAGACAAGCCAAACGGCTCCTGGGGCAGATTGTGGACCGCTGTCGGAACGGGCCCGGCTTTCAGACTGACACAGACAGCAGCAGCACCATCCAGGAGATTCTCATCCCTGCGTCCAAAGTGGGTCTGGTCATCGGCAAAGGAGGGGAGACGATAAAGCAGCTGCAGGTACGTGAGCCTGCGTGGAGCAGGGTCGCCTCACGTCCCTGCCTGGTGCCGGGGGGTTTGTCACACCTCCCCCATTCACTGCCCAGGCTTAGGCCAGGGTTTGGGACCCCGGAACCAGAGCAGTGACGTTCCGCTGGGTTCTTTAACCCCACATGAAGCGTCTCAGATTAAACACAGCGTGAGAGCGAGGGGCCTGGAGCTGATCACACCCCTTAATAGTCGTGGGGTCTCAGGTTATGTTCGTGCACTTTTTAAAGGCTCAGGGTCCTCATCCGTAGAGGAGGGACATGCCAGCCACACTGCTGCACTGGCGCTGAAATGACACCGGTGGTTTCATATTCACATCAGATCTGAGTGGAGCCAGTGACTAAGTGCTCCGTGAACGTCTGCTGCTGTTAGTTCCAGACCCCTCATCTGCGACACCTGGGCTGAGTGTTGCAGAATTCAACACCCCCAGCAAGTTCCGGGGCTGTGCCCTGTAATCAAGTGCATATCTCCACAGCTGAATGTAATCACCGTCACACGCCCTGAGAGGCTAGAAATACGCTTACACAGGCCCCAGTTAGTTGCAAACAAACTGGTTTCAGGCTCTGTCCTGGCAGGTCCACAACGCGATCCACCACGTGCTTTCACAGCCCAGTGCTCAGCGGGGGTGGCCTCCAGGGGACCCGAGCTCAGGGTCCGGAACACCAGCAGCACAGTTTGGGTTCCTTCCCCCAATCAGTCTGGAACCTGGGGCAGCTTTTCCCCATGGCCCTCTGCTCTGTGACACAGGGAGGTGGCGGCACCGCCCCCGCTGTGTGTCACTGCTCAGTGACTGAACAAGAGCTCAGCAGCGTTTAGGGAAGGCACTGAAAGGGAGGCGGGTTTTGGGAAATGATTTTTCCCAAAGACCCGCACAGCCGCGTTCCCCGAGGCCAGGGCCTGGTCGCTGCCGGCGCATGGCCCACTGGGGCACCACCACGCGGCGTGTGCCAGCCTGTACCTCCGGCGGTGAGGGCAGTGCCACGTGTCCCCACAGGAGCGGACGGGTGTGAAAATGGTCATGATCCAGGACGGCCCCTTGCCCACGGGAGCGGACAAGCCTCTGCGCATCACCGGAGACCCGCTCAGAGTCCAGGTAAGGAAGGCCCGGGTGGGGGCGGGCCCACAGGAAGCGCCCGCTGCAACGCGAGAGCTTTTGTGCCATTCGAGAAGGGTTGTCGTTCCTTTCTTAAGGGACGCTGTTTTCCTGAACCAAGTTTGGTCAAGTAAAGAATCCGGGCCGGTCGTGCTGACCTTTGCCAGCTGTGCTCTTTAAGTTAACACACGTGCGGTAGAAATCGGTTCCACTGATCTTACTCCCGGTGCTCAAGAGCCACGTGTAGCGGTCACTGCCCTCGGGTCTGCACGGACACAGCGCCCGCATAAACGCCGCAGGCTTTGTCGGCCGGCAGAGCACTGGTCCGGTGCCTGGTCAGCTCAGATGACGATTCGTTCAACTTTTCTTGGCTTGGTCTCTCCACCTCCTGGCCCATTTTGCACACTTCCCTCTGTGGTGGGATGAGAGCAGATGCCAGCACCTCACGCGGCGCGTGCCACCCGCCAGCAGGCAGCCGACGGCCCGCGGTCTCCCAGAGGGTGGCGGGGCTGCTCGGCTGTTGGGGCGTGGTTTGAAGTCTCCTGGGCAGTGCTCCCCTCCAGCTCCTGCCCTTAGTGGGTGTGGGGGCTCTGTGCCCAGGACCTGCGAGTGCTCCGCTCTCCCGCAGCGGCAGCCTTGAGCCCGTGGCAGCGGCCCCGCCCCTCTCCGGAAGCTTTGGGACTTTGATCCAGTGACAGTTTCCCCCATTTTAAGTCTTTCAAATAGACTCCAGTTTGTTGGCCTCAGTAGCTTGTTTTCCGTCAAGGCGTGTGTGTAAAATCGGACTTTGAAAGCAGAATCGAGGGCCACCCGGTGACAGGCCTTCGCTCCCCTCCTGCGGGACAGGCGCCAGTGCCTTCCCCGCGACTCCTTACCTGCAGTGTGAACGGGTGAGCACGCCTCACTCGGGGCTTCTGCTCTTCGCACGTGCTCCGTGCGGTCCGCCCGTGGCCCCCAAGCTGGGAGGGGGTAGGAGTCTGGAAGGAGTGAGTCGTCCCCCATTTAGCTTTCGTGGAAGAGCTACCTGAGCGAGAGCTTATTGCGATGACGTCTCATGAATTATAGCTGAAGGGGTCTTGGTTTTTCATTTTTTACTTATATCTTCCACGCTTTCAGTCGAGGCAGGCGGCTGTACTTAGGGTAAATTGTTTATGTTTTTGTCTCCAACTTTTTGTCAAAAATGTCAAACATGCAGAAAAGTTGAAACAATGGTACACTAGACACTGGTTTATCCTCAGCCTACCTGTCATTTGCTGTTTGGTTATTTTTGTGTGTGGGCTTTTGGATTTTCTTTTTGCTTTACTTACTCGCACTCCTGCGGCTGTGCGTGTGCGCCTGAGGAGAACGTTCTACAAAATAAACAGTAGTTCCATCACGTCATCTGATAGCCCGTCCATGTTCAGCCTTCTCCAGATGTCCTGAGACCTTGATTAAATATCTGGGTTGCTTTGGCTTTTCCAGAACCAGGACTCGGTCTGGGTTCCTGTGTCACCTTGTCCCTTCCACTTGCTCCGGTGGGCTGGTGTGGGCGGGCAGGCGGGCAGACGGGCTTGCACGCTCTGCAGTGTGCCTGGGAGACAGGCCGGAGACGGGCCAGAGACGGGCTCGCCAGTCAGTAACAGATCTTTGAGCTGTGAAGGTATTTTCGGCCTCCCTGGCTGCCCTTCCCCTGACCACCTCCCTGGAGCCCCTCTGCGATGAGGCGCTCAGGCAGTGTGCGGAGCCCGCCCGTCAGCTCTCAGCATCCTCCTTCACTGGGAAGACATGGCCCAGAAACTCCTCGGGAGAGAGTCGGGGCTGACCAGCACAATGTGCCCACCAGCTGTGACCTAGGAAGGGTGTGCCTCGTCAGTGTGGACTTTGGGGGTGCTGTTATTCACGGTTCACTATGCATGACCCTCACCAGCAGTCACACTTTGCCCCATCTGTCATAGTATAATGTCACAGCAAGGAGCTCTGCCTGCCCTGGGGACTCGGGCGCTAAGCCAGTGACCGGGACACATAGACCATGTAAAGTCCAAGGACCCTAGTTTGTGACCCAGGGCTGGGGGGAACTAACCAAAAATTAAAATTAATAAATAGGCACGGCCTAGTGGAGTGGTTGTTGGGTCTGCCGGCTCCAGGGCATGGGGAGTGGCAGGAGGAGCAACTGAAAATTAGAGGTGCTCCCTCCACCTGTCTTCCTGTCTGCCTGCACCTTTCCTTTAAAGAATGCTTCCTCCTCTTTCTGGCATCCTTAAAAATGCTTTGTCTCTCCCTTTCTTTCTCTATTTTTTAAAAAAAAAAAAAGCGTGTTTCTACACTGGGTGCCTTCTGCCTTCTGAGTCTTTAAGCCCAACATCAAGTTTGATCATTGGGTTTCACCTGATCTTTTTAGGACTTTTTTTCATAATGACTTTTATCTGTGTTTTTGCAGCAAGCAAGAGAAATGGTGTTAGAGATTATTCGAGAAAAAGAGCAAGCTGACTTCCGAGGCGTGCGCGGGGATTTCAGCTCCCGAGCGGGGGGCGGCAGCATGGAGGTATGCTCCGTTAACCTTGAGCAAGTCAGTTTTGTCTCGTCTGCCAACCCGACAAGTGCCCCCACTTTCTGGGACGGGTTGCATGAGGTGGGGAGTCGGCTGCATGCGCTTCAGGCCGGGGGCGCCATTCCCAGGGTTTTAAGGGATGGTATCAACACTTACCCAGTGTCTAGATGAAGACAAAAATCCAGGTTTTCTGGGTGGTTGTGTTGTGAGCGTGTCAGACTTGGAAGCTCTTTTATCGATGAGGCAGAATGGTAAAGCTTCCTGTAGAAGGGAGTTCTGGTGTCTGCTGCGACGAGGAGGGACCCTGCCACCGTCATTAGAAAAATAAGCCAGATGCAGAAGGAAAATACTGTACGATTCCCTTCACTTGAGGTACCTCGAACAGGCACACTGCTAAGAGACAAAACTGAGATCCAGGGAAGGGGGTCACTGTTTAATGGACACAGTTGTCATCGGGCTGAAGAAGAAGTTTGAGGCAGCTGATTGCATGACCCTGTAAACGTGTTAATCATGCAGGATAAATGCTGTGTTGTATAGACTTTACCACAGTAAAGGGAGTAAAATGGAAAAAGCATGTTAAGGACCACTGGGTAGTATGTGTGTATGACTAATTTATGCTTATTTCATAGTATTTAGAAGATAAATTTGCCGTTTTTGATCTTTTAGTCTCTATAAGGTTTGTTGATTCGCTTTGTTTTTTATAACTTTTGATATAACAATCAGACTGATGGAGTACATGTCATCAACAGGAGAGCCGTCATCAGCCAGGGCGTTTTTTCTAAGAGGCGAAAGTAGCTTTAGTGTGGCACTTCCGCGGTAGACTGCAGTCAGAAGTATGTCGTTTGTTAAAATATATGATGCACCCGCATCCTGTCAGAGAGCACAGGGCTGCAGAAGCTCTGACCGGGTCTCCTCCTCCGTGCCCAGGTGTCTGTCCCCAGGTTTGCCGTGGGGATTGTCATCGGGAGAAACGGCGAGATGATAAAGAAGATCCAGAGTGACGCTGGCGTGCGGATCCAGTTCAAACCAGGTGGCTTCCACACTCAGTCTGGTTTCGGGAGGGCTGGCTACCAGGATGCTGACCGTCCCTCGGTTCTGTTCTCTCACACCAGTCTGTTACCACATTACCAGCCTGCACTGCTCCTCCCGGCCCCACTCTTTCTTGGATTTGCTGGCTCACTTCCATCTCCCCTCTCGTGCCAAAGTCTAACCCCAGAATTTCCAGTACTTCCCACCCCCCTTAAACCAGTAAAATTGGAGAAAATTAGTCTAGTGTTCCCAGCGTTTAAATTTGCCAAGTTTCAGAAAGAAAGAAGACCTTAATAAAAATTAACACCATTATTTTGATTTCATAAAAATAAAGGTAACTTAAAAGCATAAAAAAGACCATTTTAGAATGGAGGTTAGTTCTCTCAATTTTACAAATTTGCCCTTATGAGCTGCAGTGTGTTTGTTTCCCTCATTTCCCTAAGGGTGGGAAAGCACTAATGAACTACATTTTGGAAACTGTTACTATAGCTTAACTCTGTTTCCCTTGGCTCCACTTAGGTTGGGTTGTTTTTTTAAAGAGAGGAAGGAAGGCAGAGAAGGAATCACTTCCATGTATTTGCTGATTATTTTTGGTGGTTCCCCCACGTCCATATCAGGTCCTTGACCTTTACGTGGCCGACACCCCCACGGCCCGCTGGGCGCCTGCACCACCAGGGTGCACCATGGTGTCCATTCTGAATGACTGTAATTGCCTCAAAAATGATGACCTGGACTGTGTAAGAAGGTCTAGCCATATGCCATCCCTTCCAAAAGGTTTCCTGACCGTGACGTGTCTGTTCCTGTAGCGCTGGGGGTTCACTGACCGCAAATCGGATTTACCTTTGTTCTCGTCTGAAGGCGGGCTTCTCCTCACCTCCTGTCACCCTGTTCTGCAGACGATGGAGTTAGTCCAGAGAGAGCGGCACAGGTCATGGGGCCCCCGGATCGATGTCAGCACGCAGCACACGTCATCAGCGAGCTCATCCTCACGGCCCAGGTGCGTCCAGCTCCGGCCGCGAGCACAGCAGTCAGTCACTGCCCTCCAGCCGGTTTCTGGAAGCAGCGTGCTTGCGGGCTCGCCCTCTGGAATAACAGCCCTCTGCCTCTTTCCTCCCGGTGTTTTTTCTGCCAGTTCATTACTCTCCTCCCTTTAGTATTACAGAATTTCCATTTCTTTGCGCAGCGCGTTCCCGGTTACACTGTGGGCAGATACTGTGTAGCTCACCGAGGTTCACAGTCGCGCCGAATGCACTGACCACACACTGCAGCCAGTGAATCTCGTCTTAGCTTTAGAGAGCACTTCAGGGTCCTCCAGAGTCTTCGTGCTGTCTTCATGCTTTGGGTTCCCTGCACACTCTTGTCTGGAATCTGAGCAAGCATGTGACACTGCCAGCCTCCACCTGCCCCGTGAGAGCTGCTCCGGGAGCCGCCATCACTGACGGCACTGGGTGGTGCGTCCCCGGGTAGGACCGACCGAGAGCAGGTCTCAGCGCTTGGGGCTGAAGGAGGAGGAGCTTGGAGATGATGGTGCCAGCGCCGCCGCTGGCTGTGTGACCTTGGAGAAGAGGCCTCTGACTGTGGGCCTGGCTTTCTCAGAAGCAGAGCCAGCGGCTGCGGCACGTGATGCTCGTCATCGGGTGCAGGCTGAAGGTACAGGTGCAGGAGCCCTCCCTAGGTCATCCAGAGTCAGAATGTGCAGGAGAGGGGCCGGGGTTTCCACCGGAGCCCCACACCGTTTTTAGAGTCAGAAGAGTTCAGGGAAGAGGCATCAGGATTCCAGCATCCTTTTTAGTAGTCGGTTCACGAGCCTGCACCTGCAAAGTCTCTGTAGTGTTTACTAGGAGAACACCTCATCTTGGAGAGTCTGGGCGTACCCCAAAAGGTGGCTCTATGTATCTTTTAACCTAAATCCCTAAAGTTACCTTGTTGCCATTTGCCACAGACAGTAAGCAGTAGAGATGCAGTCCTGTTACCTGAGCTGTCTCCTCTTGGTGCGGAAGGTCTGGCCGGGTTCTCCCTTCCGTGAGGAGTTCTCAGTCTGGCCACGGCGTTTAAGACTAATGTGCAGTTCCCAAGTGACTCAGAGGGCAAAGGCTGGGATGACATTTGTTGTCCTTGAACAGAAGGCACCTTCCTCTGTTAGGTGCTGGGTGTGGTCTTAACTCTCCTCAGTCCGCACTTGCCCAGCCCCACTGAAGGCCTGGCCTCCTCCCTCCCTCCTGGGAGCAGGGCAGCCAGTGTTTCTCTCACCCCCCTACCTCCTCTGCTGGGCTCACAAGGTGCTCTGGCTCCGACCGTAGGGCTGCACTGCTCCCCACAGCAGCCTGTCGGGGGAGCGTCAGACGTGAAGCACTGCCACACCCGTGTCCCTCTCAATGCCGTCACTGAGCACCTAGCCTCTGGCGCCTGGTCGACTCAGCCCACGCTAGCTACAGGCTAGCAAGCATGGAGAGGAACGCCACCTCCTACTGCCTGGGGAGCAGGCCCAGGCGTGAAGGCGCCGGGAGGCAGTCTTGAACTTCAGACTTCGTGCTGATGTCTGGCCTCCCCTCTTACTTGGGACTCTGTGCTCTTTCTGTGACATGCATTCATCCGTGCATGTCCCCCTAATGTCCGGTGGTCTGTAGTCATACTGGCTGTAAAGAGCATTTCGGAATCTGAGGTGTGCAAAGGTGCTCGGGTGCGAATGTGTGGCTGTGATTGCATCCTGTCGCCTACCCTCCTGGAGAGGAAACATGCTGGTGACCATGGCAGAAGCCGTCACTCAAGCTTTGCTTCCTTCCCAGGAGAGAGATGGCTTCGGAGGCCTCGCAGTAGCCAGAGGAAGAGGCCGTGGCCGTGGAGACTGGAGCGTGGGAAACCCTGGTGGCATCCAGGAGATAACATACACAGTGCCAGCAGATAAGTGTGGCCTCGTCATAGGCAAAGGTAAGAGGTTCTGCTGGGGTTACCTGATAGCCAGGAGGTCATGCAGACTCCAAGCATGAGGTTCCCGTGCCCTGGACTGGAGGCGCCAGGCCTCGTGCATGGGGACAGGCCGGGGCTTTCATTTTCGAGTGTTAGAGCCTTTGGAAGGCCATGGCCTGATGAAAGGTCTTCTGCCCAAAAAGATAGCCCTGGGATATTTGTCGCTCAGCCGATGGTAATTATGTCGCCTGGGAGGAAGTCACGACAGTTAAGATCGTTTTCTCAAATGAAGACTGCCTCTGCCAAGCCGCCCCTTCTCCCTTACCAAGTTGTCTTCGGTCTTTATCAGCACGTCATGTGAAATGCTTTTTGTCCTTTCAGCACGTTTCCAGTGAGTAGCAGACACCCCGTGGAGGGAAATGGCCATTGATTTGTTAGTTGTTTCTGGGCATTTCAGAGAACATTAGGCAGAAATGCTCCTTACTGACTGAGGCGGGTCCTCCCCACCGTCAGTGAGAAGCCAGGGCGATGGCCAGCACGCTGCTGTCCCCACCGCCGTGGCTGGGGCACCCGGGAGAGGGCCGGGCGCTCCTCAGTCGCAGGCTCGGCTCTGGGCCGCACCGAGTGGCGCCTCACCTGGCCTTGGGTTTCGTGCATCTCTTGTGGGTATTTGACCCGTGTGTGGGAAAATAGGCACCCCCATACTTTGATCATCAGACATTCATAGCTGTGGGAGGGTGCCACTGCTCCCCGGAACGTGATCTGGGGTGTCCTCACCGATGAAAGTCATTCAGGCTGCCTCCGGATGCTCATAAACTGGGAGAGGGAGGGGATTCTCCCGACCCGCCCTCCACCGCCAAAGCCTGCGCTCTCCTGACAGTCATGACGGTGTTTCATGCCCTTGGAGACCTTTCTCTCTCGTCTCAGACTGCCAGCCTCCAGAGGAAGTGGGCCGGTGGGTTTGTTCTCGTTCCTGGCAGGGTGTCCGTGCTGGGGAGTGTGGGGCAGGTGTCGTGAGCTGCCCGGTGCTGGTGTCAGACTCAGGCTCAGACCACCAGCGTGGCTGTCATGGGAGGAAACCCACGGATGCCTGTCAGTTCTGTGTCCTCTGAGCTGTTTCTTCACCGAGGTCTTCGCGTGAATGTGTCTCAACACCGGCCGAGCCTGGCTATCTCCTCTGCCGGTTCCTGCAGTCAGTGACCTCGATGCTCATGGGACAGCCCCTCTTGGCGCGCCCTCGACAAAGTCATGGGGGCCAAGCAGTCACTGCCTCTGTGTCTGATGCTCTGGTGGTGGCCTCGGAGCCATGCAAGTTGGGAGGGCGGGGGAAAGCTCTGTACTCCCCCCATGCCCAGCACTGGGCGTGAGGGACTCCAGCCCCCCAGTCACACCCTGCCCCCGCCCTGCTCCAGCCCTTGCACAGACGCTGGCCTCCCCGGGCCCCTGCTGGATTTCCATGATAAATACAGCAGTAGTGACAGATAGTGTGGCCAGCCCTGCTCTTGTCAGCCCGGCCTTTTAGCAGGTTTGATTAATTGCTTTACGATTTCACGTCCAGCCAGGGGGCCACTGGTGGGTCGCTGCTGCCCCCCATCAGGTGGCAGAATGGAGCAGGCTGCTGAATGATCGGCAGACAACCACCATGTGCCAAGCTGGTGACCTCATTTTGAAGGAAGATGAACCTAAATTAACTCCCTCCAGCCCCATGCAGTTCGTGGTGCCGCCACCTTATTAGCACGCGCTGGGGCCTGGGGACGAGGACGGACCCGCTGTGCTTGTCTCCGCGCCCTGTGTGCCCAGGCCTCCAGAGCCAAGCGGCATTCGGGCGCTGCCACGGCCATACCGTGCGACCCCAGGAGGTCCCCCTGGTGTTATGCTCTTCTTTGCTTCCCCAAAAACACTGGTGCCTGGGAGCCCAGCAGCTCGCTTTTCAGGGTAGAGAAGGTACAGCCGAGGACCTGAGAGTAACTCAAAGGCCAGGCGTTTCCAGGCTACAGGGCTTTGCCCCGAGACTTCCTGCGTGGCCCTGCGTCCTCGGCGTCTTAGGCTTGAAAATCATGAGCACAACTTCGGTCTGAATTGTTTTCTTAATTTGCTTTTAAATCAACGCCATGACCCCACCCCCAGACCAGCAGGCCCCCCAGGCAGACTGCACTGAGCTTCCTCCAGTCCGTCCGCCGCCTCTTCCTGCTGCGCGGCAGCTGGGCCCGTCAGCAGCTCCTGACCCGTCCAGCCCCTCATCCTTCCAGGACGAAATAGGACTGTGTCTGCCTGCCCCTCGGGGATTGGTTTCACACAACTTGGACTTGGCCGCGTGGGTGGCGCGCCAGCAGGAGTGCTTGCGGACAGATGCCGCGTGAAGTGACGGTGCCTTTTCAGGACCCTGGGGACAGGGCACAGGGACTGACCGACCCCCAGTCTGTGATGTTGACCACTTGGGGTTTCCTTCTGCCCACACTGGGATTTTTCCTCAGATTGTCTTTTTCAGTTTTGCAAAACTCTACTCAAGTCCCCTTGTCTTCCAGCCCCCACCCCCACCCCCACCCAGTTGAGCAGCGCTGATCTCTAAGTTCTGCGAAGTTTCAAAAGAAGAATAAACCTTTGTTAGGCTGGTGGCGCTTTTGTTAGGCAAATTTCATTAAGAGACTGGGACTCTCACAGGTTTTTCAAAGAGTCCAACTAAACTTTCATTAGCCCCCTCCACCCAGGCCCCAGTGACCCTGCCTCCCGCTGCCTCCCTGTCTAGACCTGTCCCCCCCGCCCAGGAGGCAGGGACTGGAGAAGTGACAGGATGGGATATGAAGGGCCCGAGTGGGCTCAGGCATTGTTGGGCCCGTGGCCGCCTGTTTGACCCGTGGGGGGTGGCTATAGTGGCACAATGGCCGGGCCATCAGGTCGCCTGTGGGAGGAGGCTGAGTGCCACCCTGTGCAAATCTGGCCTCCACCGAGGGCCCAGCATGGAGGCTCGGGGTGCAGTGTGCTTGTTACAGTTTCTCATCGAGAAAGTATTTTAACTGTGGTGGTCATAGATGTTACTCATGGTGGTGCTTGTTTTCCAGTTAAGCAGATGCGGAATCTCGAGTTGTAGGCCTGAAACCGATATTCACAGGGCAGGCCTGTTTGGGAGGGGGCGTTGGTTGGTTTTCGTTTTGGTTGGTTTGGTTTCAACTTTTTATATAACTATTATATTGATTAACTTTTTTTAAGGGAAAGGTGCGAGCAGGGGCAAAGGCCAGTAGGCAGGCAGGAAGAGGGATATTTACATTTTATTTCCCTTGAGTTGTTCACACTGATCGTCCCCCCACCCGACTTGGGACTTGAGCCCTGGGGTGTGTGGCCTGGTCCTTTGGAGGCAACTTATCAACTGCTGCTCCACCAGGGCACCTGATGTCACATCTGATTTGCAGCACAACATAAGCTTTAGGTGTTCGCTTCTAGCTTCATTCTTTATTAGACACGTGACACACCACCCAGGGACAGACTCCAGCCGTCCCCCCACTCCCGTTGGGCCTCTGCCTCCCACCACCCCCGCCTTTTTATCTGGTAACCTCGTTCTCCTATTAATGTCCAAGGGTTAGATTTTGCTTTGTTTTGTCTATTTGCTGTTTGTTTGTTTTTGTTTTTAAGCAAAAGCAAGTGAGATTTATTGTAGACAGTACACCCTGTAAGAGATAGCATGAGGAAGGGCCATATTCCAAGAAGAGAAGAGGCCAGAAAGAGCTTCAGGGCTGGGGTTTGTAAGAGTCTGGCAGCGTCACCGCCCCTGCCCTCCACTCGGGTGCCCTGGGTGAGACAGGGGTTTTGATTCGTCCATTACTGGTTCTGCTTTTAAACTGATTAGCAGACTTCACATTGGCCCCATTTCATGGTCTGCTGCCTTGTTATTGGAGGACTTCCTCTGTTCCCTCCCCTGCTTCCCTACTCATGGCTGACTCACCACCTAGCATTCCCCACTCAAGGCGATGGCATCTAGACTCATCTAGGGAATAGGGGTGACAAGGGACATAGGTTGGTCTAGTGCCCCCTCCTTGCTGTCTCTCTGGGTGCAGGGAAGGGATAGCCCAAAGGCTCTCTGCAGAACGAGGCCTCAGTTGTTCCCAGGGCTGGCTTTGCCCCTCCCATCGTTTGGAGATGAAATTCCTGAGTGAGGAGTAGAAGCTGGGGTCCCCTGGCTCCCTGGCTCGCCTCTTGGTGAAACTGGCAGCAAGTCCTGGTTCTTTAAATGTCCCATCTGTGTTGTCATGTAATATGTTCCCGCCAGGGTCTTCGTTCAGGGCTGTTGTGCATCGGAGAGATTTCGTCGACCCACCTGCTCAGGAGCAGAGAAGGTAGTTCAGCCGATAGGAATCAGAAGCGAGTGAGATTTACGAGGAGGGACGGGGCGGGCGGTCTTCCAGAAGAGCAGGCCCTTTTGCTTTGCTGCTTTACGTTGCACATGAGTGAGATCATCTGGTGTTTGTTCTTCTCGTTCTGACTTATTTCAGTCGACATCATCCTCTCTCGTTGCATCCATGTTGTGACAAATGGCAGGATTTCTTCTTTCCACAGATACAGACCAGTCATTGGGTGTGTAGCCCACATCGTCTTCCTCTGCCGGTGGGTAGTCAGGTTGTTTCCGTCTTAGCCTTCGTGACTAGGGCTGCAGTAGACACAGCGCGGATCAGTGTTTTCCTGTGCCTTCAGGCAGAGACCTGGAAGTGCCATGGCTGGATCACATGGGAGTTAGGTGTTTAGCGTTGGGGGCGCCTCAGCTCTCTTCCCAAGTGGCTGTTGCACTTTGCAGTCCCACGGCGGTGCTCAGGAACCCTTTCCTCACACCCTCCGCAGCGCTTGCCTCCGGCCTTTCTGATGTGCTCTTCTCACAGGCATGGAGGGATGTCTCTGTGGGTGGGTTTCTTTGTTTGGGGTTCTTTGTTCGTTTTAAGAAAAAGTACAGGCAGGGAGGAAGGTGCGTAGGCAGGCTCAGGAAGGAAGAGAGAAGAGGAAGAAGCAGGTGTATTGATTTAGCTGAGTCCCCAACGCCAGTCCTTGGGATGTGTGTGGGCTTAACCACCACGCCACCAGGGTGTTCCTCTTTGTGATTTTAATCTGCGTTTCACTAATAATGAGTGAAGATGAGCATTTTCACGTGCCTGCTGGCCATGTGTGCCCTCTCTGGAGACGTGACTATTCAGAGCTTCCCCCCACGTGCTCGTGGTTGTTGAGTTGCAGGAGTTCTTTATCGGGCCTCGGTTTTTAAAAACGGATTATATTTAAAATATTGACCCGAAACGCGTCCTGCTCGGTACGCGCTTGGGGCCGGCCTGCCCGCCCTCCCGCAGGAGCTGCGCGCTGCAGACCGTGCGCTTGTCTGGGCTGCGCTGAGTGTGTGTCGCGGTCCCCGCAGGCGGCGAGAACATCAAGGGCATCAACCAGCAGTCCGGCGCGCACGTGGAGCTCCAGCGGAACCCCCCTCCCAACACCGACCCCAACCTGCGAATATTCACCATCCGGGGGATCCCTCAGCAGATCGAGGTGGCCAGGCATCTCATAGATGAGAAAGTTGGCGTACGTACAAATCCCCCCACCCCCGGCTGAGTCACGGGGCCTCCTTACAGGGTCAGAGGTACCTGTTTGCCCCCAGCCTTGTGCTTCCTGTGCCGCTGTCCTCACGCTCCGGGGCGCCCGCCCGCTTTGCTGGGTCGTCGGCTGCCCAGGGACCCAGGGCTAGGCCCTGAGGCGGGGCAGGGAGCCTCTGGCAGATCTCACCAAGGCCAGCAGCTCAGGCCAGAGCCGCGTCGCAGCTTAGACGAGCCTCGTGGCGGGTCCCGCACTGCCTGGCCCGCAGGCAGCCCTCATTGACTCTGGTTTAGTTTCAGGCGCCTCCAGGCAGATAAAGAAAGGGAGAGTTGATGGAGGACAGTGGCCACTGCTCACCTCAAAGGGGACGTAGAATGGCAGACAGAGCCGTGGGCCAGCATAAGTTGACGGGCGAGTCGAGCAGGTTGGTCCCCACCCCAGGGTGACACGCTAGGGCACTGTGGTGGTGCCAGCCTTGACTGTGTGTGGTCCTGTTACTCGGGACAGACCGGGCCCTGTGGGAAGGAAGGCTAGTGAGTGTCACAGGGATCTGGACTTCACCGACTGTCCCCGGACGCCGTGGCCGGACGTGGGGCGGGCCTGGGCGGTGGTCAGGGGGCGCCTGGGCCGCGGTTGAGAGCTCCCTGTCCCTTGACAGGGTACCGGTCTGGGAGCGCCTGGAGCCTTTGGACAGAGCCCCTTCAGCCAGCCACCTGCTGCACCTCATCAAAAGTGAGTGTGACCTCAGTCTGGATGGAAGAAACTTCCACGAGGCCCCTCCTGCTCCTTCTAAGCAGAGCGGCCGTACCCTAAGCATCAGGTGTGGGCAGAGCTCCCGTTCTTCCCGACAGGGGTCCCCGTCCCCCTGACAGTGCCGGAGGGCCTCTTCCCAGAGGGTCCCTGGTCATGCCCAGCATTCCAGGGAGCTCACCGGGGGCAGGGTGGAGGCAAACCTCCCCCACACACCCCCAGCCCACTGTTTTTACTTGGTTTTCACTTCCTTACAGCGCCTTTCCTCCAAGGAACTCAGGGTGCTTCCCAAACATTGCTGCTAAAGTGAACGGGAACCCCCACAGCGCCCCTGTGAGGTGGGTATCTGCCGGCGGGCCATGGGCTGCACTGGGGGGCGGGGGGCGGGGACAGGAGACAGTGGCAGGGTGGGGAGGAGGAATGCTGCCCACGCTCGAACCCCTGCCTCTCGTCTCCCACAGTGCTCCTCCAGCCTTCCTGGCCCAGGCCTGGGGCAGCACCTACCAGGCATGGCAGCAGCCCCCGCAGCAGGTCCCAAGTAAGTGACTCAGGAGGAAGTGGGCTGGCACCCCCTGCGAAGAAGGCCTAGGGGCCCGAAGCACCCTTGCTCCCACTGTCAGTGGCAGGTCCCAAGTGGCTGCCCTGCCTGGAGAGGGTGGGACTCTCCTGGGGCTGTGGGAGCCACCAGCAGGCTTGTAGAGGGGCCGGCGGCCAGCTGGCCGGGGAAGGCGCAGGCCCAGTGGCTCCCGCCCACCTTCTCGGACTTTCTTTCCACCTGCTCTTCTCAGTCCTCCGGGCTTTGGTCCCTCTAGTTTCCCAGAATGGGTCACCTCAGCCCCTTCTGTCTGCAGAGGCCACCCTGCCCATGGCGTCGCCCTGGCCCTGCAGTCTCCGGTGTGCCCTGCTGGCCCCGGCGACCACCTCCCTCCCTCCCTCCCTCCATCGCTGCAGCCCCAGCCACAGTGCTTTCTGGTCCTGACTGTTGCAGGAAGCGGTGAGAACCGGCCCTGCACAGCGACGCTGTCCCCAGAGACCTGATTGTCAGACAGTCCTCACGGGGCAAGCCCGCCCGCTGGTCCCCGCTCTCCCCGGAGTCTTCTGCTCTGCGGTCATTGCTCACAGAGCTCGTCCTGCACGGCCTTCAGAAACAAAGCAAAACAAAAACCTGGCCTGTCAGGGTGTCCGAAGCGAAACCTGTTATTGAGAAAGGTTTCCTTCCGGGCGGCGGGCTGCGCTGCGCAGCTCCGTGCGTGGGTTCAAGGGTCTGGCCTGCCCGGACCCTCTGTCAGGTGACGCTGACTGGGCGCCCTGCAGACACTCCCCTGGGCGCGCACTCGCTCCCCACCCTCCAGGGCTCCCTGTCCGGCCTCGTAAGAGGCAGCTCGGAGCCGACGCTTAGAGCAGCTGCAGGCGTCCAGCCGTGTCCTCCCAGGGTTTTCTCAGGAAGAGCCTTGTAAGCCCTCACTCCTGACACTGGCGCCCCAGCCACGGCGCTCGTCGTCGAGAGCCTGACCACGCTGCCTCATCCCTATGGCCGTGGGGCGTCCCACAAGTTGAGGTGTCCTGGTCAAGTTCCTGTTGGCCCTGCTGTGCAGGACGGGGACCTGTCCACAGCCCGAGGGGACACTGAGGCGGGGGCAGGGGTCTGCAGAGGCCCCTGGGTGTGTTGGCAGACACAGTACACACTTGCACGTGGCCGTCACGTGCTGCTGAGCTTGGTGTGTGCGGAGGACCTAGGGTTTGGGGCCGTGGGGTCTTGTCGGCAGAACCCCGCTCGTCCACACCCTCGTGTCTGAGGGACGCCTTCTGCCCACTCCCTCTCTATGCCCTGAGTCCCTTCCTGCCCCACCTCCACCACCTCCGGTCCGTGCACGTCCTTCTTGGACTCAGCAGCTGGGCACACAGCCCTGCCCTGACCTCGGGAATGACGGTCCTGACCTGTCGCCCTGGTCAAGTCTTTGAACCGTTTATGTATAAACCCAGGGCAGGCTGCTCCTCTCGCCTGCACAGTGGCCAGGGCAGAGGCGGCCTCAGCCCCTGTGTCCCCTCTCCCTGCTCCTGCCCCTCCTGAGGCTCGAGGTGCGTGTGCCCCCGCCCCCCCGGGCGGTCCTGCTGGTCAGCAGAGAAAGGTCCTTGTGCAGGCGGCCGGGTGAAGAGAGTGGTGGGCACCCGTTGGATTCTTTGTTCTCCTTGAGGCCCAAGCCAGGGAGCCTCAGACGCGCCCTCGGGGCCCGTGCCCGCCTGCAGCAGCAGCCGTGCCCCTAGCTGCTCTGTCTAGCCCCGGCCACAGGGCTCTCAGTTGTGGGCCGGCCTGCTGCCACCTTCTCCCGGCAGGGCCGCCGCACAACGGCCGGTGACCCCAGGCCAGTGAGGAGTAGCCAGGGGAGCTGCGGCCACCTGCAGGCGGAGGCTGTGAGGAAGCCCGCGCGGCCTGACTGCTTTTGTGTTCTTCGCACAGGCCAGCAGAGCCAGCCGCAGAGCAGCCAGCCCGACTACAGCAAGGCCTGGGAAGACTATTACAAAAAACAGAGTGAGTGCCTGGGCCTTGTCGGCAGCAGGCCCCAGTCAGAGCCCCAGCCGCCGGCCGCAGTTAATCATCCTGGGCTTGCCGCCTCTTTTCTTTAACCCGCTGCGTCTCTTCTCGACACCCCCCTCTGTCGCTCTGTCCCTGTCAGAGGGGGCATGGCTGCTGTGTCCTTTGCCATCTCTGTTTCTCTGTCCTCCGGGCTGTGTGGACCCACATGGCTCCTCCCTCGGGCCCGCCCGGCCAGGCCTCAGCGGCGATGCCCTTCCCGTGAGTCGTGTTGCCCACAGCTCTTTTGGGGCAGATGAAGAAAAAGATGGCGAGAGCAGGAACAGGGCCTAAAATCAGAGCCATGCCAAGGCGTCTGTGTCTCTTCCTGAGAAGCCCATTGTGTGAACTGTGTCAGGAATGAAACCGGGCTTTTTATGAGAGGAAAAACCTAATCGGAATGACACGCCCTAGTGTACCATGTGAAATTAGCCCTGAGGTCGCTGGTGTGTTCCAGAATTAACCCACTGTTCAGGCCTGGCTGGAAGAGGAGGCCACGTGTCTTGAGTCTGAACCTGCTGTTTGGAAGAGTCAGGTCAAAGGCCGTCATCACAGAATGGGGGATGGGAAGGTCATCGGTACCAGGGCACCTGGTAAAAGTTCTCCAGACCTCCCACATCCATGCCTGTGGGCCCCTGTCTGGGCACCTGAGTGGCTGCCCTACTTGGTGCCTGTCGGCCACTGAGGCCCTGGAAGCTGGCGGGGCCGGCGTATCTCGAGGCCAGACCTGTAGAGAGAAGACAAACGAGGTTTGTGGCCGAGCAGGGCCCAGGCAACCAGACGCTAACTGCACTTTCTGCAGCGAGCTCTCGGGCAGCGCCGAACTGCATGGTGGCTAGAGGGAGTGCGTTGGGCATTCGTTCCAGATGCCTCGGATTCTGGGGAGGAAGTGTTGGAGCCGACAGTGGCCTTTGCGTCCCCTGAATGCAACCCTGCTCCCTCTGACTCTTCACTTTTCCCTTTGTCGAGCAGGTCACGCCGCCAGTGCCGCCCCTCCGGCCAGCTCCCCGCCGGACTACACCATGGCCTGGGCCGAGTATTACAGGCAGCAGGTCGCCTTCTACGGGCAGACGTTAGGCCAGGCTCAGGCCCACAGCCAGGTCCGTAGCAATCGCCAGCCCTGCAGATGTGCTTCGCGGCCTGCCCCAGCCCCTTCCCAGCCGCCCCCAGGGAGCTGGGGGCGGCTGCTGCCCACTGAGAGCCAGTCTGCGGCCACCCTCTTGCCCTCAGCCCAGAAAGGAGTGGGGCAGCTCTGGGCTGGGCATCCCTCTGGGAAATGCCCGGCCCCAGATCCAGGCCCAGCAGCAGTGCTGAGCGACCTGTCTCCCTCGGGTCTCAGTTGCCTGCTGCAAGAGGATGCCAGGCTCAGAGGCCGCTGGGCATGCGTGGCCCTGGAGTAGGGACTGTCTGGTCACCCCAGGCTGTTCTGGAAGAGAGCCGGTGGCCAGCCTGCCACTCGCCCCCAGTCAGTGAGGAGGGCGAGGTCACACCTCTGCGGTCCCAGCAGGCAGCAGCAGACCTTCCTCCTGCACCTACCCCATTGAAGACCAGGATGGGTCTCTTATTAACAAAGGGAAGAGGACAGACGCTCCCACAGGGCAGTGTTCAGGTGACCTTATGCCAGCAGGTCCCCACACACCTGCGTGTGGGCCCAGAGCTGGCTGGCCAGGTTGCTGCCAGATCAGCCCCTGTGCCTGGGCCCCAGCGGAAGCAGGTGTCAGGCTAGTGGGGGACAAAGGAAAAGGATCTGGGCAGAGCCCCTCCCCCAGCGTCCCCTGGGGAGAGACGCCCCAGGACTCTGGTTCAAGGGTTTTGTCTGCACCAGATCCCACAACAGGAGGCGGGAAGGTGCGGAGACATTGGCTCATTTGTGTGCATGTGGGCACTGCTGTGGGGCCCACGAGGGGACGCTGACCTGTCACCTCCCAACAGCGCCTCAGACAGACAAGGACTTGAGTTTCGCAGTCACAGACTAACTGCTCCCTTCCTTCCACAGGAGCAGTAGGACGGCAGCCTGCGGCTCCCTCCCCAGCCCCAGAATCATTGTGAGCAAAAACCTATTTGTAGCAGAGGTTTTAGATTTGCAGACCTTTTGATGAAGAACCTTTGTTTTGTTCTGTGAAACACTATATTTAGATTAACAGAATTTTTCTAAAAATCGGGAAGATTAGCTACTAAAAATCGCTGATAATTTTTGTTTTCATTACTTGTGTTTGTTACTTCGAGCGCGTGCGCTCCGGGGTCTCCAGGGCGCTGCTGCGCGGTGGGCACCGGCCGCTCTCGCGGCGACGTTGCAGCGTGGCCGTGCGCCCCTGCGCACTCTTGTCTGGTGTCTCTTTATTTACAGTAAAGTTTTTTCTGTTGCAACAAAGTGGCTTGGAAGTCTTAGGTGGTATGTAACAAATTATTTTTAAAAATTTTAAACAGTATTTAAATATTCTTAAATGTGTAAATTCATTAAATGTTTGACTTCTAATTTCTTGTATCTTGGCTCTCTGGTTTTATTGCATTTTTTAAAAAACTGAACTATTATGTATTGTAATTAATTATGTGAATTCTGAATTGAGACAGATAATTGTATTGCTGTCCAACAGGGAACGGGCGGGGGCATTTTATAGGGTTTGTATAATTTCTAGAGTTCTAAAGGGTAATATAAAAATGTGTTCAGTGTTGAGCATCCTTTTCCACGTCTCCGTGACAGCTGCTGCAGCTGTGCGTCTGAGACCTCCAAGCTCGTTTAAACAGACAGAGCCTTTCTCTTCAGAAATACAGATACTGTTCTTTTTAATATTAAAAAGAAATTGGATATAACTTTTAACAAAACACTGTGGAACATTAAACCGTATAAAAATGTAGTTACTATTTTTTAATTCCAAGGTGTTTTTGCTTTTGTCTTTTAAATGTTTTCTTAATATTTGTCAGATTAACTAGATGAATAAATAAATCTAGTATTAACCACAGTATGAATTAAATACTTTTGATCTACTAAAAGGGATAATCTGATTTCCAATGTTTACTGGCGTGTATCTTGTACAGATAACATGTATTTTTAAAGGAAAGAAAAACGGAATTGAAGCTATTTTTTCTCGCGTTTTTAATTGATCTGAGGGACATTCCGTTTGAAGTGTACGAAGTTACAGTTTCTGGGTTTTTCTCCTTATTTTCCTTATAACGCTTGAAATGTCTAACTATTAAAAAAGGCAATTGGAAAATGTCATGCATGTTGTTTTTAAAAATGTGTTCTTTTTATTTGACTGACAGTTCATTTTACACTCTATATAATAAAATTCCCGCAAGACCTCTTGTGGGCAAAGTCATCGCAGTCTGTCTGCTTTCCACTCGCCACAGTCCCGCTGCCCCAGACTCAGCCGGTTCTCAGCGGGCCGGTCTGCGCGCGGCCGGGCCACGCGCTCCTGCAGCTGCCGGCGAATGGCTGGCTGGCTGGCCCACAGTCGGCCTTAGCCCTGGGCTGCCCCATACCTGTCTCCTGCCAGCGCCTCCTCCCCCAGGGGCGCGACCCCGGGAAGTCAGTGTCCTGTCCCCTCTCTCCTCCGGCAGAGGTGCTGTCATCCTGAGCAGAGCTGGAAGATGCCTTCGAGGGCGGCTCCCCAGGGCTCCCATCAGGCGCGTTCCTGTAACTGAGTCAGCACGGCTCCCCCCCACGCTCGCCTCAGAAGCCCCCACCCTCCGATGCCTGGCCCAGGCCTGGCTGAGGCTGCTGCTGCCTCCAGGTGGCCTGCACGCCACACCCTCCCCGTGCCCAGCTCGCAGCCTGGGCCCTTGATCAGCCCTGTGCTCACCGTGAGGCAGCCGTGGGACAGGGTTGCTGAGAGAACTGGAAAGTTCCAGCAGATGTGGTCGTTTTGTTTTCAAGAAGGAGACTGAGGGGGTGTCCTCACCACTGCGGGGAGGGTCCTGTAGTTGAGGACCTGCAGGGGCAGCGTGGGCCCTGGACCAGGAGGGTGAGGACTAGAGCCTTCGGCTCCCTGTCCTCAGACTGACGCCACCGGCGTTCAGCCCAGCTCAGCTCCCTCATTTGCACCCGCCCTGCCTCCGTCTCGCTAGAACCTCCGCTGGCCCTGCTGCCGTTTCTGATTCTGCCTCCTTCCTCCGGCTGCAGCGCATCTGGCTCCTCCAGGCCGAGAAGGGGTGTGGAGAGCGGAGCCCATCTGCGCTGTCCAGAGCCTGGAGAGCCGGAAGACAAAAAGGAGATGTGGCATCTTTAACTACACCTCTAGAGAATCGACTTTGACGTTGAGAAATTGAATAGTAAAAGCCACTTGTAAGGAGGGGCCGGGGCAGAGGAGGGCATGAGCGCTGATGGTGGTAATGGGAATCAGGAGAGGGCATTACGGAGAAGACTTCCTTCTAATTCATCTTCCAAGCTCTGTGCCAAAACAGCATTTGGCATGGTTCACAGGGAGCGATTGTGTGATAATGAACCCTAAGGTGTCCCTTAATTGAAGACTGAGCATTGCGGTTTGTGCCAAGAGTCATAAATGGCGCAGGCTTGCGGGAGGATGCATTTTCTTAAATGTATCGGTAAGTACAGATTAGCACTTGTCCCCAGTGAAATGCCCATACTATAAATTATGGAAATCTCTCTCTGATGCAACCTTTTATTGAGGGTGGGGGAGGCGGGGGCAGCACAGCAGGAGGCCGGGGGAAAGTTTGCAAGCGTATGAAATTTGGCCTCTCATTAACATGGCGCCCGCAGAAGAGGGTTTTCATCAGCAGTCTGGTGTCCTGGAAGGCTAAAGTGCTCGAGACGTACCCAGTTCAGCGATTGTGTTCCATTAAGAAACCTGCAGGCTCATCACTGAGGCTGCGTGTTGGGGGGCGGGCGCAGGCTGTGCGCGGAGCCGCACCCCGCCCGCCACGCGCGTGCAGCAGGCCTGCGGGCCGCCCAGGTCCCGCGTCCAGGGCGCGGTTCCCACCCCACCCTGCTGGGGCGCCTCCGTGGCACCCCCGGCTCTCAGAAGCCACCGTCTTCCCAGGGTCCCTCTCCGGCGGTCACCCCCACCGTAAGGGGGCCTGGGCCCCGTAACCCCGCTGCAGGCCCTGGTCCGAGTGTGTGTGGGCCCCGGGGAGCCCGGCCTCGTTTCTGGTCCCCTGGGGCGCAGCTGGGGTTTTCGAGACGGCCTAATGCAAACGGTCCTGATAGACTCTCAGAGATTAATGGCCAGAAAGTGACGTGACACCCGCTCCGCAGGGGCCCGCTGGCCCTGGGTCCGGTTCGGAGTGGGGCAGGGAGGGAGGACGGGCTCCTCAAGCTGAGCAGCGGGCATCTTGGCCGCCGCTGTCCTGGGGGCCTCGGAGGAGCCTCCGCCCAGGGCAGCTCCGGCGTCTCCTTTGGCCGAGGCCCCCACCCCTTGAAGGGGGACAGCACTTCTCTTTCCATTTTACCCACGAGGGCGACTCAGGGGCTCCCGGCTGTTACCCCGGGCTGTGCCCACTCTGTGCCGCGCTCGTCCAGGGCTCTGCGGACAGAGGAGCAGCTGCCCGCCCGAGGCTCAGGGCCTCGTGGATGCCAGGTGCCCCGAGAGCTGGTGTGGAACCCCAACCGTGGCCACACCCGCCAGTGCCGGCCACTCCCATCGCCCAGCCGCGGATGTTTATTTATAACCTTAAAGCCACAACCGTTTGTGGTCATCCAGCCCAAACGCTGCATTTCCCCGCGTCCTACTCTTCCCGCATCTGCTCTCAGGCTGTCAGCAAGCTGTTTATTTTGTGCCACTTTTTTGCATTTTTGTGCTTGCTTTGTTCATTTTGTGATTTCGCTGTTGAATGTGACCCGGAGAGCCCATGTGATCCCGCCACCCACTTCTGGGTGCTCACCCAGAGGACACAGAGGCCCCCTCCGCAGAGACGTGCGCACCCCCGTGTCCGCTGCGGCCCTGCTCACAGCACAGCAGCTGAGGACTGGAAACGACCTCAGTGCCCCACGCCAGGTGATGGATAGAGAAGACGTGGTCATACACACAGTGGACACGACACGCCCTGCGAAGAGAGGAAACACTGTCACTGCATCCACATGGAGGGATCTGGAGGGGAAGACGCTGAGTGACACACGTCAGAAGAAGAAAGACAGAGACCAGATGACCTCACTCACAGGTGGGATGTGAACAGAGAAAGCAAAGGAACAGAGGAAACAGAACCAGCCCTTGGACACTTGCAACAGAACTGAGGTGACCAGCAGGGAGCGGGACAGAGGAAGGCGGGGGCAAGTGCTGGCGGAGACCCCTGGACAGTGGGGAAGGACACTTGGTGACATGGTGGAGGGCAGGGTGTGCTGACATAGATCTGAGGACTGGGGAGCCTGCACAGATGGTGAATATATACATGAGTTTGTTTTAATGTGAAAATAAAAGTTACTGCAATAAAAATAAAATGACCCCAAGTATGGGGCTGGCCCGTGACCTTGGCTGAGCTGGGGCCTGCGCCTCACGGGGCAAACGGAGCTCTGTTCGGGCATGAGGCGCCGGGCTGCAGCCGTGAAGGATGCAAGGTTAAGGGGTCGCTTGTGGACTCCACAAGATGACTTTCACACCGAACAAAGTTAAAGACCGATCGACAAAAATGTCGTGACTGCCAGTTCGAAGGCACCTAAGCCTAATGTCCCCAAGGAGCAAAGTGCCCGTGTTCAGTCACAGCGACTTGGTACTGTCACACAGGAGAGTTGGTCCCACCTTCCCCTCCTGCGGGGCTCCCTAGGATCCCAAGAGTGGACCTGAGTGAGGAGCAGGTGTGAAGAGAGTTTGCCTGTAACAGTGGCAGAGCCAGACGTCAGCCGGGCTGACTGCAGAGCTCAGCCCGCGGCCACTCCTGGGGTCGGACCTCCCTCGGCTCCAGAGGAAGCTGGGGGGTAAGGTCCACATGTGTAGACGCTTGACGTGGCTGTGATTCCTGTGTCCACCATTCAACGACTGTGATCCAAGGCAAGGGACGGATGGATCTGTGCCTCAGCTTCCTCACCTGCATATAATAGCGACGCCCCCAATTGTGCGGCAGAGGCAGCATTCTTGACATGGAGGTAAAAGCATTTGGCTGTACCTGGCTCAACAGGAGCACTCTAGAAATGGCCAGCTCATAGTTGTAGCTGAGACCATGGCTTTTTTGTTTTGACCGCAGCCGTGGCCTTTTCTGTCCCACTCTGCACACCTGATAGTGTGACCTCAGAGGTCGGCCTCCGCGCTGACCCACCAGCTTCTGGCGATCTCGGTTTCCCCAGGCCAGCTCCGTGGTGCCTGAAATCACGGCAGCTACACGAGGGGCAGACAGCAGCTCTGGGGAGGAGCCAGCACGCACACGCACATGCACACGCACACGCACACGCACAGCCACCACCTCTGTGTGTGATAGAGGTGGTGGGGATTTTTTTTTTTAAGAAAAGGTGCAGCAGGAATGAAGGCGAGCAGGCAGGCAGGCAGGAAGAGAAAGGGGGAAGCATTTGTTTTATTTAGCTGTTCATCTTGGTTGGCACCCCCCACCCCCACCCCAGGTCAAAACCTCAGTCCTTGAGATGGATGCGGACTGCGCTCAGCCAAAGGTGGTGAACTAGTCCACTAGACCACCAGGGCACTGGGGGACAAATTTGATCAGGCCCTGGGCAGACGGGGGCTGCTCCCTTCTTGCCCTCAGGCTGATTCGTAAAGAAAGTCCAGCACCTTGGAAAGGAGCCCGAAGCACGCGCCTCGTCCCTGAGCCCAGACCTGAGTGGTCCAGCGGTCCCAGCTGTCACTCGCTGCCAGCCAGTGCTGATCGCACACCAAGCCCCACATCCAATCCAAGTCCCTCTCTTCGCCACCGCCGGAGCAGCGCCCGCCGTCTCTCAGCTCCGAGTGCGGCGGGGTGACAGTAGGCAGTGGGGGCGGAGGGGAGAATGGTTTTGTGTGAAGCTCCCGACCTCGCCTTTTCTTCCATGGAGGGGACGGAACACTCACCTGGGGACGCCAGAGACCTGGCTTTTGTTCCCTACCTGAAGGACTGACTTGCTCGTGACTTGAACTGATCACATCCCTTCATCTCAGCTCCCCTTCCCAGGAACTGGACCGATTGTTTTCCTAGCGGTTTTAGACTGGGGTCAAGGGTTTCCCCATTGCTGGATTCAAATTTCAGTAAAAGATGTTAAATGCCTGAGGACATTTTTATTATACTTTTTTTTAAAGCAGTGTGTATACTGTATTTCCATTTTTTCCAATCTTCTTGTTTACCTTTGTCTCACAACAATATGATCTTAATTACTCTAACTCTCGGTGCTCCCTGGTGGAGCCACAGTCAGGTCAGTCGCCTCCAAAGGAGCGCAGGCCACACACCCCTGGGTTTGAGTTCCGGGTCCAGAGGGGAAACAACCAGTGCGAACAACTAAATAAAAATAAAATAAAGTGTTTCTTCCTCCTCCTTCCTCACCTGCTGCCAACTCAACTTCATTCCTGCTGCACCTTTCCTTTTTTAAAAAAGAAAATGTACCTTTATAGCAAGTCCTTCAGTGTTGTCATTCTTCAAGAGGAGCATGTCTATTTACAGCCCCTTTCATTTCCATATCAATTCCCTATCCCCACAAAAAGTGTTTTAATCTGCTGGGATTTGGTCGGGATTGCATTGAACCTATTGATCGATTTTAAAAGATGAAACGACCCAACATTTTTCTTTCAATCCATGAACATGGTATGGCTTTCCTTTTGTTTAGTTCTTTGTCTTTCTTCTCCCTATAATTGCAGTGGCTTTCAGTATAGAGATTCGTCCATCTTGCTTTCCAGGTATTCCTAGGGTTTTGGGGTTTTTTTGCTGTTATTGAAAGTGGTAATTTTTTTTTTTAAGGAAAGGTGCAGGCAGGAATGAAGGTGAGTTGGCAGACAGGAAGGGAGAGGAAGAAGAAGTGTTTTTATTTTATTTTTATTTAGTTGTTCACACTGGTTGTCTCCCCTGCACACCCCGGACTTGAAACCAGGGATATGTGGGCTGCGCTCTTTTGGAGGCGATTGACCTAACCACTACTCCACCAGGGTGTACCAAAAACAGTATTTTTTTTTTATCTCATTTCATTTCATTTCATTTCTTTGTTGCTGGTTGTAGAAATAGAACGCATTTTTACATATGGACCTCGATTCCAATGACCTTATTTAAATACTTTAGCAATCCTAGTAACTCAGATTCATCTGAATTTTCTGTGTTAAGAACCATGTCATTTTTGCATAATAATGGTGTTATTTTTTTCTTTCCAATCCCTATGCCATTTGTTTCTTTTTATTGCTCTATTGCACTTACTAAGAGCACCAGTACACCGGTGACTGAGAGCAATGAGAGTGACTGGTCTTGTTTGTAATCTCAGAGGGAACACTTTCGATAATTCACCATTGAATGTGTTTGTTGTACCTGTGTTGTACACACGTTATTAAATAGGAAAGCTCCCTGGCACTCCCTGGTGGAGTTTTGTCTCTGCTTCTGACCAGCACAGTCCACATACATTCCAAGGACCCAGGTTCGAGAGAACAACCAAGATGAACAAGTAAATACAAATAAATAAAGTGCTTCTTCCTCCTCTCTTCCTGCCTGCCTACTCGCCTTCATTCCTGCCTGCACCTTTCCTTTGAAAAAAGAAAATTCCCTTTTGTTTCTAGTTTGCCAACAGTTTTGCCATGAATGGGTGCTAAATTTTTCAAGGGCTTGTTCTGCATCTGTAGTGGTCGTCACATGGCTGATCTTTTGAATTTTAACACAGGAAACACATGAATTAGTCGTGAACTCCTCAGCCAACCTTACATTCTTGGAATAAACCTCATCTGCTCATAAACCATTGTCCTTTTTATATGTCACTGGATCGCTGCGCTTCTCTGATGTTTGGGATTTTTGCATATATGTGTATGAGAACAGTGGTCTGGAGCCTGTATATTTTATCCCGGTGAGAACCTGCAGCCTGTCGGGTTGTGATGCTGGTTGAACTTTGAATTCAGGCCTGTAGGCAGTTTCCCCAGCAAATTTGCACCCCAAAGTTTGCTATTTGGATCACTATGGAGTTCCATTCTCAGTTCATTGACCGGCAAGGTCTTCCTGCTGCGGCCGGGGGCGCGGTGCACTCACGACTGTCTCCAGAAAGCCAGCTAGATTTCAGGCACTATGGTCCCAGAGCCTGGGACACAGCCACGTCTGTCAGCCTGTGACTCCGGGGGGAGCTTTGTCTCTGCCAGGAGTGGTGATTCAGAGGCCAACTTTGAAGGGGGTTTATTATTGAGTATGATGAATGAACGTAAATGTTACTAATGCAAGGTGGGCTGATCAGAGATTAAAATTTCCTTTGATAAATCCAGAAGGTAGACACAGAAAATGACTTGGTAGTAAGAACTGAGCAAGAGCGGAGGTATTTTGCTTTCACTTTAATTCTACTTTCTATGCTTCTGTGATCACGTCACATGGTCTTCTCACACTTCTTATGCTATTGATGAAATCTTTTGTTTAAAAACTGCTATGTCAGAGTAACACCACACAAACAGGCACGCACACACGCACATATGCACTCGCACCCACACACACTCACACACCTGTTACGAGCGTCGGGTCTCAGGTATGTTTCCAGGACTAGCAGCGGCACACGTTGAAATTGTTAGCAATGCACATTCTCAGGCCTCATGAGTCAGTCTCAGGGAGTGGGCCTCGGCAGCCTGGGTTTCAGCAAGCCCTCCGCTGATTCTGATGTGCACGCTAGAACTTGAGCTGTAGAGCAGCGATTCTCAACGTGTGAGACGCATGTCACCTTCACAGCCACTGAAGATCAGACGTGCTCCCTGAAACCTAGAAGAAAGCTCCACACCGCTTTGGGCGCTGTTACTGTCATTGCTGATGTCAAATGAAAAGAGTGCTTGTGTTTCTCTCCAAAAAAAATCAACCAACGAAACTCACCAGAGTTCCTCTTACACCTTCCCTTGGTCTCTGCAGAATCATTAGAATGTCCAAGACAGCAAGGCACACGTTTCACACTCATCACGAACCGGGGTTTGTTCATCTGAATCAGGGTCACGCCGATTCCGCAATGACCTGATTTCGAGGCTCCTGTGAAACTCTCACCCCCGCGCCCTGGTGTTGAATCTCTCTCCAGCCTCACTGCTCCCCCTGACCAACTGCAGAGCAGGTGACACTGTAAAGGCCAGCTCACAAATCTGCTGTCACTGAAGTGCGACCCGCACGCGCTTGCTTTCCCCTGGTTTTCTGCAGGTCGAGTGCCTCGTGCCTCAGGGTAGAACTCTGTGTGTCTGTGTTTGCTTGTCGATGTCTGTTTCTGAGGTCTTTAAAATGTAGTGTGATTGGCACGCCCTGGTGGAGTGGCGGCTGGGCACAGTCCAGCATCCCAAGGACCCGGGTTCGTGTCCCAGGTGGGGTATGGGGAGCGGGGCGTGCAGCGAAGATGGACAACTAAATAAAGCAAAGTGCTTCTTCCTCCTCTTTCTGCCTGTGTGCCTCTGCTCTTCATTCCCGCTGCACCTTTCACCTTTCATATATATACGAACCATATGCCACACCCTTGAAACTGCCCAGCAGTGCTTGAACAGCCTCGGGTATGTCACTCTTTTCCCCTTTGCGTTTCGATTTGGACACGTCGTCAGGTTCACCAATTCTTTCCTCCGTCATGTCCACTGATGAGCTCGCCAAGGGCTTTTCTCATTGTTGTCCCAGAGTTGGTTTTTCTAGAACTTCCTTGTTATTCCTCCTAGAGTTTCCATCTCTCTGCTGGGTTTACCCACCAGTTCTTGCAGGTGGTTCTTTCGTTGTTGGTCTGTTAGAGCCCTTCATGGTGAATCACAGCTCTTTTGAATTCTGCCTGAGCACTCCAGCATCGAGGTCATGTCCAAGTCTGCTTCTACTCTTTGCTTTATCTCTGCAGATTATGGTTCCTTCGTGCCTTTAACACACCTTGTAATGGATCAGCTCATAGAAACTGAGGTAAATAGGCCTGGAGCGTGAGGGTATCCTGGGGGGCGTGGTGTGGGCTGTGTGTGAGTGCAGAAGCTCCGCTCTTGTCTTTCCTTCCAGACAGAGCCTGAGGCCAGCGCCTCCTTCGGCCACAAAGCACCATGAGTTTACTGGAGTCCTGAGGTGTGGTGAGGAGTGGGCATGAGACACAGTCTACACTCTTGGATGCAATTCCCCTGCTGTCACCTAACTCATTCTCTGGCAAATTCCTGCAAGTCCTGGCCTCTGTATTTACTTGTTTTAACCCTTCTGTGAGACAGGAAGCCTGGGGGGAACTGGAGGGAGAGGAATTCCCAGACTCTGGAAGCCTCTCCCCTAGAGAGTAGATCTTGTGGCAAGAAGGCTCTAGGCACGTTTGATTGGGGCCACTCCCCGTCCTGCCAGGGACACTAGGGGATCCTTTCTGATCTTTTCCTGAAGAACCTGGTGGGGTTCTGGGAAGCAAAATGCTGCCAAAGTGTACCCCGCAAGACTCAGGGTCCCAGGAGTTTCTCATTCTAATGCCAGTCCACAGTCAGCCTCCAATAAGCCATCCAGATGACCACGTGGGTGTCCTCACCAGCTTGTGGGCCCACCAACTCCGCTCCAGATGGGCACAGCTCGGCTGTGATGCCCACATCCCATCTCTACAAACGGCAGCGTGACAGTTTGCCGGTCAACCTTAGAGCTCCGATGGGTCCAAGAAAACTCATTGCTCTTCCGTTCGCCCAGCTTTTCCTTGTTGGGGGGCTTCTAGGAGTTATACCATGTAGAGCAGCACCTGGAGACCTCTGTCTGCTTTCTAAGTTCCTCTGCTTCCTAGGATTTCACCTGAAGAAAGCATTTCACTGCTGACCTCGCATTTGAAGGTCCCTGACTGGGGGTGAAGGTACAGCCCCCCACTTCTGGGGGGAGCACAGAAGTAGATGCAGTGAGGCAGTGACTCTAAGCACCCCCTTAAAGATTGCTGCGGAGGGTGCATCCTGGTGGAGCAGTGGTTGGGTCAGTCGCCTCCAAAGGAGCGTAGCCCACATACTCCTGGATTCAAGTCCCAGGTCCAGGGGGAAACGACCAGTGTGAACAATGAAATGAAAATGAAATAAAGTGCTTCTTCCTCTCTCTCTTCCTGCCTGAGTCCGCTCACCTTCATTCCTACCTGCACCTTCCCTTGGGAAAAAAAAAAAAGGCTGCCGAGAAGAAGGGCAGAGAACAGTCAGCTGGACTCAAGGATGTGAAGTGTTTCTCCTTGAAATCCTATGGAAAATTCTAGGGCTCTGGCTAACACCCCACAGCAAGGCCTGGTACTTTGCTAAGGAAGTACCAGCATTTCAAGGACAAAAGTCAGCTCTTCTTTCACCTCCCAGGGCTTGGACACCGAGGAATTCATTGTAGATGCTGTTTGGACAAATCATCTTTACCGAAACTGTCCAAGGCAGCTGCCGAGCAGGGCTGCTACTCTGGGGACGACCCGCCTTTGCTTAGAGCTCCCGGGCCAGCCCCACAGACATGCTGTGGGCATGCATTAAATATTTACATAATGAAAACAAGCAGTGATGATCCGAGAGTCCTCGAAGACTCCAGAATGAGCACAACTATGACTTAGTGAATATTCGGAGCAAATTTATCCATCTAGCAGCACAACTTCCTTAATGGGCCTTCCGTTGAGTTGAGTTCATCTTCTTTGCAAAGTCCGAACTCCAGCAGAGAGGAAGGGAGAGGTGGGGGTGGGTAAAAGAGAAAACAGTGCATCTAAAATTTAGTGTCTCCATTCAGCCTAATTTAACGCATATTCTGACGCCTCTGCGTTCTGAGCGTTGGGTTTCGTGCAGAGCTCCCTGAGATCAAGAAATAAACCCGGGGCTTCTTCTCTAGGCTCAGAGGGTCCCATCACTTTCACCCAGCCTCCGGCTCCTCTGCTGTGAAGGCGGGGAACATCAGGACCTGCCTTGCAGTCACAGTGAGTTAGCTGTCAGCCAGTGGTCACGTGCAGGTGTCTGGCCCGGCTCCAGGTTCGAGAATAAATCAGAGCTCTCGGAGGGCCACGTCATTGTCTCTTTATGGTCCGAGTTGGGACAGCAGTGATAATAAGGGCATCTCGCAGTGTGGGTGGCAGACAGGCCGCAGGCAGGAAAGTCTAGGACATCTGAGGATCTGAGCTGAGCGGGGCTGGCGTGTGGAGGGGAAGGAGGGCCTCTGGTGGACCCAGCCCCCTGTGCTGTGCAGGTCCCTCTGGAGCTTCTACTCAGGCCCAAGCGTTGATGGCCGGGTCTCAGAATCTCCTCCTCCCACGTCCTTACTTCATTGTCTTCCACCCACTTTTCATGCTGTCAGGCCCCCATCCCACTGTCATTTATTCTGGCTGCGCACCCACTGTGTGCCAGGCCCCAGAGCTGGCCTCAGAGACTAAGAAAGATGTGGGCAAGGTCTCTGCCCTCGGCGTGCTAGGTGGAGTGGCACTTGGTTCCGCCACCTCCAACTGCTGCAGTCCACATCCTTCCCAAGGACCCAGGCTCATGTCCTGGGACAGAAGAAACGAACAAGATGAACAGCTAATGAAGATAAAGTGCTTCTTCCTCCTCTCTCCCTGCCTGCCTCTACTCACCTTCATTCCTGGTCCCTGCCCTCAAGTAGCTCCCATTCTAATCGCCAAGTCCCTGAGATGGGTGAGAAAGGACCTCTGCACAGCCCACGCCTTCCTCCTCCACAGCAAATGACAGCTGCTTCCCTGACCACTGGAACGGACTCTTGGGATGGACAGATAGCACATGGGTCTCCCTGAGTCCTAACTCCTCAGGCCTCAGTAGCCCCTGAGAATGTGAGAATGTGCCGGACAGTGGCTAAGACCCAGCTCTGGAGTCAGCTTGCCCAGGTTTGAGTCTCAGATGGGTTCTTTGATCACTGAGAGTGACCTGGGCATGTCAATATCCCTTGAATGTGATGGCAGGACTGCAACAGCCATCTTGTGACCATGAGAAAAGAGGGCACCTCAGGCCTCTCATCTTCAAGCAGCTAAGCCAACGCCCAGAGATATGCACAGACCCCTGCAGTCTGTTATGTGTGAAAACAAACCCCTGCTACAGCAGCCTGGGGGTCAACTCCACTGTTGTTTGGCGCCAGAAGTATTCCTAACTGAGCGATTGATCCTCTCTATGGCTCAGTGTCCCCTTTGGGTAGATGGGGGCATTTCTAGCAGCAACCTCCATGTATTACGGTGAAGATGGTTTGAGAAAAGCCATGGGAAGTACTTAAAAGTCCTTATATGACTAAGTGAGGTGAACGTTAAATTCCTAGTATAATTGTTACTCTTTTCACTGCAACTACCCTTTATAAGTCATGCAGACTCCTTAGCCTCCTGGCCCATGTCCTTAGTATGTGACCTGTTTTTCAGTGTCCCATTATTGGTGACATTTACTACATGCCTTTGTACTTTCACATTTCTCAAATTTTCAAGCTTGGCTACCCATGACTTTTTAAATCACAAGTAATTTTCCACATACAGAATTCTCTATTGGGTTTTCATGCACTGTGTCTTTTATGCCCCATGACAGTCTTCCTAGTGGGGATTCCCTTGTACCGGTTTTGCTGATGAAGAAACTGAGGCTGGGAGAGGGGCAGTGGATCCTTCGGTGTGGCTTGAACGCAGAGCTGCAGGTCTCTGGGGCAGCCCGTGGTGGTGAGGAATAGTGCGGGTTCAACTCCCTGTCCCCCCACTTCTGTTCTGGGGACATCAGGTGGAATGGTGAGCAGATGCCACGACCCGTAGCCGTTGCATGTGGAGGAAGGCCAAACAGGCTGGCTGACTGTGGGCAGGATGGGCCTTCCTTGGAAGAAGAGGTGTGAGTATGCTCCCTTCTGGCTGGCCTGGAACTCCCAGAGGGACAGGGAGCTGGTGAGCTGCCCAGGCTGGTGGGCCTGGAGAGTGGCAGGAAGGAAGGGGCTTCCCCCCACACCCCAGGTCCTTCTGCCAGCCTGCTTTCTCCCACACCCCAATTTCCGAGTCTGAAGCACCCACATTCCTCCCTCTTCCATTCTCCTCTGCTTCTTTAACTCTCAAGCCTCCCCAGGCCTCTGACTCTCACAGAACCCAGGCCTCCGCAAGCTCCAGTGGTTTGTGTCCTGCCTCTCCAGTCTCTGACTTTGCTTTTCTTCTGGAGCTCTCCATGTCGGCCTCTCTTTGCCTCAGTGTCTCTCCATCCCCTCACCCCCCATCCCCAACCCCCGCTTCCGGGGCCTGTGCCTCCGTCTCCTGAACAGACCGTCTCCCCCGAGTCAAAGCCTCCCAGAGCGTCTTAGCCTGCGTCCCGCCACATTGATCCGCCGGGCCGGACGTCGGCGCAGCAGTCTTGGGCCTGGGCCTGGGGGCCCGGGCGGGGGTTCCGAGAGGCGCTGGAGTGGGAGCAGCCCGCCCTTTGCGCCCAGAGAGACTCGCGTGCCAGTCACCTGCTGGCCGAGGCGCCGACTCCGCTCTAAAGCTCTCGACGTGGGCGCCCTGGGGCGCGCCTTTGTCTCTCCCTGGGCGCGGAGGCTAATTAGACAGAGGGAGAGACGCAGTCCCTATTCAGCCCGCGGGCCGCCACCCCGCCGGCAGCCCCGCGCAGGCTCGCCCGAGTCACGTCTGCGGCCGGCGCCCCGCGCTCCGCCTCTGCACGCGCCGACGGGGGCGCCCTGGAGCCCTCACCCGTCCCCGCTAACGGAGGGAGCGCACGGGTCCCACGCAGAGGGACTTTCCCTAGGCCCCGGAGGGAGGGGGAATCAGCCCCACCGAGACTCTGAGCGAGGGAGGGAGACACGGGAGGAGGAAGCCGAGAGGGTGTGAGAAAGTGAGAAGGGACCGATGTGCGGGTGAACCAGGCCACGGGGTGGCGGGGACGCAGCGGGAGAAGGGGGAAGGAGAGAGCCGTGGATGGTGGCTGCGCGGCGGCGGCGGCGAGCCGGCAGAGGAGGGAGGCGGCGTGGGGACGCGCCCCAAGTGCGCGCTTGGAGGCGGCGGCGGGGTGCGGACGGGAAGCCGCGGGAGGCAGCGGGGCGACCGTCCTCTGGGGACCGTGCAGGGCCCCACAGCCGCCGCGGGCTGGCCGCAGGGGGCCTGGGGGACCCGGGCAGGGGGTCGGGGCGCAGCGAGTCCACATTCTTCGCCTTTTCTTCCTCCGGCTCATTCCGGCCGATCGATACCTGCGCGGGACCTGCCCCCGCCGCTAATATCTTTTTAATGAGTTCGCGGGGCTTAGAGCGAACGCGATCTGCCCTCCAGGGTGGATTTTCCCCGGCAGATGTTTTGGGAGGAGTAGGCGCGCGGGGCCCCCGGGAAGGGGGACAAATCTCTCCCTCCGAGGGGCGAGGGCAGAAGACTTTCTTCTAAAGTTCAAAAGAAAGACGGGCTTTCACTCGGCCCCCAAAAATGTATTTCTCAGAGGACAATGGGCTCCTTTCTGAGGCTCCGAGGGCCGGCGGGGCGGGAGGGGCAGGACCCGGGAGACTTGGCCCGGCCTGACCGCCTTGCGGCCCCACCGCTGGGGCCGGCGTGGCCGAGCCCGGGCGCGGGAGCCGAAAACCCAGCGGGCCCCCGAACGCTCCCACCGAGACGCGCTGTCCGAGACCTGTGCGTCCCCGAGCTGAGCTCAGGCGCAGAACGAAATTATCCTGCAGGCCGGTGCGCAGGCCCCGGCGAACACTAGGATGGCCCGGAACCCCCGCCTGGGTGTCGCGGGTGCGGCCGCCGGGCGGAAGGGACGCGCTGGTGCTTGGAGGGGAGGTCGGACGGGTCTCTGGACCCGGACTGTGGCCCTCTCCGCGCTCCCTCTCCTCGGGGCCAACAAGTAGAAATCAACCTGTCCTGGGCGTCGGCGGGGACCAGAGTCCCCACTCACCTGCCCGACTTGGACACCCCTCTCGGTACCCCTTTGCCCGCCCCACAATGTCCCTCAGTCCGTGAGTCGGTGGGCCTGCCGCTGCCTCCCTCTTCCACTACCGCAGGCTCGGGGAGAGGGGGCAGGATGACCTCCGAAGAGCCACAGCCGATTGATTCGTTCCGCCTGGAGCCCGGGCCGCGTGAATGGGGGTCCGCACGGCGGCGGCGGCGGCGGCGGCGGCGGGATAAAGATGTTCTCCCCCACAAGGGGGAGGGGGCCGGGAAGGGAAGCGGGGCCATTCACTCCTGGCCCGTCCCCTCGGGAAGCCGCTCCGAAGAAAGGGGGCCGGGGCCTATTCAGGCCCTACGAGCCGCCCACAATGGACCGATATACTGGGGGCCTCTCTATTAACGCCCATGAATATTAAAGAGATCGCGCGGCGGCGGCCCGCGGGCGCAAGGGAGGGTGGGGGCGGCGCCTGCGAGCTCAGGCCTGGCCCGGCCTAGGGGAGGGGGCCTCGCCAGGCACACTGCACTCTGGGCCCCGCGGTGACAGCACGGCGCATCCGCTGGGAAACCCGAATGCGCAATGTTTCCCGTCGCAGAATGAGCGAGGGGGAGATACCAGCGCAGAGGCCTGGTTCCCGAGTCCCAAGCGACCCTGAGTCTGGGGCGCTCCTATACTTCCCCTTTTCCCTGGGGCGCGGCCGGGCTGCGTCTGCCGCTGGACTCGAAGCACAGGGTCTCCGCGCGCTGCGAAGACGCGCGGTGCCGGCAGGCGCGCGGGCTTCGGGGCTGTCTGGGCCTTCTTCGCGCTTCGGCCCCCTAGGTTTTCGGGTCCCAGGGAAAAGAATGAGGTTCCCTGGTCGCAGTGCGAGTCCTCGGTCTTTTCGTCCTCTGATCCCCCAAATGGGTCCAGAATGGAGGGACTGCAAGATCTGAGGCCTTTTCTCAATGGGGTGTGGCTAGGGAACTGGCAAAATGCTCGGCGCTTTCTGTGGAAGGCGACACGACCCAAAGACGAGTCAGGTGGAAAGAAGCCTCAGTTCAGAAGGTCCAGCCTAAAACGCTACACAGACAGGGACCCTGAGGCCTGGCGAGGAGGGACGCCCCAAGAACGCGGCAGACCTCCTCCCTTTTCCGGCTCCTGGAGGCGCTGAGCTCCGCCACGGGGCTTGAGACTGAGCTCGCGACTCGCGGTGGCGCTCCTCGACGTAGTCCCCTCCGCCCTTGGCTGTACGTTCCCCTCCACCGTCTCGGTAGAAGCCAGGCCCAGGCGCCAGCGGGACTCCTGACCCGGACTCCGTCCGCCCCCTCGGCTCGCGCGGGATCGAGTGTGACTTGCCGATGGCGTCTGGAAAGGAGAGGCAGGTTCCAGACCCTAACCCGCCGGCAGCTCTCTCTCCTCCGCAGCGCTGCCCTCTGCTGGCGCCGGGCCCGACGGTCGCGCCTTCCGCCCGGTGCAGCATCTCGCGGGCAAGCACTTGGGGCGGACCCAACTCTGGGTGTGAAGGTCGGCGCTCGCTGCCTGTCTTACCCTGCGCCCCGACGCGAATCCGCATCGGACACCATCGGCTCGCAGGGAGCGGGGTGCGCAGCGGCCAGAAGCGAGGCAGCCTTAGCCAAAGCTGGACACCGCGGTGGAGGGAGCT
The DNA here is from genome assembly GCA_004363575.1 of Solenodon paradoxus. NCBI lineage: Eukaryota > Metazoa > Chordata > Mammalia > Eulipotyphla > Solenodontidae > Solenodon > Solenodon paradoxus. The sequence continues at coordinate 275,885 of RJWH01001026.1, forward strand.
CTTCGACAGGGCGGTGAGGACTGTGACTCCCTACGGCAAAGTCAGACTCTTTGCTCCTCCGCTCAAGTCCCTGACCCAAGGAGAAGTGGGGAGCCGGCTTCCGCCAGCTAACGCGTGAGCCCGACCCAGCCCCGAGGGTCCAGAGAACCGCTCCACTATCGAAATCTGGTTGTGGGGGGAGCAGGCAGGCTGAGGGAAGGCTGACGGGCTTGGCAGGTGGGGAACGTGGGGTGGGGGGTGGGCGCGCAGACCGGGACTTGAGATGAAGTAAACCCAGGAGGAAGCAAAATCTGCATGAAGCAATGGACTTCCCACCGTGGCTGCGGCTCAGCCACTCCCTGTCTCCAGCGAGAGACGCCGATAATCCGGCTGCCTTGGAACCTCAGCGCATCAAATCTGCTGGTGGGCTGAAAGGGTGTGAGGGGAGTAGGGAGGAAAGGCGGAAAGAGCAGGAAGGCCAAAAGAGAAAGATCCAGAACGAGGAGACCAGAGGAAGGGGTGCAGGAGAGCAGGGGCTTTCCTAGGTGGCGATGGGCGAAAGAGCCCGGCTTGAAGCAGATCGGAGCCCGCACCCGCGACCTGGTCGCGCTGCCCGCGGTCTGCAGCAGTGTCGCTCCCAGGCTTGCGGCCACCATTCCGGACGGCTGGGGAACCCCTTTCAATACCCTCTGTATCTGCAGGAAAGCCTTTTCCCAGCGATCCCGCGACTAGTGAGGATGTCCGTCTGTCCTTTTCCACCCGACTTAGCTCCCCTACAACCGGGAGCCTAGTGGTCCACGAAAGTGACTCAGGGTGTGCCCAGCTCGACTTTGGCGGCAGCCCTGCCCCGGAAGCCCTCTCTTCCAGCGTGAGTGTCACTGGCTGGTAGCGAGCTAGGCGTTTGGAGCGGCCCGTTTGAAGCGAAAGCCAGTCTTAGCCGGTAGGCGCAGCCAGTGCAGGGCCTGCCGACTTGCAGTTGGTCAGGTTGTCTGGGGCGCGGAGGCCTGAGAACCGGGGCCAGACCTTCCAGGGGAGTGCGGGTGGGCCAGTCGGCCAGGTCAGGGAGAGGAGGCGAGGTGAATTCCCGGTGAGGCCCGGCGGGGGAGAGGAGTGCAAATCCCGCCTGGGACATTGGTGCGCGGACCCACAGAACCCGGGCCAGGCGTCCCCTCCAGTCAGTCTGGGTCCCAGGGGTTCTCATAAGCCTCGCAGCTCCCCTCCCCTCCTCCGTTCCTTCCCCTCCTCCCTGAGAGCTGAGCCACCCCGGGTGCCTGGAGCTTCCCACGGGGAGAGAAGGAGGAAGGGAAGGGGTGGGGGTGGGGGGAGGAAGGGCGATGGGCGGGAGGAGCTAAGGGGGACGGTACTGAACGGCCTGCGCCCCCGCCCCCTGAGCTCTCAGCGAAGGCTCGTGGAGCCGGGCCTGGTACTAGTCTGTCCTCCGACGTCAGGGGGTCATTAATAACCAATTAGGAGGGTCACTGCGGCTCCTATAAAGGCGCTGAGATTTTGCCAAGGGGGAGACCGTCCTGGCCGAGTGAACGAGAGGCGAGCGCGCGTCGGAGAGCCTTTCGCCAGCGTTTCTCTGCAGACGCCCTCCTCTCACCCACCCCGCACCCCCTCCCCGCACCGCCTCCGCCTCCACCCAGTCTTTGCAGCCCTCCGCTCTGCCTCTGCCTCTCCACTGATTTCTCCATCTCTCTCTTGCTCTCGGCCTCTCTCCCACTGGTTCCCTTTCCTCCCCGCAGCCCCCTCGCCTCCCGCTCCCTCCTGCGTCGTGGTGGTCCTCCTCCTCCTCCTTTCCCCCAGCTCTTCTTCCTTCTCCTCCATCGCAGCCCTCTTCTCGCTCCTCTGCTTCTCTTGTGCACCACATCCCCGCGTCGCCGTCCGTCCCCGGCGCCGGCGAGCCCCGGGCTGCCCATGATGGGCTCCGTGCTCCCGGCAGAGGCCCTGGTGCTCAAGACCGGGCTGAAGGCGCCGGGGCTCGCGCTGGCTGAGGTCATCACCTCCGACATCCTGCATAGCTTTCTGTATGGCCGTTGGCGCAACGTGCTGGGCGAGCAGCTCTTCGAGGACAAGAGCCACCACGCCAGCCCCAAGACGGCCTTCACTGCCGAGGTCCTGGCGCAGTCCTTCTCCGGCGGTGAGTCGCGCCGTCGAGGTCGTGGCGTCCCCGTCTCTCGGCGGCCTCTGATTTCCCCGCCCGGCGACGCAGGGGGGGGGGGCGGAGGACGTGCGGCTCGCACCTGCTGGAGTCCACCTAGGCGTCTGGACACTCCACGTGCCTCGGTTTCCCATAAGCAGAGCCAGAGCGCGAGCAGCCGAGCCCGCGCGGGGCGAGGGGGAGCTCAGCAAGCCGCGGGCTGCGGAGGCGAGAACTCGGCTTCCGCGCGGCCGCCCGCCGCCCCGCGCTCCCCTGCCTGGCCCTCGCCCCTTTGAGCGGCGGGTTCCCGGCATTTAAAGCCTTACTAGGCGTGTAATAGCAGTTGACTCAAAAAGAAGGGGTTTTAAATTCATTTAGTTAACTTGGGCTTGACCCGCGAAAGTTCCCACTTAAACCAAGAACTTTAAAAGGCAGCGGGGGCTGGGGAGGGGCGGGCGGGCCCGGAGAGAAAGCCGCGGAGAGCGAGGGAGAGAAAGAGCCAGCGAGAAAAGTTTCTTTTCTTTAAGATGTCTCAAGTTCTTATTCCTCATTCATCAACCTGCAAACAATGTCTTTCCCCGGCGCTGGCATCTCTGCGCGTCGCCCTCTCTTCCCCTATACGATTTCTGTTCCTCTCTTAATTTACCGTGAAGACTAATTCCACTTCCATTCACGCTACGTCAACCATCTAATCCCCCCTTTTTGTAAGGGGATTCCTCGGCCCCTTTTAAACAAGTCCCCTCCGCATTGAGCTACAATTTACTGCTACAGCATTCTTCCAGGGCTAATGAATTTAGAATTAGCAATTTCTTTCGAATGGAGCCGAATGAATGCGATCACTTTAACAGCGTGACAAATTGCCGGCCGCGCTGCAATGGACACCGTTTAACCCCCGCTCTCAGCCGGCGCGCTCGCCGGGTATTTTCCCAGGTAGCTTAGAGGGGAACTTGGTAAGACAAGGAGGCCGCCCCTGAGAGCCTCGGCGCTCCCGCTCCCGCTCCCAGAGCCGGTCGGGGGACCCCCGGGGATGGGGGCCGGCCCGGTTCTTCCGGGTCCAGAGCGGCGACTTCGGGGCTCCCCTGGGTCCGGGAGCCGCTTTCCCCCGCGCGACCCACCCTCCGCGCGCCGAGTCCCAGCCAGCAGCGCCCCCGTTGCCCGGAGCGTCCGGCGCCTCGCAGCCCGAGGTCTGCTCGCAGCTCTGCCAGTCGCTCCGGGCATCACAAAAGGAAGAGGCCTGGACTACATCCCGGGCCCTCGGGTAGTGCCGGCTGCTTGGGCCGAGTGACCGGCGGAAGGACCCAGAAGGGAAGGACGCGGAGAAAGAGTCCCGGGTTGGCCGTCACCTCCTGGTGGGAGCTGCCCTCAGTTTACCCCCTTGTAAAACCTCGCAAAACTTCTCTGGAGTGGAGGGTCCACGAGGTTGTGGATACTCTGAGAGACAGAAAAACAAAACCCAAAACAACTAAAAAGTAACCTTAAGACACCTCTTCGGAGGAGCCCCAAGTTGCCAACCGCGGAGGCCCGGGCGACGGAGTCTCAAACTCTCCGATCCCTGCTCCCGCGACCCCCTTCTCCTGGGCCACTCTAGGGCGACCTGGCGGGTGGGCGCTCTGGAAGCCTGGGCCGGGGCACAGAGCCGGACTCCCGCTTCCGCTCTGACCCAGTGCCCCTGCCCCGCCGCCCAGAGGTGCAGAAGCTGTCCAGCCTGGTGCTGCCGGCCGAGGTGATCATCGCGCAGAGTTCCATCCCCGGCGAAGGCCTCGGCATCTTCTCCAAGACGTGGATCAAGGCAGGCACCGAGATGGGCCCCTTCACCGGCCGCGTCATCGCCCCGGAGCACGTAGACATTTGCAAGAATAACAACCTAATGTGGGAGGTACGCGGTCCCCAGAGGGGCGCAGCGCAGGTGGACCCCAGCGGCCGCCCGGCGCGTCCACCTTTGCTGGGAGCGGGATCCTGGGGAAACGGGGCCCTGCGCCCGCCGTCCGCTGCTTGCTGGAGCACCCTCCCCAAACCGCCCAAAAACCACCCTTTGGAAAATTCTACCCTTCTTCGTCTGGTCAGCCTAGGAAGCCCCGCTGTCTCTTGGCCCCACTTCACAGGGGAGGCGCTGAGATTCAGAGAAAACTTGTCTTTCATCCGGGTCCCCCAGAAAGCTGGAAAGCCACCTCTGGGAGCCATGGGGTCACCTGCAGTCTTCCCTTCCTCCCCTCCGTCCAAAGCAAGTGAAGACCCTCCCAGCCTTCTCTGGCCTGGGACTGGAAAGGAGGCCTGCACTTGGCGGGAGGGGCCTTCTCAACCAGGCAGGATAATGACATTGAAAGTGACCCTCCGTGAATTGGCATTGACTCAACTTTCTGAATCCCCAGGCAGATTCCCCAAAGATCCCACCAACTCCGTCGTTGTCGTCCCCATGTCACAGGACTGAGGCTCACAGGCTTTTCTTCCAGGCTCTGACCTTCACCCCCTGAGGCAGTGGCAGTTGCCTGGCAAGGACAGCCTTAGGGCAAAGTCATTCCCAAAGCTCGCCCCTCCTGGCACAGCACCCCTCCCATATGATATCCTCACCCCCCACCCCACCCCCAGGGTCCAGGTTGGTGCACCCACTCCCCTCATTTCATTACCTCTCCCCACTCAGCCCTCACCTGGACGTACATCCCTGGAGGAGCCCAGTGAGGCAAATTCTGCACCTGGTCACGGGAGCAGGAGATGGGGAACAGGGGCAAGGCCAGAGGCCTCACTGAACTTCACTTTCTCCCTTCCCTGGAGGCCTGGGCTAGTGGCTACCTTCACCACTGGTTCCTGAGTGACGAAGTTGGGGCCCAGTTTGATCTGAATGCTGTTGGTGGAGCCCATAAAGGGGCTTAAGCCAGCCAGGGTGCCACAGAGACGCAGCCCACCTCTCCAGGCTCCTGTGTCCCCTACTAAGGTCTCGGCCAGGGCTCTGTGGAGCCCCTCTGCATCCTGGGAAAGCTAACCAGATGCCACTTCATCCAGTCACTGATCCCTTTGAGACCCTTTTCTCCTGGAGATGTGGAGGGAATGGCAGCAGGAGCTGGGGGACAGCTAGAGACTCCCGGTTGACCACTCTGGCTGCTGGCCCCAGGCACGTGGCAGTACCACCAAGCCTCCCTCGGCTCAGCTGGAAAACAGATGCTTGCAGCTGTGTCCACTCCCGGGCAGTTGTGAGGGTGGAGAGAGTCTGTGGCTGTGTCCAGCGCGCCGCTTGGCCTTGGCACAGGTGATGCAGCCCTGCCTTACCTGCTCCCTGCTTCACCTGCGCCCAGGTGTTCAATGAGGACGGCACCGTGCGCTACTTCATCGATGCCAGCCAGGAGGACCACCGCAGCTGGATGACCTACATCAAGTGTGCACGGAATGAGCAGGAGCAGAACCTGGAGGTGGTGCAGATTGGCACCAGCATCTTCTACAAAGCCATTGAGGTCAGTGTATGTGCTGCTGTGTGGGGACTGGCGTGCGGCAGCTGTGTAAAAGGACTGCCGTGTGGTGTCACTGGCCTGGCTGGCCCTGGCCCCAGTGGTGGGCACCATGATCTCCAGAGCGTGACCTCCATGGCAAGCCTCCTGCTGTCAATCAAGACAGGACTTTGAGGGCATGCTGCTGTGAAGGGCATGAGCTCCTCCACCCTGAGGGCCCTGGATGTCTGCTGGAGTCTGGGGTTCAGAAGCCATAGACAGGCAGCGGGAGAGCATTTCAGTGGAAGAGAGGGCACGGTGTCTGCAGGGTTTTCGCTGTGTGGTCCCGCCTTCTGCATGTGTGAGGCACCCAGGATGTGAGAATTTCAACTCTGGTCTCAGCTATCACTCCCTCTGCCTCTCTCCATGCCAGCTTTCCTCTGGAGGTCCTATATGTACCATGTTGAACCCCTCTTCCCATGTCTGGGATTATGTGCGTTTACGGAGAAGGAAACCACGCCTGGTGGGAGCCGGCAGGTTCAGGAGAATCTGGGAAAATATTCACACTAATGTCAGACAAGAGAGGAAGGGAGAGGCAGCAGGAGATAAATATCTGCCCCCATAGTGAGGGAGGTGCCAGAAGGATAGACAAGGAGGGGTCCAGTGTGCTGTCAGGACCCTCCCTGGACAGTGTCCCTTGGCAGGAAATTTCCTCGGCCTCTGGCTCGGGACAGGGGCAAACTATAGACTCCCCATGACGGATGTCAGAGAGTGCTGTGTGCACCCCCCAACCCTCCCACCCCCGCACACACACACTCATCTGGACCTCGTGCTTCTGCTCCCGGGTGGGGAGAAGCCTGTTGCCCCTTGAAGTGGGTCTAGGCTTGGATGAATTGTGGGGGTGGTCAGAAGGAGCTCCCCAGAGGCAGAGCATGACTCCGTTAGTCGACATCCTCCCGGTGACTCAGAACCCAAGTCTTTCTAAAGCCCGAGGGGCCCTGGGGCCTAGTGGCCTCTAGAACTAGGGTCAGGTTGGCGTGAATAACCAGGACCCAGGGATGTTCCCGGGATGACAGCTCAAGGGGTTTTCCATGGTGTGGCCGGAGGTGTGGTCCCAGCCCAGGGATGCACGGGAGAGCAGGCCAGAAAGGCGAGCAATTCAGGACTCTGATGCAGTCCAAGTGGGAAGCCCTGGGGTCGTGAGCGGTAGGACTGAAGGTGCCCGGTCCAGGAGAGAGGAGCCTGCTGGAGTTGTCTGGCTGGACTGCTCCTCTGCAGGAGCAAGGGCTTCCGACTAGTCATCTGGAATCAGCCGAGTCCCACTGCGGGCTGAGTACACGCTCTGACCCTCACCCCGGCACACACACCCTCACACTCCGGCCATCCTGGTAGAGGAGCTGGGCATGCGCCACGTGCCCGCCCCCCAGCAGGCACATGCACGCACACAGGCACCCACAGGAGACAGACTGGCACTGCCTAATGATCTGGGGGAAAGGGCGTCCCGCTCGGGCTGTGCAGGTGTTCTCGCTGGCTGGAAGCTAAACCAGTCAGGAACCATTGCTAGACACTTATAGGGAAAGTCACAGTCAGAGGACAAGTGGCTGAAGAGTATCTCTAGGGAGGGATCTGCAGAGAAGGGCCCGTTTGAGGGAGGACAAGGAAATGCAAGAGAAGTCATTTTGCTTTGAATCAGAGATGGGGGCACAGTTTTCATGGTGGCGGTTTTCTCAGCCCACTGTGACATGTGTCAGATTCCACTTACCGGACCGCGGTGCACTGGGGCCTGATCTCACACGGCCCTCCTGGGCCTGCGCAGAAGGAAGGCTGCTGACCCAGGGCCCCTCTCTGGATGCATCTGGAATACACGGGCTGGTGGAGTGTGCCTGAGCTCGAGTTAGCCAAGGAGCCAGAACCGTCCTCTTCATCTTTCAGTCGCTCAGTTATTTATGTTGCATAATAGTAATGTGTCACTTGCCCCCCAGTGAATGCCTTTGCTCAACAAGCAGAATAGACTGTGGGTGCTCTAGACTGGCCCACACCCCAAATCACAGCTCCGCGCATGGAGAGGAAGCCAGTCTCCCAGCCAGCAGTCAGTGGAGTGTCCCCAGGCCACTTTTGCTCCTGACTGGATATGGTATGTGACCCTTGGGGTACCCTCCTTCGGAAGAATTTACTAGAATCTTGGGTGCCTAAAATGCCATTTCTGGAAAGTGCCCAGCACAGAGCATGTGGGCACCGAACGTTGAATGAGCAAGGCTTTCTGCAGGGCGAGGGGCTGGCTGGGAAGAGGAGCACAGTGCTTCCAGCAAATTAAAACTGGCTGCCCCTGGAGTCAAGACCTTTGACTCCAATACTCACATGAGGATTTAGAGATAAATGAGGAAAGTTTTGGATTCTGTGACCGAAAAGAAAATGCCATCTTCTTGCCCCCTCCTTCCCCCTAAACTAATGTGGTCGGAAGTCAGAAGTTTTTTTTGCTTTTGTTTTTTTTTCTGCTACTTTCCTTCTCATTTCAGGACAGTGAGTGTTTCTCCCTAGAGCCCCATGTACCTATCTCAGCTTCTCTTGGCACTTTGAGGATAAGCAGAATTTTCTTTCTTTCTTTCTCTTTTTAAGAAAAGAGGAAGAAGCATTTTAAGGAAGGAAAAAAGAAAGGAAGGAAAGAAGGAAGGAAGCACTTTATATATTGGCTGTGCACGCACGCATGCACACACACACACACACACACACACACACACACACACACACACACACACACCCCAGCACCAGGTGGCAAACCGGGTGCTTGGGCTTCACAAGGCCCACACCCCAGCTGCCAGTTTAGTGCCTGAGCCACCAGGGGGCACCAGGTACTTTCCTTGTGCTCTTGCTCAGGGGTGGGCACAGTGAGGTGCTTTGATTATTTATAAGCAGCACCATTAATGATGGTGCCACCCACGGAGCAGGTATTAGGGGCCAGCCCCACGTAGAGGGTCTCAGTAACTTTTAAAAAGTAGAATGCTCTCAGCCCTGCGGGCACTCTGTCCCTCTCCCCATGTTAATGATGAGGAAACTAAGGGGCAGGGAGGTGGCGAGATGCCGGTGGGCTGTGCCTTGAATCCAGGCCTGTCTGAGCCCAGAGTGGGAGCTGTGGGGCTTCCTGGCCAATATCTGTTTGCCGGAGCTCTATTAAATGGTGTGTCGGGACATCTACGGTACAATGGAAATTGATACTCGTGCAGATGGCTGCAAGAGCCTTTGGACTAGTGCTTCTGCTCTGCTGGGGGCAGGGGAGGGCCTCCCGGGAGCACATTCCATAGTGTGACATGAATGTATATTAGGACAAACTCCAAACACCGTGGGTTTCCACTTAAAATAAACATTCGGGAATAAGACAGGACAAATTTGGCCTGAGAGGGAAGAGAGATATTCCCCCAGTTCCACCCTGACATTTCTCTATCTTGGCGATTGGATTTTATGGTGTGGGACTCTGTTCTCTGGGAATTACTTTGTTGTTTTCGTGTCTGAAGTCTGTCCTGCTCCCTAGAAAAGTGAATAGCTGATTCTGGTTCTCTGAGCCCCTGCGGGGCCAGGCCAGAGAGTTGGCCATACAAGGACGCAGGGGGCTCAGGGGACTGAGGTCATCCTGGCTCTCAGGTTGTCAGCTCATGCATCCTGGGGACCTCTGGACAATAGCACCGGGGTCTCGGGAAGAGGGCTTCCGCTGGGTCTGCCGTGCTTGATCTCCAGGGTCGCCGCATGAGGGGTGCCCAGGAACAGGCAAAGACCTGAGGTCTGGGTGAGGGACAGCCGCTGGCTTCCCAAGGTTCTGAAGGGCTGGTCCCAGTGCCCGGCCTCAGAGCAGATGAGACTGTCCTCCCCGGGGCCTCCTCATTCCAGAAGTTTCTTCTTCATTGCTTTTCTTTAAAAATTATTTTTGTGAAAGTAATCTGTGCGCCTTATTAAAAAAAAAAATCGATGCATCATGTAGAAACTGGGGGAACCTCACATCAACGCTGTAAAATAGACTTCGAAGGACCAACACTTTCCGGCCACTGTGTCTGGTTCTGGAGCTGGAGAGGGAGTTTCTGTTCCTTCTATACTCTCTTATGTGTTTCCACATTTTTGTCCAGGTGTCTGCATCTGTTTTACTTTTTAAATGCATCAGTGAAGCAAATTTTAGCCTATTTGAAACACGCGTTAAAGTAAGTGACTTTGTATTGAAACTGTCACCAAGTGCTTAGGTCACAAATAATATTTCCATAACTGTCTGAAGACTAATAATAATCCGAATGTGTGCAATCCCAGCAGTTCTCAGCTACTCATCCAAAATCCCTGTTATTGTGGTCATTTTCTATTTGATATCAAATATTGTCAATTAAAGTGAAAAGGCCAGCGTAGATTTGAATATCTGATGCCCAGATCTTGTGTCTGGGGGAGATGGAGGCCAGGGACAAGCCCGGAGGCTTGCTGACCATCCACCCCACATCTGTGCTGTTCTGAAGCCAGGAGGATGGGCCCCGCCTGGGGCTCCTGTCCTTGGGACCTGCGGGCCCAGCCTGTGCACCTGATGGATACAAGGCATCCTGGGCATCCCCATCAGCCCTCTGGGAACGACTTCAGGGTGCCATGCACCAGGGAGGGTGGCCAGCTCGGAGAAAACCATCGTAAATGTGCCCAGGCTTCAGCAGCCCCGAGGAACCCCAGCAACTCGCAGTGAGGCCAGAGGCGCGGTGTCACCTCTCTTTATGATGGAAGAAACTAAGGCCCAGTGAGGAGGAGAGGCAGCTTGCCCAAGGTCTCACACACAGCAGGGAGGGCGCCCCAGGCCCTGAGCTGAGCCCCCTGCAGTCCTATCTCCTGAAGGAAGAGGCTGTTTCAGACAGTTTTAGAAAAGACACGATGTAGAAATGTCAGGCTGGTCTGAGAACTGGAGCTGGGGCCTGACGGATGGTGGAGGTGACTTATAGTTGAGGGGACCTCAGAACCATGCTGCCCAGCCCCCTCTTTTCATTTTAAAGGAAAGGAACAGGTAGAAATGTAGGCAAGCAGGCAGGAAGAGAGAGGAGGAAGAAGCACTTCATTTATTTTATTTAGTTGTTCATCTTGGTTGTTCCCCTGTCCCTGGGACATGAACCTGGGTCCTAGGGATGGATGTAGACTGTGCTCCATCAGAGGTGGCAGAACTAACCATTACTCCACCAGGGCACACCAGCTCCCTCATTTTTAAAGAAGAATGAAAGGGAGGGAGGGAGGGTGGAAAGAAGGGGAGGAAGTATTTTTATTTATTTTTGCTTGTTACCCTCAGCCCGGGGTTGTGAACCTATGTCCACTCCACAGCCACTGACTTAGTGCCTGAGCCATCATGTCAGGGCTGGCTAGCCCCCTCATTTAAGGCAAAGTGCTTGTCCAAGGCCACCCCGGGACTGGTGAAGTGACAGAAGCCCATCTGCATATTTTGGTTCCATCATCCTAAGGGTTGACAAAGCCCCTTTTTTGCACCCCCTGCCCAGCAGCCCCTCACCACTCTGACCTGCTGGCCTCCTGGACAGAGCCCATGAAAGCGCATAACCAGACAGGCCTCCAGGAGTTTTGTTCCACTGCCAGGTTTAATCTGCCACCTTTCTTTGAGGTACCAGCTCATTTTCCTTGGGTTCAGGATGGGACTTTTCCATCTTTAAGCCCTGCCCTCTGTCTGTTCGGTGTCTCACTCACTGACCCCCAAGGCCTGATGTGACGTCCCCGGGATCTTTTGGGAAGGGAGACCGACCCCAGGCTGGGTTTTAGGAGGAGAGCAGCTGCCCCAGCCCCTTGCAAGGCCCTCCTCGCTGCTATTCTCTCTGCTCCCGTCTCCTGTCAGCGCAAGCGGAACTGACTGCGATGGTCTGGGGTCTTCCTGCTCTAAGCAGAGGAAGGCAGGTGTGAACAGAGGGGTCTGCAGAGGTGGTGACCTTGTCCGTGACCAGAGGCTAAGAGTGGGCCTACTGGGAGTGACTTACACACCCCCAGATGTGTTCTGTGATTGACTCAAAGAGGACCCACCAGGAATCCAACCCAGCTGTTCCCTGGGGTGGCCAGCTTCCTCTGGGCAGATCAGAGAGTGACCCCAGGGGAGGTGCCAAAGTTCACTCTCCTGGGTCCCCTCCTCTTTTGTCTGTGGGCTCCCCGCCTGGGTGGGGAAACTGGCTTTCTCCAAAGGCCTGGTGGGTCCCTTAGGATGCCCCAGAGTGTCATCTCAGAGCCCCGTCACCACGTGTGGGGTTCTCTGTCAGAACCCTAGGACCTGACCACACGGGTTTGGTTAAAGGCCGTGTACTCCATATTTCCTGTGCTGGGGCACTCACTCCCCATGCTTCTTTTTAGCATTTGTCATGAGCACGGAGCACACAGAGCCCTGTAGGAGGGCAGAACATGTGACCGCCACCGGCCTCGTGGGGGCTAAGGAGGTTTCCAGAACGTGATCAGGCAGTGCGTGACCAAGGACCATAGGGTGCCCCACGGCCCACATGCCTTGGGAACATCTAGCCCAGTCCCACCGACCTGAGGGCTGGCTGAAGGGCGCCCCTGGGCAGAACATGAAAAGTCTGGCTTCCTGACTTCCTGGCTGACGGCTGCAAGGCTCCAGTTCTGCTGCTGTCAGCAGCGCTGTTCCCGGCACAAGAGCTGAGACAGAGATGGCAAGGAGGCCTGGGCCGGATCGGGCACAAAGCATCCCAGGGCCTTCCGGCTTCAGGGTCTGGTGTGGCTGTCCTGGAACTGAACTGGATCTGCATCTCCATGGCAGACACCCGGACCTGCCTCAGCGTCCCCCACCAGGTCCCTGCCTCCCTCACCTCCTCTTGCTTTGTTCCCTGTAGATGATCCCTCCTGACCAGGAGCTGCTGGTGTGGTATGGGAACTCGCAGAACACTTTCCTAGGCATCCCCGGCGTGCCTGGGCTGGAGGAGGAGCAGAAAAAGAACAAGCATGGTAGGTATTCTCCATGAGGCCATGGAGCACGCGCACACACGCACGTGCGCACACACGCAGTGTTAGAGAGGCTTCTGGCCTCTGGGAGAATCTTCTCTCAACCTCCAGCAGCACTGAGCACATGAGACCTACTGGTTCAAGGAGGCTGATGGTCCAGGCACAGATGGAAGACTGTTCTCCAGTTTTCTGGCCAGAACGGACTGTGGCAGGGGCTGGTGGGGCAGCAGAGAGGCAGGGGGCGGAGCCCAAGGAGCAAGGGGCCAAATTGTGGGAGCCTGGACTGAGTTCCAGTTCTGTGTGCAGTCTTGGGAATGGCTCTGTGCCTCAGTTTCCCCATCTATAAGGGGAAAATGGGGGCAAGATGATCCCCCAGCTTCCTTCCAGCTCTGACAACCTGGAGTTTTCCCTGCCCTGTCCCTGGTATGAGCCGGCCACAGAGTAGGTGCTCAGTAGGAACCTACTGAGTGGAGTCAGAACAGAGTGTGTGTGTCTGGGGATGCTGGTTGTCACCACAGAACCATTTGCTCAAGACCTATTTGATGTCAAGTCCTGGGCTCTGCCTTTTACTGGTATCATCCCACTTGCGTCCTCTTGAAACCCTGTGACATTTGATGACCCTTATTTTTAGAGGATGAGCCTGATGCTCACAAACTTCTGCTCACCGAGCCCTTGTTCTGAGAAAACACTAAGCTCCCAGATCCTTACAGCAGCCTTGTGGATGATGCTGTCATCATCTCCCTTTCCAGGGAAGAGAGGCTTCCTGGCCTCTAGGAGGCACTCAGTAAATATTTGTGGGCTGAAAAAAATAAAAGGTTATTTGATGGGGTAGGAGTTATAACAGCTCCCACCATTTATGGAAGGTTACTGAGCCAGGCATGTCCCATCCACCGGCTAAGGCGGGTAAAATGCCCAGCACAGAGTAACCTTAGGTGGAAGGCAGCCTTCTGTGATTCTCTCCTGTCCTCTGCACTGCCCTGTGAGGTCCTTCCCAGGCTTTACAGGATGAGACAGCGGAGGTTGGAGAGACGGTCACTAAGTTCCTGAGGTTTCACCTGGTCTGGGGGCCTACTCCTCACACCAAGCCAGGGCCCTGTGTCCCCTCCCACCCCTCTGCCGGCGCCCGGCAATCCGCCCACCCCGGGAACCGGCCTGCGATCACCCGCCGGCAGGGCGCGGGCAGGGGGCGCGCGTCCCGCAGCGCGGGGTGCGGGCCCGACGCGCGCGGGTTCTAACGCGGCTGCTCTCTCGCCCCGCCCCCCGCCGCTCCTTCCTCCTCGGCCCCGCCCCCGGCCCCGCCCGCGCGGCCAGAGGACTTCCACCCGGCCGACTCGGCGGCGGGCACCGCGGGCCGCATGCGCTGCGTCATCTGCCACCGCGGCTTCAACTCGCGCAGCAACCTGCGCTCGCACATGCGCATCCACACGCTGGACAAGCCCTTCGTGTGCCGCTTCTGCAACCGCCGCTTCAGCCAGTCGTCCACGCTGCGCAACCACGTGCGCCTGCACACGGGCGAGCGCCCCTACAAGTGCCAGGTGTGCCAGAGCGCCTACTCGCAGCTGGCCGGCCTGCGCGCCCACCAGAAGAGCGCGCGCCACCGGCCGCCCAGCGCCGCGATGCAGGCGCACTCGCCCGCCCTGCCCGCGCCGCACGCGCACGCGCCCGCGCTCGCTGCCGCCGCCGCGGCCGCCGCCGCGCACCACCTGCCGGCCATGGTGCTGTGAGCGCCGCGCCCGCGCCCGCCCGCGCCCGCGCGCCCCCCGGCTGCCCAGACTCCACCTCGGCGCCCCACGCGGCCGGGGGACCTGGCGCTGTAGGTGCGCCCCAGAAATGAGGCCCTCGAGGGGCAACGCCCCTTTCCCAGGTCACCCAGCTGGCGCGGCTGCTCGGCCGGCCACCTCTAGAGAGGGACGTCCCCGGGCCTGGCATCCTCTCCATTCCCCTCCCGTAGAGGCGACCGCCCAGGCTGGCACCCCGCTCGTGGGTGGCAGGAAAGGAGGCTGAGCGTCTCCGACGGCCCTCAGCCCTCACTGGAACTCCGTGCTTGGGAACGGAGGGTGACCTCCCGTCCCCGTGTGGCCTGGGGGCCAGGCGCTGCGCGGCTGTCTTCTTCTGCCCCTTGGGACTGGTGTCCTGCAGTGTCGGAAGCCCCAGGCGCAACCTTGAGAGTTGGAGGCCCCGGGGCGGCCGGGAGTCCTGGAGACCCGCACTCCCCTGTCAAGGTGGGTCCTTGTCTCCTTCCCCCCGAAAACCGGCTCCTCGGGGCCGGCTGCGGCCGGAATCCTAGGCTGCGCGCTTGGCAGGTTGACCGTGTAGGCAGAATGGAAATCCACTGCGGGATCCCGGGCCCTCTTTGGGTCGCAGTATCCCCTTTACCCATCTGTAAAGTGAGAATTGGACCAGTGTTCCCTTCCCGTCTGCTCTGACATCATGCTTGGGAAGGGGCTCTTTCCCTGTCCCTTCTCGCTACACTCCAGCAAGAGGACGTTCAGACTGGCTTCGCGGCGGGGAAAACACCGCTGAGCCGTGCGCGACCTGGGAGCGTGCCACCCGCGCGCGCATGCGTCCGCGTGCCCCAGACCGAGTGTCCCCAGACTGCGGCCGTGGGCGCCCTCTGGTGTCGCCTCTCCCACCTTGCAGTCATTTCCCCGAATTCCTGTAAGGTGTTTTGTAAAATAAAACAAAATGAAACTATAATATTAATGAAAAGTATACAATGTATAGAGTTTTCAAGAAACTCTGTTCTCCTTCCAGAAAATGGTCACTTTAACTTTGTAAATATTTATCGAAAACGATATTTACAAAACTGTGATATATATTATTTGATTGTATATGCACACTGTAAATACGTTTTTACCTCTCTTGTATTCTAAAATAAAAATTACTTGGAACATTTATCACTTAGCATCCGAATGAATCGACACTTTTGTCTGCCTGGAAAAGAAAAATGGAACGTGTCTAGAGGAGGAGGAGGCTGGGAAGAGCTGTTTTTCTTACTGGTTTTTCAAATGACTGCTGATTCTGACAAGTTGGGGGCGGGGGTCAGCCCCCAAAAGAGATGCACCAAGGTACAAAGCAACAGGAAATCTCAGAAAAGAGGGGCTGAAAAGAGTCTTCGTGGTTTCCAGCTGACTCTCAAGTATACTTGTTACTTCCCCTGAATCTTTACTTACTCGTTTTTGTTTCCAAGAACAATTTGAAAGAATTCAAGCAGTCAGCAGGATCAGGCCAAGATGGCCCCCCAGTACCCTCCCAAGGCCTAGAATTTCCAAATCCCCTGGGCACCCAGCCCACTGGTACCCTGTAAGCACATCTCTCTGCATGTGCATCTAGCCCGCTCTCACACACACAACCCCTGCAGACACTTGAACGTGTGCTCATATGCACAGGCCTCCCCATTTCTACTTCAGGCATCATCCCCTCACTTCTGAGGACTGGCCTTGCACATGGCAGACGGATCACAGGCAGTGACGTCCATGGTGTATTCACTCGCAAGTCCATCGGTTTCCTCCCCAGAGCCAGTGGGAGCAGTCACCTCGGCACTACTCCTTGCTTCTCCTCTGATTCCTCATTACTAGGCTCTGATGTCTCCGGAGGCCCTGATGTTAGCTTCTCCATTGCAGTTCCCCCAACCCGGCTTCTTGTTCCCATGACCGAAGAAATCTGTCCTCGGTGCACCCCAGTGGCTTAGCAGCTAAGTCTGCCAAGTGCCGTCCACATACATCCCAAGGACCCAGGTTCCTGACCCGCGGCAGGGGGAGCACCCAAGATGAATAACTGAAACAGCAATGACAAAAATCTCTCTGTCCAGAATCCTCTTCCATCCCCAGCATTCCCGTATGTTGCTGGGTGAAGTAGACTTGAACACTGACTGGGCGCTGTGCCTCCCAGAGGATAGTGCTGGCTTCCTGAAGACAGGCCTGCAGGGGCCAGACCTCAGAGACTTCAGTGGGGCACTTGATTAAAAATCTAAATGACTCTCCACAGGTGATTGTGTTCTGCGAAATCCCAGCTAGTGGATCACAGTGGGCCACAGCCCCGGCTCCAGAACCCACCTGGTGGCAGAAGGTCATAGTTGCAGTGAAGATGCTTCCCCTAAGCCCGCTGCTGCTCTGCAGATGTGGGGGGAGAGGGGGGCCCTGGAGGCACAGGGCTGAGCAGAAGTGGCTGTGGTCCTGCAGAATCTGCACCTGCTGGGAGGTCTGCGAACGGCAGCCTACGCTCCCACCTTGCTTGCATTTTCAGCAGAGGCCTCAGAAAGGTCTGGAGAATACGCACCCTCCCTCCCCACCAAGACATGCAGACACAGCCACAGCCAGTTTTTTAGGCCAGTGTGGGCATAGGGATTTGTTTGTTTGTTTATGTATTTATCTATTTATCTAGTTATGTTTTTTTTTTTTATTGGAAAGGCAGGTAGGCAGGAAGAGAGAGGCAGAAGAAGCACTTTATTTTATTTAGTTGTTCATTTAGTTGCTCCCTGTCCCCAGATCTTGAACTGGGCACCTTGGGTTGTATGTGGACTGTGCTGCAGTGACCTAAACTGCTAGGCCACCAGATTGTGTTGTGATGGGGATTTCAAAGCATGCATTCAGGGAGCCCTCCGCACAGACTGCAGTCACCTACCCCTCCCCCATTTTAATGTCCATGGGAAGTATAATATTTAATTTAGTATGACAATTAATACTAATTAACTTGCTCATGTCAGTCAGGGAGTGACAGTGACAAGCGCGGCTTTACGGTGGCCTGTGATCATTGGCCACAGCACCTCCCTGTCAGCCTGCAGGTTCGGCAGAAGGGTGCCCACCTGCCTCTGTGGAGTCAACAGGCAAGTGTGGTGCAGTGTGGGGAACAGCGGGGTGGGGATCCTGGAGTCTTGGGCTCTAGTTCAGGTTTAAGCCTGCTGTTGGGACTCAGTGGTCCCCACGTGATCGACAGGCGGAGACAGAAATGCCCACTGGCAAGATGGGTCAAGTGTAAGGAAAAGTAACATAAATGCTTGCAAAGTACTCAGCAGAAGACCAGCCCTCCGAAGAGTTTGGTGAAGGGCATGGGCTCTGGGGACAAGTCGGTGGCAAGGACTTCAGTCCTGCCACCAACTGCTATGTGAATTCTAATTCTTCTGGGGCCTCATTTCCTCCTGCATGAACAGTTATCTGCAAGGGAACTATGTTTCTGTCTCCTCTCCATCATTCTATGTTGAAATCCTAACTCCCAAGCTGATGATCTAAGGACGTGGGACCTTTGGGGAATGTTTAGGTCACAAGCATGGAGTCTTCATGAATGGCATTAGTGTCTTTGGAAGAGACCCCAGAGAATAGCTGCCTCTTTCCTTCTGCTGTCCCTACACAGTGAGAAGATGGCCAGCACTCCAGCTCTCACCACACCCTGAATCTGCCAGCAACTTCATCTTGAATCCTGACCGCTCCCAAACTGAGAGGAAATCCATTTCTGCTGCTTCTCAGCCACCCGATTGGTGGTACTTTGTTATGGCAGTCCATAGTGCTGGCTGAGACAGTATCCATAATCCCCAGCCTCTTGCCGGCCTCCCTGAATGTGAGGACTTTGAGAAAGGGAGGGGCTAAGGTTCTGTCTGTCTCTCCTGGGGTGAAACTGGCTGGTGTCAAGACAACACCCCACCCTTGGTCTATGAACACTCCCAGGCCTAGCTCCCTAACTGACTGGGCTGCCTTGGCTCAAAGGACACCACTGCCCTCTGATGGCCAAGGTGGGCCCCACAAACAGACCTTTCACACACTGGCTCCAGTCCCTTCCTCCAGGCTGGGAGGAGGGCAAGTATCTGGCCTGCTCACTTATGGGATCATCTCTGCAGCAGTAGAACCTACATCATCCACATCTTCATGAGGATGGCTTTCCTCACATAGCTTTCTTAGGTGGAAGGGACGTCCATTACGAGATTTATCAAACAACTATGATGAATCTTCAAGAAGCAGCAGACCTGGTTTACTCTGCACGGTGTTTGGATGGAAGCAGATTATTTCATGGGTCCTTGTGGGTCAAGATTGTTATTTCCATTCCCTGAGGTTGAAACACAGTGGGTTGTGAATACTTATTATAAACCAGGCAGGGCAAGGGTAAAGGGCAAGAGAGGGTAGTGGGAGGTTAGGAGAAGGGACGCGAGATAAAACTACACATGTCTGTCCACTGCTGAATCCTTAGAATGGTGCCTGGCACAGGTCAGAGCACTCAATTCACTGTCTGAATAAATAGAAGTGAAGATCTTTGTATTATGTGTGCATTTCTCCTTTCTACCAAATATACCTGCCTTGTGAGGTATGAATGTTTTCTTAGACAGTTTCTAGGGTTTGGTTTTGTTTTTTCACCAAAAGAAATGTTGGAGTCCATCTACTCGCAAAAAAGAAGTTACTAATGAAGAACGGACTCAGAACTTGGTAAAAGTGAGGGTTGGATATGAACACTCACGGGACGACTGTCATGTAGAATATCGGGACTACCAGAGACAGTACGAAAATGCTTTCTGTCCAAATAGCGTTTTCTGTAGATCCCACCTCCCAATCCTCCTGAGCGCTCTCATCAAAAACCAGATTTGGAAATAAACTCAGAGGTTCATTAATTATTTCTAACCTTGGTAAACGATCGATTGAGTGATAAGTGTGAGTAGATTTGGTAAAAAGTCACACGTCGTACAACCGGAGATTTTATTATTCCACTGGGATAGCCTTGCCAATAGTAAACAAGGCTCCTCGGCTCCCTCCTTCTCATGGAATTAAACTCCTGGTTGCCAGTAGTCAACATGGCCGCCAAACAGAGCGTTCCCATTGGTGACTGCTCTGAGGCCCCGCCCCAACCCGCCACGCCCCTCCGGGAGCTGGCCTGGAATCGTTGGGGCGGAGAGCGCGGCTCCGGGCTGGACTGCGCCTGCGCAAGTCATTGGCGCCAAGATGGCGATGGAGATGAGGCTCCCCGTGGCTCGGAAACCTGTTACCGAGCGCCTGGGTCGCGAGACTAAGAAACACCTGGTGGTGCCGGGGGACACGATCACCACAGACACGGGCTTCATGCGGTACGTGTCGGGGCCAAAGGGGCAGCAGGGTTCCCCGCACGTGGCCGGGAGTCCCCGCGGGACGGAGGCGCAGCTCCCGAGCAGGCCGGGCGCCTCGTTTCCGAGACCTCGGGCTCCCTGTCCCCTCTGCGTCTTGTACCTGCCGCCCTGTCTGCATTTGCCTCAGCCTCTCCATCCCGCCTCTGACGCCTGGGTCTTCCGCCCGAGCCCAGATTCCGAATCTTGCTGTGGGAGACCTGGGAACCGGACGGTGACGGCTTCTCCCGCCACCCCAGGCTGCTGCTCCGTTTTGGAATCAGTCATTGTTTGGGATTAGACGCGTGGATTGTGCTGCCTTGACCCAAATTACAAGTTTGACTCTCAGTGCAATGCGTTGTAGCTAGGTGGACAGACTCTTGAGCAAAGTTGGGGTTCCAGGCCTGCTGCCGTCACATTAGCTATTCGTTTCCTCGTGTGTGGAAGGCTGATGACAGTATCTGCTTGATAGGGCAGTGAGGATGAGCTGAGACAACTAATAAAAGAAGCAAAAATCAGCGTCGTGGGTAAACACTGAAGGTGTGCCTGTGTTTTTCTTTTTCGGGTATACATGTGCGTAGAGGAGGAGCAGTTACAGTGTAACCCTTGAACCTCTTGGTCTGAAGTTAATGAATGTTAGGGAGTCTTAAGATTCAGCCCTTCATTCAGGTATCCAACCTAGATTGATATTATGCGGCTGGGGTGCAACCGTGAACAAAGTGGAGTCTCTGTCCTGGAGGATTTTATATTCTGACAGGGAGAGAGGGATAATAAACAGTAAATGCAACAAACAGGTTATTGAGAATGTTTGGTGATAAACGGTGGAAGAAATGGAAAGTGGAATGTAGTTGGGAATATGGTGGAAGTGGCAGCAGTAGGGTGGGTGACTCTTAAATGGGATTGTCTGGGAGGTCTGTTGGCAGAGGTGATATTTGAGTTGACGTGAGTAAGAAGTCCCCGCAGATCTCTAAAGGAAGAGTGGTTCCAGGCAGAGAAAACAGAAAAAAGCCAGGCTTTGAGGCAGGGGGAGCCTGTTAGGTCTGAGGAACACACTGCCCTTGAAGGTCATTTCCAATGCTACCCTGGTAACTTGGTTCTTCCTCTTGCTACAGTGGCCATGGAACCTACATGGGGGAAGAGAAGCTCGTTGCGTCTGTGGCTGGCTCCGTGGAGCGAGTGAACAAGTTGATCTGCGTGAAAGCTTTGAAAACCAGGTGAGAACAAAAGGTGTGTTTTGTCTTTCCTGTGGCATCCGTGGTGCCTGCCAGGGTCTTTTCTGCCTCTCCATACCCGACCCGCACCCACTTTGCCTGCCTTCATCACTGTATGCTCTGATTTTGAACATGGCTATACGAAGCTTAGAGATGATTATAGGTAAGCGCAGGGTTCTCCCATTTCCCCACATACATGACCTCTCTAAACCTCAGTTACCTCTTATGTAAAATGAGCATAATAGCACAACTGACTTTGTGAGCTTTTTAGTAGAATTAATTGAAATGATGCGTGTAAAATACTAGCTGGGGACCTGATACTTAGAAGGGCTCAGTAAAGATTAGCCACAGAAAGGAAACCACTGGGGTTGGAACAGTGCGAGAGGAGGAAAGAGTAGGAGCAGACAGGCAGAGAGCTGAGGTGGACAGCCTTGTAGCTAACAGTAAGCATTTTGCCTTCCACGTCGTGAAGCCCGTGGATGGGGTGGAGAAGAGGAACGTCATCTGACTTACGTTTTAATAAAGTCACTCTGCTGCTGTGCGGAAATGGAAGAGAAAAAGGACAGGGTTTGGGAGACTAGGGGACTGTGCATTGAAGTGATGGTGGCTGGGAGTAGGTGGTAACAATAGAAGTGCCAAGTAGCAGTGAATTTTACATATATCCTGTGAGTGTTTTTATTATAAAAGATAAAAGATTTTTTTTTTTTTAAAGGAAAGGTGCAGGCAGGAATGAAGGCGAGTAGGCAGTCAGGCAGGCAGGAAGAGGGAGGTGGAAGAAGCTCTTTATTTCATTTTCGTTTCATTCACATCGGTTGTTCCCCACCTTCCACCTGCAACCTGGGACTCAAACTGAGGGGTTTGTGGCCCGCGTGCCTTTGGAGTCAATTGACCCAACCACTGCTCCACCAGAGTGCACCGAGATTTTAAATTCTTTGCGATTTTCTCTGTTAGGACTGTGTCTGTGAGTAGAGATGGTTTTCTTTTTCCATTTGAATTTTGGGTGCCTTTTACTGTGTGGGCACATTTCGAAGGTAGAGACGGCAGTAGCTGCTGCTGGACTTGGCCTGGAGCCGAGAGAGGCCTGGGGTTCCTCCAAGGGCTCCAAGGCTTTTGGCTTGAGCAGCTGCCCTTTAGGGAGATGTGATGACAGAGAGAACCATTTGTCTGTGGGGGGCTGCGGGGGAGACTGCTGGAAAGCTTAGTTGTTTTCTTTATATGTTGAAACTGCCCAGTCATGTAAGTAGGGACGCTGGGCAGCATGCAGTTGACCCCTGGTCAAGAATTTAATGGCGATTAAAGCCATTAGGTTGGATGAGCTCCCCAAGAGGTGAATGTGGGCTGAAAAGAGGTCCGAGGACCAAGGCTGCAGCACAGAGTCCTTCATCTGGACCTGGGACGAGGGGCCAGCAGCGGAGCCTGACACCGGCACCAGTGGGTTGCGGGCCGGCGAGGAGACAGTCTGGATGGTGTCCTGTCGCCATCTCCTTCACCGTAGGCTGACGCAGAGCTACCTGTGCCCTGGAGCCCCCCAGAAAAGACTGCCTGCTTACCACTGTCAGACAGTTAATAGGGGTTTCGGGCTTAGGGAACTCCTTGCAATAAATGATATGTTTAAAAATAGTTAATGGGGTGCGCCCTGCTGGAGTAGCGGTTAGTTCAGCCACCTCCCTACCAGCGCAGTCCACATGCATCCTGAGGCCTGGGGTTCCGTCCCAGGTCTGTGGGGAACAAGTAAGTGAAAAAAATTACTGCAGTGTTTCAAAGAATATTTCATGGAGACTACATATGTGGGCATATTTGAAGTTACCAGTTCATGAACCTCAGTTGGAACAGCACCGCTGT
This sequence comes from Solenodon paradoxus, assembly GCA_004363575.1. Lineage (NCBI taxonomy): Eukaryota > Metazoa > Chordata > Mammalia > Eulipotyphla > Solenodontidae > Solenodon > Solenodon paradoxus. The sequence continues at coordinate 298,475 of RJWH01001026.1, forward strand.
GTGAATTCATCCGTGTGCTGCCTAATCAAGGCTCTTGTCGCATTTAAATGAAACCTCAAGTGGTGTTTGGGTCTTATAATTGTCTTTCTTTTTTTTTTTAAAAGAAATGGTGCTGGCAGGAATGAAGGCGAGTAGGCAGGCAGGAGGAGAGAGGAAAAGAAGGAGTCCTCCATTTATTTTTATTTAGTTGTGTTCCTTGGTTGCTCTTCCCGGCTTGGGGTGTGAACCCTGGTCCTTGGGGTGTGTGTGGCCCATGCTTTGGCTGGAGGCGGTGGACCAAACCACTCGTCCACCAGGGCGCGCCTCTGATCGCCCTCTCACTGGTGGGTGGCTGTGCTCTGTCTTTCAGATACTGTGGTGAAGTGGGAGATGTCGTAGTGGGGCGAATCACAGAGGTAAGTTGGCGAGTCGTTTGACAAAGCAGACAAGCTGGCGACGCAGTGAATTCTCTGTGTGTCATTCTCTGTGCAGCCACATGGGCTCAGTGGTCACTGCGTCTGGCTCGAGTGACCTTTGATGTAAACAGTTGCTACTGGTTGTCTATAATGTGAGCGGTGGCCCCGGAAGGCATGTGTCCAGGCCTGGGTTCTCTCTGCAGGTCCAGCAGAAGAGGTGGAAGGTGGAGACCAACTCCAGGCTGGATTCCGTCCTACTTCTCTCGTCCATGAACCTCCCCGGAGGAGAGCTGGTACGGGTCTCCAGCTGGCCTGGGGCTGCGGCGTTGCTCAGAGCTGGGGTCCTTTGCTCCCGCACAGACCTTGGCTTTATTCTGAGGTGCACCTTTTGCCCTTGTTTGCCTGCTGTGAAGAATCCCGCCTGTGTGCACATGTGGCCTGTCCCCTGGGCCCAGGCCTCCCAGCACTGGCAGCAGTGGCGGTTGGTCGTGGGAGGCTGGGATCACCCACGGGGAGGGCTCCTAAGTAGAGTTCACAGAGGCTCTCAGACGCTGGGTGCTGGGGGTTTCCTCTTTCGGGTTTATTAAGTTGGTGGCTGAAGCTGTTTCTTGAAGAGTTGTTTTTAGATTAGCTCTTCATGAATTGATGGCAACCTTTCCGAAAATGCCACGGTTCATTTTCAGCTTCCGCGCAGCCCGCATTTACAGAGGGTCGCTGTGCTGGTCCGTGGAGGCTGTCCAGACAGGAGGCCTGAGTGTTTCTGAAAAGCTCACAGATGAGCAGGGGTGTGAAGTTGTAGGCTAACACCCGGAGTAGACTTCGCAGCTGTCTGCTGTACAGAACCGCAGGGAGCTGAGACGAAGGGAAACTGAGTGAAGACAGTTGGGCTGGAGCGTGGAAGGCACAGGACTGGACAGTGGGCTGGGCTACCTTACAGGGGTCTTGAGTGCCCCGAGCGGTCTGAAGGGTCTTGGGGGGGGCGGAGCAGCGCCGCCGTGGACAGTCTGTAGGGCGGGAAAGCGTGGCCCTCACCCGGCTGCCCGTGAGTGGCACGAATGTCATGCTGGTCCAGCGATCACGGGACGGGAAAGAAGAGGCTGGTCTTCCCATAGGACCTGACTTCAGTTCGGCTTCCTCTTCGTGTTTCAGAGGAGAAGGTCTGCGGAGGACGAGCTGGCCATGAGAGGGTTCCTGCAGGAAGGGGACCTCATCAGTGTATCCTGACGTGCCGTCCCGGGTCCCTGTTTTGCAGGGGAGAGGAGGTCACGCTGATGCCCCGTGGGAGGTGGGAGGGGAGGATGGAGGGGCAGGGGAGGCAGGGGAGCTGAGTGCTTTTCCTTCACGCCCCGGCCAGGCTGAGGTCCAGGCCGTGTTCTCTGACGGAGCCGTCTCTCTGCACACGAGGAGTCTGAAGTACGGAAAAGTGAGTGGTTCTCTTCACACCCATGTCCGAATTCCCAGAGCCCTCCGGGTTGTCGCTCGAGGAACTCCCAAAGTGTTGAGGCTGGCGTTTCACACACTGATGGATTCACAGGTCGCGGGTCAATAGCCTTGTAAAGGTCAAGTTTTGTCCTTTGACCGAGTCACTGTTCTGGCCGAAGAGCCCGTGACTGTGGGCCACACAGCTCCGCTCGCTCTGCTCCCTCCTGGCGACGCCACAGCTCTGCGCTGGGGCAGGGCCGAGAGGCCGTCCTTGGAACAAAGCAGGTCTTGGCCCTTCGGTGAAAGTCTAGTCAATAGAGTGGACGTTACTGCTCGTTACTGTTTTGCCACTTGCGCCTCTAACTGAAGGCTCCTGCTTTTCCTGTGCAAGGGTAGGTCATCCCGCCATCGCTCTCCCTGAGGGGATGGTCTTCTTGGGAAGTCTGGCAGGATGCTTCCTAAAGCAAGCTGAGGTAGCAGTCCCTTGACGTGACCGGCAGAGCAGGCGTTCGGTCCAGGGGGCTGGGCTTGGGGGGTGGGCAACCAAGATGACCGCTGCAGCGAAACCCAGATGCCCCCTCCTCCTGTTCCCGGCCTGCCCCTGCCTCCTCCCTTAGTGGGGTGCGTCCGGCCAGCCCTGGCCACGTCCTTGAAATGGGAGATGCAGTGACGCTGTGCTGCTGCCTTTCACGGGCTGGGGGCGCGGACCCTCCCCAGGGCGAGGCGGCCTCCCTGGCCTGCCAGGGCCAGGCATGGATTGGTGCCCGGCCCCTGGCCGGTCCCTTCGCCCCGCGGCCCATGTCTCATGGCAAGATGGGGGCTGGGGTGGAAGCTGGTGCGCCGAGCCGGAACCCAGTCTGCCGGCGGAGACGGCAGAGAGCTGCTGACAGTCACGGTTGGGTCACCTTCTGTTGGACGCGTGCCGCGGAAGTGTTCTCTGAATAACGACTGCAGGTGACGGTGCCTATTAGGAAGGACCCTGCCCCAGTATAATGAGCGTGTAATGAAAGACGAAGGAAGGGAGAGGAGGAACAGGTATTTGTTCAGTTGTGCAGTCTGGTTCCCCCCAAGGGACGCAGATTCACAATCTCCTTGTCCTCACTGATGGCCAGACGGTAACGCGCGTTTCTGCAGCTAGGTCAGGGCGTCTCGGTCCAGGTCTCCCCCTCGCTGGTGAAACGGCAGAAGACGCACTTCCACGACTTGCCATGTGGTGCCTCAGTGATTCTGGGCAACAACGGTTTCATCTGGATCTACCCAACCCCCGAGCACAAAGAGGAGGAGGCCGGAGGCGGCCTCACTGTGAACCTGGAGGTAACACCGCGCTGCCCCGCCCCGCCCCGCCCCTGCTGGCTGTTAACCATGGTGCCGCTGCAGCCTGAGTTGGAATTTCTGTCCAGGCGTGTTCGTGAACATTCTGTCGCCTTCTCTTTCTGAAGAGACCGAATCCGTGACTGGTTTGCTCTTTGGGCAGAGGTGGCAAGTTTTGGCCTGTAGAGACCTCCTTTTCAGGCTCCCCTGGAGTTGCTGCTTTGCGGACCAGGGGATCCTGTCTGTTCTAAGTGGTCTCTGTGACTTGCTAGGACCGTCCACCCATTTTGGTTCTTCTCATGTTTCTCCCCCTTTCCCTTTGATCCCTGGTAGCCCGTCCCCCTTGCTGATCGAGAGGTGATCTCCCGGCTTCGGAACTGCATTGTGTCTCTGGTGACTCAGAGGATGCTGCTGTATGATACCAGTATCCTGTACTGCTACGAAGCGTCCCTCCCACATCCGGTACTCCGCCCGGGGCTGCCCTTTCGCTCACTGGTCTGGGGCGGCTTTGGATTGATTCATCTGCGCCACGTTTGCGAGAGCCAGCATGTCTCACCCCCATTGCTTTGAACTGATCTTTCCCCGAGATACTTGTCCTCAGTGTCTGTGGTCAACCTAAGGATGTAGGGGGTGGAGGTGCCAGGTGGGACAGATCCCGCAGGACTTCCTTGAGCCCATCCCAAATTTCAGCTGTCTTTAATGAATGCTAGAGTATAGCTCGATTTCCCCACTCCTGGCCCTGGTCTCCGACCCAAAGCCACCGCTTCCGTGGCCTGCACCTTGCTCGCCTGAACCACAGAGGAGCTTGTATCTGTTCTTGTCAGCTACATCCCAGGAGTTTGTCAGTTTTTCAAGCAGTTCTAGTGGAGACTAATAAATGAAAGGAAGACAAAAGGTTTATGCTAACCATGCTTGGTTTGGCTTGGTTTCATGTCTGAACAAATGCCATTTTCCTTTCGCAGATCAAAGACATCTTAAAGCGAGAAATCATGGAGGAAATCGTGATGGAAACACGCCAGAGGCTCTTAGAACAGGAGGGATAGAAGAAGCATCTGAAGGGCAGGACTGGCTGAAGGTGGTGACTCTGATGTGTGGTCCCCGTACACAGTGCGGTGAGGATCTGGGGGCTCGTCACCCTGCCCCACACCGGCTGCCTGCAGCCCGTAGACCCGCCTCTTCTGTCCGAGGCGAAGCCTGCGGGGGTGAACGCCGCCCGTCCCTCAGTCTCGGCACGAGGGGTCGTTGGGGGCCTTTAGAGCACGAGGTGGTCTCTCATCCCGGAATAGATCGGAGAATCTTCTGTCTTCCACTCACTGTCTGTGCACAGCACAGTGCTCCGTGAAACTGCCCCCGTGAAAAACACGGCCACTGACCCCAGACTGACTGGCTTCTCTTCCCGCCTCCTCTCCAGTGTGGGCTTGACACTGAAGAAGATAGCCCAGCAGTGGGTTATCAGAATAAAGTTCACTGAGCAGCCTTTTGCTTGGCTGGACTCGTCTTTCCACTGCATGTTTCTTCTAGCCACAGACGCGAATGTGTCCACACCAGTAAGAATCTGAATTGTTGAAAATAGTGTGTTTCAAGAGGCATAAAAACAAAAGTAAGAACATGAGACAGAAAAGAAAAAGTTGCTTTCCTTCTTGAATTTAATGTATGACGTGTTGAATAATTCAGGATTAAAAGGTAAAGACTAGGTGTTGACTTGTCCTTGTTGAGGAATGCTGGGATTCCAGGCTTTGTTTTCTGATGACTGTCTAAAGAGGATGCCCTGATTTACATTTTGGGTAACTTTTTTGAAGGCTTATATGAATGTAGTTGTATTTTCTCATATTTGGTAAACTTAGTTAATACATGTAAGTGTTGATACCCCATTTTCTCTTCATATGTACAACTGAGTTATGCACACTTGGAGGGGCTTAGCCGATATAAATTCTGATAAGGGCCCTAACTACTTGGGCGACTCGGCAAAATTTAAACCTTAGAGTTTCAGTGGCAATAATGTTGAACACTGCATTTAGCAGTTTTGAAATATAGCTCAGGGTTTTTTTTTTATTTCATTTTATTTCTATCCCCAGCGTATGACCCGTTCTGAGGAATCTGCAGACAAATGAATATTCTGTAGCTATGTTGCAGCTTTGGATTACTCACAGTTTAGAGTAATCTGAGGCCTCCTGAGAAAAGAAAATGGGAAAGAGTGGGAGCCTCCGCCCCTGTCAGACCCCATGTAGGCACAGTGCCAGCCTGCGCTGTTCTTTCACTCTGTCCTGCTGGCCTTACCTGCCATATGCAGAGGTCTGACAGCCACTCCGGGTGGCGGTTTATGCTCTGGGACCACTAGAGGGCGCCCGTGTCCCGCGCTCTGCAGCAGGTGTCAGAAAGCTGCAGTGTTCACACCAGCGCTGGATTTCTGCAGCGTCTGGTGGGCTGCTGTTCTCGCTGGAAAAGAGTGCAGAATTAGACTGAAGCAAATCACTTAATGAAAGAAAAAAGTGTGAACTTAAAGAGATTCAACATTTGGCAACATTTACTTCTGACTGCTGGGCATTTGCTGACTCCAGTTTTCTATGACGCTACATGGGAAGTAAAATACCACAGTGCATCTCTGGGGGGAAATAGTACAGTCTAGGCTTGGAGTTCACTTAACAGTAGCAACTGGTGGAAGTGGAAAACGGAGATTAGAACTTTAGAGCAAGTGCAGCTGGCCTCTGCACTGACTTTAATGAAGTGTATCTCAAGTTTTGTGGGAAACCCAGCAAGATCCCATTTGATCCTCATCATAACCATGTAAAGTTAGCACACAGATATGACTCACTTGTAAGTCAAGAAACTGATTCAGAGGAAGTGACTCTATTAAGCTCATTAGCAGCTGTGAATCAGATAGGTTGCTTCGTTTTGTTTTGTTTTTTTTAAAGGGAAGGTACTGGCAGGAGTGAAGGCGAGCAGGCTGTCAGGAAGAGAGGGGAAGAAGAAACATTTTAATGTTATTTAGTTCATTTTGGTTGTTCCTGGCCCTGCAATGCAAACCCAAGACCTTGGTGTGTGTGTGGACTGCACCCAAATGCTACTCTACCAGGGCCCACCTGTGTAGATTAAGCTTTAAAGAAGGATCATAAAGTAATCTTAAGAGAAAGCGTTGGGCTACTGAAAGGATACGGGTTTAGAAATTTCCAGAATGCAGACAGGTACTCTGGGTGTTACTCAGGTTGCTTTTTGCCTGCCCCTCCCTCTGTGGACACTTCACAGGACAAGGAGAGTCTGTCCCCTGCCTCCCTGCTGCCTCCCAGCATCTGCAACAGTGCTGCACACACGACCTCAGTAAATACTTGCTGAATGAATTATTCAAGAAAAACAGTTCCGATCTGATTGTTTAATTGGAAGCTAAATAGAGAACGAAGATGTGGAGGAAATCATGAAATCATCACCGGGGGTTAAAAGAGTAAAATCTCCAAAAAGAACAATGAGGGAGGACCTAAGGAGGATGAGTAAATGAAGGGGAAAGAGGTCATTCTAGTTCAAAGAGCTGCACCACAGGCCAGGATAGTTTGGTAGGTTATTCTGTAGGGAAGCAAAGCTAACATCTGATTTTGTAAATCCCATTTCCAAATTTGGGCACAAATTTTCACATGCATCATATGCCTCACATTCAGTATCTATAAGTGACTGTTTCTTGAAGCCAGAACCTGTGAAATCATCAATCCAGTGGATGTATTTCTGACATTCATAATACAGTGTGTACACCTATAATGTCCCTAATATCAGCAACAACTTAAAAAAACCAGCTGTTTAACAGGTGAACAGTTATTTGCTATGAATGGTACAGTGGGCTTTGGAAGAGATCAATGTGGGCCCAAATGGTGATTCTGTCACATGACTCTGCGAGTGACCTTGAATAAGTCACACCTCTGCTGTTTCCCCAGATAATGTATGCTCCCTGGGTGACAGTGAGGCCTCAGAGACAACACAGTTTATGAAGTGGATACTGCTGCGGTGTAGCGTGTCCACTGTGATGAGCAGGTCCCCTCAGACGTGTGTATCTGGGTTAGGGAGGTGCACCGGGCGTGGAGACATGAGCGAGGACGGGACCAGGATGCTTTCCAGGTTCAGAGGTGCTATGACAGCTATGGGCTCGGTGTGTGTCGCTCACTGGCTGCTTCTGCTGGCCTGTTAACCCAACACCGGACATTTTCTCGGCTAACACGGGGGATATTTCATCTGTGAGACAGGTCTTTAAAGGTTCATTCTAGCACCTACAGTTGCGCTTGGTCCAGCCTCTACAGGAGATTTATTAAATGAGGCCCCGATAGCCCGAAGAAACAATCCTCTAGTAACGTCAGATGCTTTCTAAACGTACGCTTTTCGCTGGTTTTAATATTTATACTTCTTGAGGAAACGTGGAAATTCGCGGGGCGGAGGCGACGGGCCCCAAACCCGTGGTGTCCAGGAGCTAGTCAGAGTTCCTCGCCTCCAGGAGGACGTAATCCAGCTCCGGTTCTGGCAAAATCCAATCCGCAGTTTTCTCCTCGCTTTGGCTCTCTGCCGGTCTTACTACCCGCGCAGGGGAGACATTGGCCAGCCCGACGCGAAGCCGGCGAAAGTCCGCGGCTCCCGGGAGGGCGGGACCGACGCTCGGGAGCCGGGAGCAGACGGCACGAAGGCTCTGCGCGCCGGAACGGAACGACGGGCGCGGGGGCCGCGGGACCACAACTCCCGGCACGCCCTGCGGCCTGCGCCGAAAGCGGTTGGCTGGGAGCGCGGACGCAGCGGCCCTCATCGACCAATGGGATGGAGGAGAGGGCGCTGACGCGGTTTCCCAGGGACCAACGGCAGTGCAGGGGAGGCGGGCGCTGTCCCTCCCCTCACCTTGCCGTCGGAAAAGCCACTCTTGAGAGGTCGTGCGGCCGGGCTCGGGCCGGCTGGGAGCTCGGAGCCGGGCGGCGCGGCGCCGCCCCGCGAGCGGCGCCGGGAACCCCGGTCCCCGCGCTGTCCGCGGCCCCGTCGTCCCCGCAAGGGGCGCGCCGGGGGCGGGGCCGGGGGCGGGGCCGGGCCTCGTCGCGGAGCGGCTCGCAGTCCATCATGGCGGCCGCGGGGGTCGGCGTCGGTGCCTGAGCCGCGCCGGAGCCCGAGCCGGTGCCCGGGGCCTGCGGCTGCGAGCCCCTCGGCGCCCGCGGCGCCCACCTGCCCGGGGAGGCCGGCTCCGCGGCCGAGCGCGGGAGATGTGACTGCCTGGTGGCGGCGGCGGTGGCGGCGGCGGCGGCGGCAGCAACGTCCGGAGCCGGGGAGGGGGTGTCTCGGACGGAGACCCCGGGCTCGGGGCAACCGAGGCGGCCGGGCCTCCTCCCACGCCGCCCGCCTCTTGCCTTCGGGGCCGCGAGAGACCTTCGTCCCTTGCAGCCCCGCCCCGCTCTGGGACACTGGGGCACTGGGGCGGCCTCTCCCCCCAGACCCGGGACACCCCTTTTCCTGACGCGTGGAGGAGCGTCGCCCCCGAGTAAGCCGCCCGTGACCCGCCCCGGCAGCCTCCCTCTAACCCCGGAGCCGCTCGCTCGGTGCTCGGCTCCCGGCCCCACGTTTGGCCTCGGAGCCCCCCATTCAAATTCCCTCCCTGCTGTCAAGTGGCCTCTTTCCGCCAGGTTGTCACCGCGAGCCTCTAATGCCCTGATTTCTTCCAATGTCACCTACGGCCCCCTTTATCGCAGCCCAGCCACAGACTTTAATGCAAAGGAAAAGTCTGGACTGGTTTCACAGGCCTTTTAAAAAGCGGACTTAAAAGTTGCTGGCAGTGCATTCCTTCTCGCCAAAGTCGAGGGCAAGGTCTCCCCGAAGTCTGAGTGACCCGTGTCCTTTTCCGGAGAACAGAGTAGGGAAGCAGCTAGTTGGGCAGGAGATTTGTCGGAAGATGAAGAAACTGACATAGGTGGCGGGTGACTTCCACAGGAAGAGGTCTGCGGGAGTATCCAAAGACGATCAACATTTCCTTTCCATGTGGAACTCGAGATGGCTTTAGTATTTTGACCCTTTTCCAGCACCCTCTGTGATGATTTCGGTTGGGTTTTCTTATGGAAAAGAAAGAAACTACTATTCAGCCAGTAAAAGACACTTTAAAAAAAAAATCCAGTAACTTTTGTGTAGCACTGTAATTTTGTTACTTCAAGTTGATAAACTGCAGAAATAATCAAAACTCCTGTTTACATGCATCACCCTAAAAACTTCTGGAAGATGTTTTTTGTGACTGACCTCGATTGCTGACTTGGGGAGATGCAGTGAATGGAATCCCACATACCTATGGTTTCCTTCTAAATTCTTACCGTTCTGGAATATCTTGAACCCTCTTCTGGAAAGGGGTACCTATTGTTACTTTATGGGGCAGCAGCCTGGAAAAGTTCTTGGGGACCAAAGAAGGCCAAGTTTGCCTGCCCTGCACTTTATCAAAGGAGCAGGGAAGAAGGAGTCATCGCGGCATGGGGGTACGCACTGCAATGTCTTTGTGGAGCATGGTGAGTGCTTTTTAAGCTTTCTGGTCCAATGTTTCCCTGTGCATTCAGCTTGCTAACCCAGAGGGTGTTTTTGAACAATCCCTCTTGTCTTGGTTCCTTTTAGTTACACTTAAAACTTCGGTTTACTGTAGTTATCTTAGTTTCTGGTGGAACTATCTTTGTTGAAGAAAAAGTTACTTGGTTACACTATGTAGTGTATTCAAATCTCCTTGAGTTGCTTTCTTCTTTCCTGGCACTCCTAACTCGCTGATGACCTTGGACAGGTCATTTTTATGCTTCTGGTTTCCTGAGGAAGTTAGATGTAAGTGGTTACTGAGAATCCATAGTTCTGATTCTGCTGGGCTTGTTCCCTGCGGTTAATGGATCTGCAGAGAATTTTTTCCTCAGAGCAGTTTCTGCTTCCTAAAGGTTAAGAACCACAGATTCTAATTGCCTCCAATATCCTTGACCTTTCTAATCATAAGTAGGACTTGAAGATACTCACTCTGGAGCTGCGCGGGAAAAGTCACATGGAAGGAAGCAGCATTCCTGGTGAACTGAGGAGGCCCACCTTCTAGTTACTTCACGAACGCAGGCGCGATCTCTTCCCCAGGGTGGCACTTTCCTCCTCCTCTCTCCCCTTTTAGGATGGCATTTGGGGCAAAGAAGGTTGTCTTCGATGTTTTTATGAACACAGGTGGCATTTGCATGCTGTTGGTACATATGCTGTCGTCTACTTTCAGTAATTCTGGGTGAAGTTTTAAGGCTAAGGGTTGATTTTAAAGCTTAGACCCATGTCTGTAAAGGGTCTGCCATGAACAAATTAGGGTTCGAATCTCCCTGTTGCAACCTGACGTATTTCAGACTCTGTGCTTCATGGTAATGTAAAATATCAATTGAGCCCACCGCTCTGTATCAGATGTAAGATGTGTGCAAGTGACATATGCTTTGAAATTCAATTACAGATGCTTTCTTGTTTAAAAAAAGAGAAAGGTAGGCAGGCAGGAATGAAGGCAGACAGGTGACAGGAAGCACTAGAGAGGAGGAAAAAGCATTTTATTTATTTGGTTACTCATTTTAGTTGCTCCTCCAGTTCTGAGCCTTGAATCCAGGTCTTGGGCTGCGCTGCTCCCCAGGTGTGGGCTTAGCACCTGAGCCACCAGGCGTGACCACGAGTGCTTCTGAGCAGCGGGTGGCTGCACTACAAAGGTCTTTGTTCCTCAGGGAGCTGGCATTTGACGGTTGAGGCTTGGCTTCCTTATGCCTTTCTAAACAATCTGGGCGTTTGGATTTTACTTGCCTTGAAACAGTCCTTCTATCTTAGCATTGGTTTTAGATAGACAAGAGCGGTAATGTGCTATGTTGCGGTACTTGCCACATTCAGGATTTAAAAAGTGCTTTACATTTTTGACTAGTGATAATCATGCAGTTTTGGTGAACATTGGTGCAGACCCTTTGGATGGCTTTGGTCAAGTCTCTGAATTTAAAATGACTGTATTTGATGACCTAGTAATGCCACCTGTAGGACACTGTCCTGGGATCGAACACTGTAGTCCCCTAGGCGTCTCTGATACCGCTTCAGGGGGTGGAGAGGTTAAAAGTGTTCATTTTTGTGCGGCACTAAGATTCACTGCGCTCTGCACCAACGGTCAGAAGTACTGCGGCCTCCTTCGTGTGAGTCCAGACTGTGGCGTCGGACTGTCCTAGTAGACATTGTCATCTTCATGTCTTGCACTCACAGTTAATAGAAAATAAAAAGATTTTCACTTGAGACGGTCCAGGAAGGCGGGCATCTTACGGACTGGGAGAAGGTATGTGTACATCATACACCGGACAAGGGTTTAATATTCACATTTTATAAAGAACTCATAAAACTCAACAACAGAATAAGCAAACAACTGAATCAAAAAATGGGCAGAAGAACTGAATAGGCATTTCTCTGAAGAGGACATACAGACGGCTAACAGGCACTTGAAAAGATGTTCCTTTCTGTTAGAGAAATGCAAATCCAAACAACAGTGAGATGTCGCTTCACACCTGTGAGACTGGACATCATGCAGAAGACTAGAAACAACAAATATTGGCCCAGACACAGAGAAAAGGGAACCCTTTTGCACTGCTGGTGGGAGTGCAAATTGGTTCAGTCCTTATGGAATTTCCAGTATGGAGACTTCTTAAAAAAATGAGAATCGAAATTCCATGTGATCCCATCATCTCACTTCTGGGACTTACCCAGAGAAGCACAAAACCACTGATTCACAAAGGTCCCCACTCCCCCATGTTTATCGCAGCATTATTTGCGCTAGCCAAGAACTGGAAACTACGTAAGTACCCCTCACTAGAAGAATGGATAAAGAAGACGTGGTATAAACTCGATGGAATACTACACATCCCTGAAAAGAATGAAGGCCTGACATTTAGAACAACCTGGAGGGAATGTGAGGCATGATGATAAGTGAAATAAGCCAGAAGGAGAAAGACAAATACCGGGTGATCTCACTACCATGAGGAATAGAGACAATAAAAGCAAACAGACAAAAGCCAACCCTTGGACATGGACAACAGAATGGAGGTTACTGGCAGAGAATGGGCTGGGCAGTGGGAGCCACGGTGGGGCCAGTGGACGGCGGGGGAGGACTTTTAGTACTTTAGGGATACTGTAGTGTGTTCTCACATTCTTGATGAATAGTTAATCTTTGGTAAATCAAAATTACCGCAGGTTTTTTTCAAGGGAAATCCTGCTAAAGGACTTTATTCAGCTTTAATTTTCAACTTAACTATAGTATGAGGGGGAGTCAGAAGGCAGCCTCCAGTTGATGGATAACAGGGCTGCTGTTTTGGTTTGTGAAACCAAGGAAACCAGCGTGTCCAGCCTCTTCACAGACCTCTGCTAAGTTTCATTGGTTACGTTTCTTTAAGGAGTTTTATTTGAAAAGTATTTAGTTTAACACGCTCCTCTATGGTTAATTAGCATGTATAATTCTTTAAAGTCATGAAGAACTATTTTACATGCACAAACGCCTAGTTCTTAGAAGTGACAGATTGAGATATTTACATCAAGTTGAAAAACAGGCTTGTCAAGATGAAGGAAAATAGCCCAACGGTAGCTAGAATTCTCTCACAAACTTGCTCATTAAAATAATGCTATCACAACTCCTATAATTTCCCACCGAAAAAAAAGGATTTTCTTTTTCTTTTTTTGAAGAAAAGGTGCAGCAGGAATGAAAGCGAGCAAAGGCAGGCAGGAAGATAGGGGAGGAAGAAGCATCCCTGGTCCTAGGACGAGAGCCTGGGGCCTTGGGATGTGTGTGGACTGCTCCAGCAGAAGGTGGCTGACCTAACCACGATAGCAGGGTGCACCTGAAGAGAGAATTTTTTAGCCATTTAAAAACAGATGGACATCCTTGCGCCCCGTGGTCTAGCAGATAAGGCCAGCAGACGCAGTTCACATGCATTCCAAGGACCCAGGTTTGAGACCTGTTGCGGGGCGGTGGGTGGTGGCAAGAGACCACCAATGTGAACCGCTAAATATTTAAAATTAAAAAGAAAGTATTTCTTCCTCTCTCTCCCTGCCTGCCTGCTTGCCTTCATGATCTTCCTGTACCTTTCCCTTAAAAAAAAAGAGCAAGAACTTTTAAACCTTAATTGTGCCTCAGACTTCATGACCCCTTGCTGTGCAGACTGCTCAGAAGGAAATGCACGTGTGCGGCCAAGGCTGGACAAATACCCGCAGCGAAGCAGCAGAAATGACCAAACTGATCACTCTCCATCCTTGTCTAGATGTCTTTTCACACCCTGCTGTGCAGGGAAGTAGGACGGGCACAGAGAGCATTTCTCTGAGCACTGAGCTATGCTAGTTCTTTCCCGGAGATGCACTTAGCTTTGCAGGGGAACCAGCTGCTTTTTTCCACGGACTGCCCTTTCCACTTGAAGCTACGACTGACAGACTGGTTCATCAGACTACACGTGTGTGACGGAGTCTTTCCTGGCAAACAACTGGTAGTATCTGTTGCCAGTGATAAAATTTTAGGTTTCTAGTGAAAAAGAGGATTGTTGAAAATGTGCGTCTGCTACGGTGTTGATAGAGATTGGTAGTCATATTTACAAATGTGATAGATATTGTGATGTAATAAAATGGATTATTTGGAAAAAATAACTCAGAGAACCGGTATTTTCTAAATGATGGCGTAATAGTATCACGCACAGGTCAAAGATTCATTCAGTGCAAGAAGAGTGAATGGGTTTTAATGTAACAGCACAAAAATTCATCCATACAGATTTAAGTTCTGTATTGCAGCTAACCCATAAGAAACTGCTACTTACCAAATTTGTGGTATTTTTAAAGAACAATATAATGGTCTTTAAAATGTAATTATCTTAAAAGGCTACTTTCCTGTGATAATTAAAATGTTTATTTATTAAATGACTGAAGATTAAACATTACAATTTAAAAAAGGAAAGGTGCAGGCAGGAATGAAGCAGGTAAGCAGGAAGAGAGAGGAAGAAGAAACACTTTATTTTCACTTAGTTGCTCACATTGACTGTCCCCCCTAGCCCTGAGTCTTGAACCCGGCACCTTGGAATGTATGCGAAACTGCCCCCCGGGTGTGCCTCAGTTTACATTTCTAATATGGTAAATATTAATGAGATAACATAAATGAAAGCTCTTTATAATCCTTGGTAACTTTTTTAAAGGTAAAAGCACTTTATTTAGTTGCTCATCCTGGTTGCTCTCCTCAGCCCAGGACTGGAACGTGAATCCCTGGGATGTATGCGGACTGCACATTGGCCAGAGGCAGTTGACCAAACCACTGCTCCACCAGGGCGCACCCTCAGTAGCTTTTAAGGGTATAAGGAAGTCCTGAGATAAAATAATTTGTAAACGTTTGCTGTAAAGGTTGTTAAGGCACGCGGGTGTTTACTGCAGACGCGCTGTAAAGTGCTGACGCTAAAAGGTGTCCACGGAGTTGAAGTGGAAAAAAGCCGTTTGGAGATCAGGCTGCATGTGTGGCCCAGTTTTGGATAATAAATGCGATCTGTTTATACAGAAAAAAGTGTGGCAGGATTCAGACGAGTATAGTTGTTATCTCTAGGGAATTGGGATTAGGTGGGATATGAGAAACCTTCACCTTTTTACTTTGCATTTGTGATGTTCCAGATTTCTTTTTAGGACAATTTTGTGTTCCGCAATACTAAAATATAGGGAGATTTAATAACTGAGTTGATGGCAGTCCCACCGAGTATTTACTTTCTTGTCTCCCTCTTTATGAAAGAACTTGCCTAAGTCATGCTTTACTGAAATAAAGCACTTCTTTGAATCTTGGGTGTTATTTTTCTAGGCAAGCAGTTTTATTTTGTGATAGAAGCTGTTCCTGGCTTTGTAGACCTGGTTAATACCCACACAGGTTGTGTTGAAGACGCTGGCATCACAACATGCAGTGTTGGGCCACATCCGAATCGAGAAGTCTGGCGTGTCGGTGAATGGTGGGCTGATTCTGTAAGGAGTAGGCAGGTGGCAGCTTCTTGCCAGGATCTTTCAGGGTCAAAGAGGCTAGTCTTGCGGACAGGGGTAGTAAATACAGGAAACCATGATGTGATTTCAGGCACCGTATGTTCCTTCAAATTTCAGTGGCTTGACTAAGAAGAATTCACTTTGAGGAGAGTTGGTAAAACAGGATTGAAAGCATTTACTAGCACACTTCTTTTCCTTAGCATTTCCTTTTCAGTATTTACTGAGCACGTGCTATGTACCAGATAGCGTTTTCGTCACTGACGATGCTTTAGTGAGCAACAGACACATCCCTGGCCGCCTAGAGCTTATGTTCTCGTGGGAGCAGACATCATGAATTAACTAAATGGGTAAAAGTAGTGTATTAGACGGTGGTAAGAACCGAGGCGAGAAATAGCACAGAAACAGGGATAAGGAATGCCGGGGAATGTAATTTCAGTTAGGGTGACTGAAGAGGCTCACTGAGAAAGTGGCATTTGAATTGGGACCTGAAGGAGGGAGGGCAGGGAACAAGGCCTTAGACATAGTGGAGTAAAGGCGGTGCAGAGGCAGAGACAGAAGGCTTAGCATGTTCAAGGAAAAGTCTAGCCGAGCTGGAGCAGAGAGTCCAAAAGGAGAAGTATGGAAACACTAAGTGGGACTCGCACAGAATGACTGGAGAAGGTGGCCTTGCTGGCCATTTCAAGGATTTTGGCTTTGATTCTCACTTGGAAGGGCTTTGGAGAATGCTGAGAGGAGTCACGGGACCCGATTTATGCTCTGATAATGTCTCTCCGACTAGGGCACAGGCGGAAGCAGGGATCTTCTTAGGGGCTGACTGTACTGATCTAGAGGAGCCTGCAGATGGCTTGCGCCAGGGTGGTGGCTTTGGCGACGGCTCAGATTCCCTGATGATTCGAAGGCACAGCCGACCAGATCTGCGCTTGGATTAGATTTGAGACGTGGCATTTGAGAGGAGTCAAGGGTGATGCTGAGGTTTCTGCACAGACTGGCTGGAAGACTGGAGCTGCCTTTTATTTCATTAGGAAAGAGTCAGGTGCGGAGGCTGCAGGGGGAGTGGAAATCAGGAGTTGCTTTCTGGGTCGCTCCATTTGCGCGGGGGCCCTTTCGGTCAGCAGGTGGCTCTGCAGAACCGCCGGCTAAGTCTGCGAGCTTGAGTTCAGAGATGCTGTCAGGCTGGAGGTGACTGGGAGTCCTCAGTTTACAGATGGAATGTAGAGCTCCGAGAAGGACGACATCCCACAGGGGGAAGTCTCATTATGCGTCTTTCATATATGTAAGGTGACATTCAGTAGTTTATGAAATTAATATTTTACATTTTTGTATAGGATTGGTTTGAAGTGTTTTTGAGAGGGATAACATTCACATTTTGTATGGGAATGATTTTGACTCATCTTCAAATTTGTTTTTGTTTTTTAAAGGAAAGGTGGGCCCACCCTGGTGGAGCAGTGGTTAGATCAGTCGCCTCCAAAGGAGCACAGGCCACATACCCCTGGGTTTGAGTCCTGGTCCAGGTGGGGAGGGGGACAGTCATTGTGAACAGATTGTAAAAATGCTTTTTCCTCTTTTCCCTGCCTTCCTGCCTACTTTCCTTTCAGGGAGAAAAAAAAAAGGAAAAGAAAGATGTAGGCAGAGAGGAGGAAGAAGCATTTTCCATTTATTTTTCTTTTAGTTGTTCGTCTTGGTTGTCTACCCGCCTCTCCCCGCCGAGTCCTTGGGATGTATGTGGACAGCACCTGGCCAGAGGCAGTAGACCTAACCGCTTCTCTACCAGGGCATGATTCGGCTTTGCATTTTAAATGTTTCATGCGAATTCTTTCCCTGAGTCATAAAGTTGCAGATTTTTACAAAATTTCAGTTTTTTTCCTACTTTTCGTGGTAGTGAATTTTTTATATATAAACTCATTTCATTTAAAAAGTTATGTTTCCTAGTTAATGCTTAAAAAAACTAGAGTGATTTTTAAACAAATTATTTCTGGATTTCCTAATTTTAAGTTTGCACACATATGTCCTCCTTCAAGGGATTAGTTATTTACCTGGTCTAAAGCAGATGTTTATTGTGCGTTTAACTGAAAAATGATTTTAAGAAATTTCTCTCAGTTGAAAACTACAGTTCTCAAAACTACTCAAGGTCATAGACTAGAAACATGACGGATCAACATTTCCCGTTTCTGCTGAATGACACTGAGCGTCCTTACACATGAGTGGTGGGAGAAAACGCAGCTGTTGAGTCTTCCAGCATTAGAGCTGTCAGAGTCTTAGAGAAGCTGTTTGGAAAAGTGTATCCATATATGTAGGTTAGATTATGGTATACGATTGTGAAAATGCAAAATTGTGTGTGTGTACAAGTTTGTAGTCACCTTGTTTTTCCGTAGTCTACTACATTTTGTATGGCCCTTTTACTTTTCACGAAACTGTATTTCCCATTTTAAGAAATTTGTTTGTAATAATAGAAGAAAGCAAATTTTGGTTGTAGAATAAATAAAGGAGGATGATCAAAGCTAATTCAACCACAAGATTTTTCACCTCACTTCAATGAAGCAGCAGGAAGGAATAGAAATCAGAGAAAACATGAAATATTTCATAGCCTTTAAGGACCTTACCGGTGCTTCCCTGCTGCCTGAGAGACTCTTGATGTGTGGTGAGGTGTTGCAAATGAATGTATCATTTGAGTGGAAGGAAAAGGGATGAGTTAACATGATTGAACTGGGAATTACACCCAAAGGAGTATGTCAGGCATATTATTTGGGTCTAGGGGGTAAAAAAGATTAAAACTGCTATTTGGAAGATGAGCTTTGGTAACAGGAAGCACCCCCTTAGGCCTTCTTTACACAACTCTGTACAGTTCCCTGGCTCCTTGCACCCCTGAGTTCACTGTGCTGTGTGTTCAAAACCTAACTGCCTATCAGACCTCTCCAGAAACCATACTTGCCATCTCTGGTTCCTAATTTTTTTTTTTTTCTTTTAAGGGAAAGTATAGGCAGGAATGAAAACTAGTAGGCAGGAAGAGAGAGAGGGAAGAAGCTCCTTTTTTTCAGTTCATCGTTATTTGTTTCTCTGGCCCTAGATCTTGAATCTGGGACTTCGGGATATCTGGGGACTGTGCATAAACTGCTAGGCCACCGGGGTGTGCCTCTGATCCTTGACTGTATAAACATCGAATCTGTGTGGGTGCTCCGTGGTGGGTAGTGGTTTAGTCAACTGCCTCCAGCCAGCGTGGTCCATACACATCCCATTCATGTCCTGGGGTCAGGGGAGCAGCTGAGATGAACAGCTGAATCAAAGACATAAAAATGCTTCCAAAAAAGCTACTTTGCATCTAAACATTGGTTTAGCGATGTCACATACATTTTGATGGGTTGTTTTTAGTGTTTAATTTCCAAGTATTTGGGGATTCTAGATATCTGGTGATTTCTAATTTAATTCTATTGCAATCAGAGTACATCCTCTGTAAAATATTAGCCTTTCTACATTTTCTAATTTTATGGCCTAGTATATGATTTAACTTAATGTTCTGTTTGTGCATGAAAAGAGTATGTGTTCTGTCATTTTCTTTAAAGGAAATGTACAGGCAGGAATGAAGGTGAGTAGGCAGACAGGCAGGAAGAGAGAGGAGGAAGAAACATTTTATTTTCATTTTAGTTGTTCACACTGATTTTCTTCACTTGCCTTCTCCCCCGCCCTATGCCCACCCAGGCCAGGACTCGAACCCCAGGCGTAAGTAGCCTGCATCATTTGGAGGTGATTGACCCAACTGTTGCCTCACCAGGATGTGCCTGATTGTCATTTTCTGTAAATGTGAATTAGATCAACTTGGCTGATACTATTGTTTAAAATATTTTATACCCTTATTTTCTTTTTTCACTTTTTGGATCTAATTATTTTTTTTTAAAGGAAAGGTGCAGGCACGAATGAAGGCAGGTAAAGCAAGCAGACAAGGAGAGAGAGGAAAAGGGGCATTTATTTTATTCAGTTGTTCATCTTGCTTGTTCCTCCCAGCCCTGCAAACCTAGCTCCCTGGGATGTACGTGGACTGTGCCAGCTGGAGACCGCGGACCCAACCTTTTAAGACACCAGGGTGTGCCATTTAATTATTTTATCTGTGCTTTTACTGAGGGTTTGTTTTTGTTTTTGTTTTGTCTTTTTTGGTCTTTTTTTTTTTTTTTTTTTTTAAACTGAGAGGGAGGTATTAAAAATCAACAGCTATGATAATTTTATGATAAAAGAAAGTAGGTTTTTTAGCCTTAAAAACATTTATTAGGAAACAGGAAAGTGAGGGGAGGGGGAAAGCTAAGTAAGTACTTAAGAATCTAGGAAAACAGAAATCCCATAGCATACAGAAGAGAGTAATAAAAATAAAAACAAAATAAGAAATAGAAGTGATCAACGAAACCAAAAACTGACTTTGAAAAAAAAATGTATAAAATTAGACAGACTCCCGGCAATACTGATGAAGAAAAAGAAAAGGCACAAATGAGCACTACTTAGGATGAAAGTGGGTTTTTTGCACCTCTGTTAGATCACTATTCATTTTTTGCCTTTTCATTTTGCCTTTTTTTCAAGTTACTTTTTTTCGAGGATACTTTCTTTTGATCTCTCTAAGTTCACTAACTCTTGCAGTTTTCAGTCTTCAAGTTCCTGTACCAATTGTATTCAGACTTTGTCAGTTTTCAATTCTGAGGTTTCCATTTGGTTCTTTTTTATAGTTTGGGTTTTTCTTCTGAGAATCACCATTTTTTTTTGCTCATTCGCTCCATCTTCAGATCCTGAATGTGTTCCGAATCAAGACGTGGCTGCTTTCCGCATCTGCGTCAGCCTGGGGTCAGTTTTTATTGACATTTGCTCTCTGCATCATCAGTCCCTTCTGCTTTTTGCATGTCCGGTACTTGTGATTGTGTGCCACGCTTGGGGGTGTTACTTTGTAAAGATTCTCGATCTTGTTGTCTTTAAGACGTTTTCGTTCTGTTCTGATAGGCAGTTAAATTATTTGCTCTTCTTCTGACCCAGGCAGGCTTGGTTTATGCCTGGTTGAGTCTGCTTTGGATTTTTCCTTCGTTCAGAGCTATGGCTGTAGCCTCTAGGGTGTTCTTTAGACTTAATGGTTGGCCTTTCCTGAGTCTAACGCACAGAGGTTCCAGCAAGTCTCTCCGCAAGAACTGGCTGTTGAATATTCCTCAGTGCTGCAGTAGATTCTGTCTGTCCACTTCTCACCCTCATAGCCACTGCTGCCATTCAGCCACACAGAATGGCACCTGGCACCTGGCCATGTCACCTGCCCAGCCCTCAGCTATGGACTCGCAGTGCACCTCCCATGGGCCTCTGCTCCCCACTCACAAAACCCCTCCTCAGCTGTCCTGCCCTACACATTCTGCCTGCTGGATCAGTCTTGGCTTCTTCTGTTTGAGGAGCCTGCTGGGTCTGCTTGGGTTCATATCTGGACACCAGGGCTGGGAAAGTCCCCAGGCAGGCAAGGTAGTATCTGCCCACCTCATGTGATTCTCTTCTCAGGAACCACAGCCCTGCCTTGCCTGTTGCCTAATGCATGAGGACTCCCAGCCCTGCGAATGTATCGTTTTTTAATTATCATTATTTTTGTGGAGGAAAGTTGCAGGGAGAAATGAAGGCTAGTAGACAGGAAGAGAGTTGTTCATCCTGGCCGGGTCTTGAGCCAGGAACCTTAGGGCGTATGTGGACTGCGCTTGGTTAGCTAAACTGCTAGGCCACCAGGTGCACTATTTCTGATTTATCCTACAAGACTATATTACAAGTGTATATTCTGAGAAGACCTCCTTCTACCCTAGCCCCCTCTATTCTTGCATTCACTACTCCCTCTGCAAAACTTTTTCGTCATTTATTTTGTACTGTTTCTTTTTGCAAATAAAAGAAAATATGTATTTATTGTGAAACTATAGCATAAGCTGTGTCCTGTTCTGTACTTTTGTTTTTTCGCTTACTCTGTCCTCAGGACCACTCAGCATTGGAACACAGATAGCGTTCTTTCCATGGCTGCGTCGTGTCCCACTCCTTCGGAAGTGGCATCTCTTTTTCAGCTGACTATTTCTGGACATTGGGGTTGCTTCACATCTTTAGTTACTGCAGCCCTCACTGCTGTAACAGCCTCACACCTGCCATTCTGGCCTTATGCAGGTGTAGAGGTGGGTGAGATCCCTGAAAGTGGGGTGCTGGGCTTAAGGAAGACTGCATGTGTGATTTTTGCTAGCAAGTAGGTATCATTTAGAAGATAATAGATACCACTTAGCAGATGCCTGTGGGTAAGTAGGTAGATGGTGACAGACTCACTAGGAGCTGTCACTCCCGGGTTCCCTCCCACAGGGTTGTGCTGGTGTAACTCCATCACTAGTGTTGCACAGAGTGGCTGTATCCCCAGCATCAGGACAGTGCATTGTCACACCTCGGGGCTTTGACCATCATCAATAAGTAAGAACCTGTATCTTTGTATGGCTTTAATTAAGAGTGAGCATTTTTAACAGGTTAGGGACATATGTATTTCCCTTCTGTGAGCCATCTGCCAGGTTCTTGGTGTGCACAGGCTCCAGCAGGTGCTGTGCAGGGCTGGGTTGGTTGTCTGCATGACCTCTGGCCTCTCCCAGGCTCCAGAGGGGCTCCTGTTAGGTGGTTTTCAGCCCTGATTGTACATTAGACTCTCTTTAGGAGTTTATTATAAAAGACTGTGTCTTGGTCTCTCCCCCAGGACTGAGGCTCCTCAGGAAATTCCTGAGCGTCAGTTTACTGTTTCGTTTTTAAGAGAGACTTAGCCAGCGGGTTAGGGTAAGGGCCAGAGGCCCCATCAGGGGAGACGGAGAGGTACAGTAGGGAGCACACTGACTGCAAGCTCTCCAGCATCCCCTTGTTTCATTTCTGGTTTTGTTTTAAATGCTCCAGGGGATTCTAACAGGCAGCCCTGATCCTAAACTGACCCAGTCTGATGGAAAAGCAAGGCTTTCTCTTGCGTGCACGTACAGTAGGGTAGCATGGGCCTGCTGCTTCCAGCTTAAGCCATTCTAGGTTCACCAGTATTCTCACCAAAAATGTAGTCATTTTAACCTGGTCAGTTTTTCCTCTTTCCCATTTTTGGAAAGAACATGGCATACTCCATTGACAAATGATAATGTAAGTCCTTATATTTGTTTGACTCTTTGACTTACTTACTACTTTTACACTTGTTTCTGTTTTGTAAAGTTGGCAAAATCCTGCCTTATGAAGACATCATACCTCTCCCCACCACCAAGTACAAATCATATCCTCAGGATCTATTGCTGGAAAGACCTCAGGATAACATCACTGTGTTAGAGGCGATGCATTATTTATGTGGCGTTAAAGCCCAGTCCCGGGTGGTGGTGTGGCCTGGCTGCTGCCTCTTCTTGGGGTCTGCCAGGATTATCCCGCGCCAGCCCTCCGGCTGCTCCTGCGACTTGGCACCTTCCTGCACTTGGCACCTCAAGCTCGTGTGCTAAGTTCTGGGCGGTGGTTAAGGAATACAGGACAGTAGTTTAAGGAGTTTCTCTGTGCGTCCAGTCTGCTTTTCAGGGGGTTCTGGGCAGAGTGGTAGAGCCTCTGATGATGATGGTCGACTAGGAGGCTAAGCAAAAATAAATGCCAGCACATAGAACCTCAGCGCCTAAGTTACAATAGCAGTTCCTGACGGGCAAGTCCTGGCTTTGGGTCGTGTTTTCTCTCATTTTCTTCCTGCCTGGCGACAGTGGTAACAGGTACTGGTTCAATACCTTTTAATGTAGTAAGTTATTTAATATAATGGTAAGGGGGAAAGGGCTAATAATAATAGCTCATTATTCATTATTGGCACATCCGGAGGGTTTGCGTGGAGAAGCACAGTCCAGGGTGTTGCTGGGATGAGGTGGTTTGTGTGGATGAATGTGACGACTGTAAATACTAGTAGTTGTTACACCTCCCACCACCATTCAAAACAAAATCTGTTGTTTAGTGGATCCAAAGTAAGGAAAGCAACTTTCCTGAGAGAAATATATCCTTTTTTGGTGATACATGAGGCTTTCAGGCTATCAGCAAAAAGAGAGCTGTGAAAAACAGAAAAGTGTATTGCTTCTATTATTTGTTAGCAGTGAGCTGCTGGCTTAGCTCTTGCTTTGGATGGGCTGCGACATTTAATTAGTCGCATCCTTCTTGACATTGCCTAATTCATGCTTTTGCCTTTGTCGGTTACACTAGATACAGATTTTCCTGGTTTTTTCTTTTCTTTAAAGCTTAATGAATATATGGGTACAATAGAGAAATGTTTTCAGGAACTATAAGGAAAGATTTATTACTTTTAAAAATAGATACTTAAAAAAATAAAAGCAGCATAACATTCCTGTAAATTATTAGTAAAGAAGGCTTTATTCAGAAAGTAATTTAGGTGCAGTGCACACGCATCCCAAGGTCCAGGCTCGTGTCCCAGGACCAGTGGGAACAACCAAGATTAACAGCTAAATAAAATAAAGTGCGTCTTCCTCCCTCTCTTCCTGTCTGCCTTTGCTGGACTTCATTCCTGCCTGCACCTTAAAAAAAAGTAACTTGTAGTTCAATCAGGAAAAACAGGGCTACTTTAATTCCCCTTCCAATGAAGATTAACCCTCCCCTGGTAAGTGATGCACAGTCAAAGTAATGCGCGTGGAGCTGTCCTAAGAACCGTTTTCAGGGTGTATTTGGTTATAGTGCTTCCAGATGATGAAATCATAGTTATTGGGTGGATTGTATAAGTTGATCGCGTCCTCCTGTAAGACCACATCACTGCTTTGTAGGATTGTGTAAGTATGGTGGTGATGGTGAGTCAGAAGTGCTGGTCACTTATGAGCCTTTAGTTGAAATGAAGGTTTTGATTTCAATTGGCGTGTGAAGGAAGCAGTAAATTCACAGTGAATCTCATAATGAGTGACTACACATTCACAGGCCACGTATGTGCCTGGAACGTCCTGTCACCACAAGCTGGAAAAGGCTGGAGTTTGGCTCCTTCTCCATGTTCAGGTACCAAGTTCCTAGCTAAGCAGTTGGCTGCTCTGCTGTGTGTGAGTGCGATGCTGGGGCTGCCCAGTTCACTCGGGGCTCCCTGGGGGAGGGCGGAGAGCGGGGATACCAGCCACCCCGATGGAGTGTGTGTGTTGGCAAAGACCTGGGGTTATACAGAGTTGAGAAGACCACGCCTGTCCTCAGCATTTATAGCCCAGCAGAGGGAAAACAAGGGTTAGGTAGGAAAAATGTAGTGGAAGGAAACTGGGTGAGGGCCTAGGAAGGGGATAAAGTGGAGGTTGGGGTTGGCGAGCACCACAGCTGCGGGCGTGTCAGCCATGCCCGGGGACTGTGTACACCTGCCCGTCATCCCCGCGGGGCTCCTTGCCTTTCGCACATCAGTCATCCAGCGGGAGGAACCCAGCCCTTTGCCTCCTGCTCCTAGTCCTTTCTTGTGATGGGAGGGTCTTTCATAGAGCCATCGGGGTTTTCCCTGGTTTTGACCCGTCTGTAAGAATGGCCGCTTGGGGAGTATTGCTACTTCGTGCCTCTTACACGCATCAGCTGCGGTGGATGTCTTTTTTTTTTAAGGAAAGGTGCAGGCAGGAATGAAAGCGAGCAGGCAGAGTTAGGAAGCGAGGAGGAAGAAGTGCTTTATCTAGTTGTTTGACTTGATTTTTTCCCCCGGCCCCGTGTCCAGAACTGGGGGCTTTGGCATGTGCGTAGACTCTGCCACAGTAGACCAACCCGTCAGGCCACCAAGGGGCACTGGCAGACTCTTTAAACAACCAAAAAAACCTGAATACTTACTCCCAACATTTTTGAGCAAGAAAATCATATAATATGTGTGCATACATGTATATGTATATTTGTATATGCATTTATTTAGTGTTATGTGCTGCTTTGTTAGTGTTTTATATCTTACAAAGCACTCATGAAATGAAAAATTAATATGATAAAGTACATTGTATTTTAAATATTTAAAACAATGCATTAATGGCATACAAATTGTTTTCTGAAAAGTTATTGAGAGACAAATGACTGAATATGCTTTATTCTTTGCAACATCTTAGTTTACTATTTGCCAGACAGCTGTCTTGATACTTGGTTTCAACACTGCGAAGATGGTCCCGAATGGTTCCCACCTCCTGGTGTTCCTGGCCTTACCCTTGAGTGACTGACTTCTAACCGCAGACTTGTCAGCCCTGAGGGGAGGACGTCACCTGCATGACTCAGTTGTGACTTGCATCTGCTCGAAGCTTCTCCCCACTGCTTTCTTGGCTTTGATGAAGCAAGCTGCCGTGGTGGCCCACGAGGGGGAGCTGAGGGTGCCCGGAGGCATGTGACAGGGGTCCTCAGTGCAACAGCCTGTGGGGAACTGCATGTCCGGTCGCCACCTGAACTTGGAAGTGGGCGCTCCTGCATTCGAGCCCACGGGGAGACCGCGGACCCCAGCTGACCCCTTGACTGCAGACTTGTGTGCGTCGTGAAGCACAGGACCCAGGTGCCTGAGCCTCGGAAACCGAGATCTTGTGTGCTGTCCTGTCATCCGTAGACCTTCTGCAGGGCGGTCGTGGGGTTACAGAAAACTGAGCAGTGAGACGTCCCCTGAGCTCCTTTCCCTCTAGCCCGTCCCTCTCCTCTGGTGGCAGTGTCTGTAACACCCAGCCCTAGAGCGGTGCAGTTACAGGTGACACCTCTCACTGTTGGATTAGCTACAGGCCATAGTCTGCCTTGTGCTCTGCAGCTCTGTGGGTTTGACAGACGCAGGCCCTGCTGTTCCAGCACCGCGCAGAAGTCTCGCGGCCCTGGAAATGCCCCGTGCGCCACCGGCTTCCCCTCCCCCGGCGCCACAGCCTATGGTGCTTTCCTGCCTGTATAGTTTTGCCTTTTCTAGGCTGCTCTGTCGTTTTAATCTGCCGATTCGAGGGCAGTTTGTGACTCAGCAGTCGATCCTGAATTCATGCTGACTGCTGAAGAGGAAACCTCCTGAAGGCAGGCTACACTTAGGATGAAGCGAATCGTTCATCTAGTGAGGCCTGCTTCTTGGCGGTTTTGAACGTTGGGGCTCTTCTTGCAGATGTCACTTAGGTGGCATCCAGTTCCATCCTGTTATTCATGGTCCCCGTCCATTTCAAATGCCTGACTCGTCCTGCCCGAGTCTCCACTAGCGTGTTCTCCCCGGTCACCCCCTGTGGAAGTTGTAATGGCAGCTGTTTGTGCCAGGGTTGTCTCCCACTCCCTGCCACCCTGTGACAGTCCCCAGCCTTCCTCCCTGTGTATCAGGGCACTCCTGGTACCAACTGTTGCAGTTGGGGTCTCCAAGTAGTGGATGCTGAGCTGACAGTAGGAGAGCAAGGGGTTTCAAGGGAGGAAACATGGTTTCTGACAGCAACATGGAAACTGCGCGTGAACGGGGTGCCGACGGGGAGACGCTGAAAGGTTTTTTCTCTGGGCTGCACGAGGAAAGAAAGTCAATTAAACAAAAAGTCGAATAGCCACGGCGTTATTGGGGTTTGCGCGCCCGGGCGAGGTTCTCCAGTCCGCAGAACGGGGGCCGGGGAAGTCGCGCCCGAACAAAGGGAAGCGCGCTCTTTAAGCAAAAAAATATCGCGGGCTTCCTACGTCGCGGTTGGGGATTGGTCCTGTGATTCCAGGTGTGGGCTTCAGTCCCTCAGTCTGACGTCAGCCTCCTTTTTCCCGCGTACTGCCGCCGTTTTGTTCCTCTGGGCCAGCCTGACAGACGCGATGCTCAGATCCGCCTGCAGAGGATTGCCGGGCCCATCGCCTTGGATGGCAAGGAGGAAGGAAGCAGGAATGGGCAGGGGTGCAGGCAAAGCTGTGACTCTCAGGACCGTCTGCCCCAGCCCGTGGGCGCTCCGGACGGTTTACTTCTAGGGGGCCCTGCCTTGGCTGGAGAAGCTCGTGCTTCACCTTCACGCAGGCACAGCAGCTCAGGCGCCTCGAAGGAGCCTCTGGCTGCTGCCTGTGGGCCGGCGACACTCCCTGCGGCCGCCAGGAGGTCGGGGCGCCTCCGCTCCAGGCTCGCTGCTGCCCAGCGGCGGTTTCTGTGCAGCCAGGCGCTCGCCGCGTGCACACGTCGTGCAAACCCAGCACATTGGAGCCCTGAGCAAGCGCTCGTACCGGTGACTCGTAATTACGTTTCGTTTTCCCTCGTTCACCAGCTTTCTCGTGGCGGTGCCTGTCACAACTCTCCTTGTTGGAGAAGTTTGTCAAGCTCAACCCGTGAGGGAGAATAGCTTTGAGTAATAATTCACTTTCATAAATCCGATTTTGTTCTAAATATAGGAAGATAAAATGATCTCTCCCCCTTGTCGACTTTACTAGAAGAATGAGGAGGAAGACACATTAGTTCATTTCGTTTAGTTCGTTTCGTTGTTCACCCCTGGCTCTCGATCTCGAGCCCGGGTCTTCGGGCGCGTGCGTGGCCTGGGCAGGGCTTCTCTGCTAGGCCTCCAGGGCGCGCCCACGGTTCTTTTTCAACGCCAACAGGAAAGTCCCTTTGGAAGGCCTAAGTCTCGTTCCAAGCTTCCCCAGCTGAGCTGAATGCGCTCACCTGCTTGCTCCTCTGGAGACTGCATGGGCAGGGGGTTGTGGGTGGGTGAGGAGGGCACCCCCCTGGAGCCTTCACTGTGCTGGGCAGGTGTCTTTATACTGCTTCCATATGCCAACTAATGGCGCACCCTGCCGTGTGATTTGCAGTTTTCTGAAGAAGGAACAAATCAAACAATAGCAATGCTCTGCTGACCTCCTGCCTCCCCCTTCCTCCCTCCTGCCTCCATATTCTGGCTTCTGAGAGGAACTGCAAACCCGAGTGAAGGGAAGTGACTTTCACCTTGAGGCAGCTCATTCTGAAGTCCCCTTCCCTCAGATTTCAGCCTGAATTCTTTTGATAGCAGACCTCAGCTCTTGTTCCTTGAAATGCATGTGGAAAAATGTTTAGCCCCGTTGAAGCTGAGCATTTTTTATCTTATGAAACTCTAGAATTGTCTGATTATTAAATTCCTGTTTGAGTTTTTGCTTAATTAGTGAAATTCCTATTTGGTTCTATTGTTAACAATTGTTTCTCCCAGCAAATTGAAGAGCAGATGAAGGAATAAGCGTGGACCAGGGAGAGTGAGGCTTGACAGTATGTAAACGCAAACCTTCCCAGCTCTGGGCTCTGCTCTCCCAAATCGCCAAGTGTAAAGCAGACTGTAGAATGCGCTGGAGTTCTGTTGTCCCTTCACCGTTTCCCGCTCTTGCGTCTAGTCAGACAGAGAAACGGTGACACAAAGATCATGGTTTTCTCTGAATTCAAATCCTAGCTTACTGCAGGGTCACTGCAGATGCCGGCACTGATTGACTCAGGGGCTGGTAAGCACGGTGCTTTTCTATACACTGTGCTTGGCACTGGGGCTGCAGCAAGTTGCCTGGCCTCTCTGTACCTCTGGCTCTGGGTTTGCAAAAGGGGCATCACAGTCCTTACCTCGATTGTCCTGTTGATGAGCAAATTAAATGGGGAAGTGAATGAAACTGCTCCAGAGCGCCTGGCACTTGCTTAGCACTAACAGGTGGTCATTACTGCTACCGTCATTGCTTCTAATTCTAGAATAGTGTCTGATACAAGGGAGGAGCAGACCAAAAGGGTCTAAACAGGAAGACTGAAAAATAAAGTGACGGTACATCTGGTGGAATAGCGCTTGGGTGCATCCACACGCATCCCAAGGTCGTGGGCTCACCTCCCAGGGCCAGCAGGAACCCCCAGTGTGAGCAACTAAATAAAATAAAGAAAATGCTTCTTCCTTGTCTTTCTTTCTGCCTGCCTGCCTCTGCTCACTTTCATTCGTGCCTACACCTGTCCTTTCTTTTTTTTTAAAAAAAGAAACTTGTAATAACTACATTGTGATGAGCAGTTTGCCTGTGATGAGGTTGTTCAATATTGGTGATGAAAGCCCACGACTAATATCTGAACATACGAATGCAGCTCCTCCAGAAAATTCTAGAGAAAACCCTTTCCTGACTGTAAACATTTTTTAAAAATGCACTTCCTATTACAGAGTTTGAAAGGTTTTTTCTGGGCTCTATGAGGAAAGATTGCCAATCAGACAAAAAGTCGAATAGCCAGGGTTTTATCGGGGTTTGTGCACCCAGGCGAGGTTCTCCGGTCTGCAGAACGGGGGGCCGGGGAAGTCGCACCCGAACAAAGGGAAGCGCGCTCTTAAGCAGAAATTTCTCGGGCTTCATACGTCGCAGTTGGGGATTGGTCCCGTGATTCCAGGTGTGGGTTTAAATCCCTCAGTCTGACATCAGCCACCTTTTTCTTGGGTACTGCCGCCGTTTTGTCCCTCTGGGCCATCCTAACAGGGTTGGTTGGGGGTTGTGAGCTGAGCTCTTTCCACCCTAGTACATGAAACCAGCACTTCCACGATCTTGCCTGAGGGTTTCCTTGTGTCAGGACGTCTGGCCACACTTGTCGTAAATGGTGTCTCTTCTTTCCTCCGTCATCAGTTGTTTTGCAGGACAAGTCTTCTGCTCCCTAAATCTGCTCTGCCGTTTGTTTAGCATCCTTTCTTTTCCTGCCTCTTTTCTGCGTGTCTCCACAGGTTTTACTTATGAACCTGTTTGGAAGGCAGGTTCGTGAAGCTGTTTGGTTTGTATCACATTGTGGTCAGTTTGCTGGAGGTAAGTTCTGAGGTTTCTAAGTATTTGTGGCTGTCAGCCCAACCTAAAATTATATAGGAAAGTAACTTTTAATTTCCTCTGGTCAGAAGGATTTATTGTATGGACAGAAGCAAGAAATGTACTGGTCTACCTGAGGTTTTGTTTGTTTGTCTTTTGTACTTTAATGTTATGATGAATAGTTCTCATGACTGTGGGAATCTGTCATTTTAAAGGAATTTAAAGTAAATCTTATGCTCTGTGCTTGTAATTAAAAAAAGACTGGGAAGGAAAGAATGGAGAGGAAGAAGAGGCATTTTATTTACTTATTTGTATATTTTGGTATCCCCACCACCACCCCCAGCCCTGGCTGCAAACATGGGTCCTCAGGGTTTTACCAGGGTCCACACCCCAACTGTCTCAGCCGCCTGCGCTACCAGGGTGTTCCTGTAATTTGGCGATTGATTTTCCAGGTTGTTGCTTTCAGTCTCCTCCCTTCTTACATCGTTGAGCCATGTTAATTTTCACCAGCATCTTCACTGGTCATGAGATGAAGAGAACAGGCACATTTCTTTGGACACCTACCACACGGAACATTTTTTTGACTCAACAGTGCTTAAGTTTGTATTTAATTATGAAGTGAGCTGATAAAAATGTTTTTGAAGAATTCTGGCACAAAAATTATTTCATTTTCCTTTGTTACTGTGCTAGTGATGATTTAACAAGAGAAGATACAAAATAAAAATAAAGAAAACTTGTGGATTGTGGAAGCACCACTAGCTACAGTAGGACACAGGATTGTTCCTTTACCCCAGTGACCTTCCTCACCTTGACAACCGCTGATCTGTTCTGTGGCTGTCTTTTGTCTTTTTGGGAATGTCATGTAAGTGGGACCCTGCAGCCTGCAATCTTCTCACACTGGCTTCTTCCACTCAGCAGAGCCCTTGGCGAGCCAGCCTGTGCTTTGTGC
This sequence comes from Solenodon paradoxus, assembly GCA_004363575.1. Lineage (NCBI taxonomy): Eukaryota > Metazoa > Chordata > Mammalia > Eulipotyphla > Solenodontidae > Solenodon > Solenodon paradoxus. The sequence continues at coordinate 329,198 of RJWH01001026.1, forward strand.
AGTAGTTTGAGCCTCTTACTTTGCACGGCTGAGGAGCAGTCCATTGTATGGATATACCAGTTTGTTTATTCCGTCGTCTGTGGACGGACATATGGGTTGTTTCCAGTTATTGCTGATTATGAGTAAAGTTGTTATAAATCTTTTTACAGTTTCTGTGGGAACATACATTTCCAACACACCTAGCTCATGAGTCTCCTAGGGCTGCTGTGACAAATGACCACAGACTGGGTGGCTTAAAGCGACAGTGGACCTTCCCACTGTCTGGCGACCAGAAGACTGAGATTGGTGTTGCCAGGCCTGCAGTCATGGTGTCAGGGGAGCCTTTTCCTCACCTCTCCAGCTTCTAGTGGCAGGACAGGCATTCCTGCGCTTTCACCCCCACGGTGCGCCCCTCCAGCCTGCTGTTCTGTTGTCTTTTTAGTCAAGTTTCCCTCTAAATCCCTCATATAAGGGTACTTGTGATGAGTTGGGCCCACCAGGGCAATCTGGGATCATCTTCCCATCACAAGACTTTTAACTTAATCACATTTGCAAAGTCGTGTCCACACCCCCCCCGCCCCCCGGCCTTTATTTTTTCCATATAAAGTAGCGCTCACAGAGGAACAGGTTGTATAAATCTTTTCAGGAGACTTGATTCCGCCTCCCACACTTGGGTAAAGGCCTAGGCATGGTATTACTGGGTCATGTAAAAAGTTTATATCTCATTTTCTAAGAAACTACCCAACTGTTTTGCAGAGTGGCTGTCATTTTGCATCCCAACCAGCACCCCGTGTGTTCGATTCCTAGTGTCTTTGCCGGAACTTGGTGTTTGTTACCAGCATTTTTAATTGTAGCTGTTCTAGTGGGCGCCTCATACTTGTTTTCACAGAGCGGATGGAGGGAAGGGAGAGGAGGACGAACCATCATTTAGTGGTTCATTCTTGGCCATGCAGCTCAGCCCCAGGTGTTGAACCCGTGTCCTTGGGCTTTACTTGATCCGCAATTCAGCATCTGGGTCCCCTGAGCTGCAAGGACTCACCCGCTCAGCTACAGTTTTTAATTTGCATTTCCTTCATGGCTATGAGGCTGCGCATCTTCATGTGAAGACTTCTTGCCTCTTAATTTTCCCTTTTTATTGTTTTCGTAATATGAGAGTGAAGAGAGTCATCGCTAAAGGAAAGAAGACTGTCCTGCAGCAGAATCTTGCTGACAGCTTTGCTGTGTAGTAAAATAGCACACTTCACACCTCTCATTCCATTTCGTCCTGTCAAATTTCTTTGCAAAGCTTTGAGTTTATGATATGCTTGATTCTTATTTAAGAGGTGACTAGCCTTAGCTTTAAAATAAATAATAAAACATCTAAAGCATACTAATACTTGACTGTATTATTATTATTACTATTATTATTTTAAAGCAAAGGTGCAGCAGGAACGAAGGCCAGTAGACAGGAAGGCAGGAAGACAGAGGAGGAAGAAGCACTTATTTTTATTTAGTTGTTCACACTGGTTGTTTCACTCCAGACCCGGGGCTTAAACCCTGGGGTATGTAGTCTGCATCCTTCAGAGGTGATTAACTTAATAGACTATATTATGATATATTTTTAAATGAAAAATCTTTGGTAGACTCTGCCACCGCCACAACCCCAAGTGTGATCTGAGCATATCTTTTTTTTGCTATCAGGCTGCAGTTCAGACTGGAAATCCCTTTTAGGGACATTTAATCATCTTTTAGACAAGGTTTTTTTTAGAGAGAGGAAGGGAGAGGAGAAAGAAGCATTTTAAGGAAGGAATGTCTCAAGGAAGAGAAGGAATGAACATCTTTGTTTTTTTGTTTGTTTATTTTGGTTTTTCATCCTGGCCCAGGCCACTAGGTGCTTGGGCTGTGCCTGTTCTGCAAGCCAGCACCTCTGCACCTGAGCCCCAGGGGCGTGCCCCTAAAGTGCATTTTATGCAGTGATCATTTATTTCCTCTTGCAGCAGGGGTTTATGGTGATACATTATTGTACTAAATTATTTTTGGCCCTTGTTTAAGTCCAGCACAATAGTTTCTGTCGCCTGGGTTCTTGTAGCATTTCGGTGGTGGTGGTGGGTGTGGGGGGGTTAACCCACGCTGGTGACCTTATCTGAGAGTTAAAGACCTCGGTTCAGAAAAGCATGGCCAAGAGGCATGAATGAACTGATACAGAATAAATGGCCCATCTTTCTAGAGTCGTTATTCTAATTGTGTTCCTTTTAATATGTCATTTGCACTTTAGTATTAGTGAACAGAAAGCACCAGGTTTCAACCTCTGGAAATCGAAGAGCCCGCTATTTAAAATGGTCGTGGCTCAGAAAGTGGGATTACATGACATTTCCTTGCTAACCTCGCAGAAACCATCCCCGCTGCATATGACAGGACTTTTCCGCTCTGTCCTGCCCAGTTGTTAGCAGTCTGGGCTTTAGAGGATGTCCACTTGACCCAATGTTACTGTTTAGGTGTGTGCTGGTGGGGCAGTGGATGGTCCATCACCTCTGAAGGAGTGCAGGTGGCGGGTGGGGTGGGGTGGGTGGGAAACAACCAGTGTGAACAACTAAGTGAAAAATAAGATAAACAAAATGCTTCTTCCTCTCTCTTCCTTCCCTCTTGCCTACCTACTTGCCTTCAATCCTGCCGGCACCTTTCTATTAGAATTTTTTTATGCTGTTTACAGATATTTACTTCTAGCTCTGGTCCTGAGGTGAAACTGCTGGCAGGAAGAACTGAGCCTGTTCCTCCACCTGTAGAACGCGGGTAGTGATGCTCTGCTCCCTCCCAGGATGCGGGGTATGACATGAGCTGGTGTCTGAAAGAGCAGGGAAACCATAAAATGTTGTATGGATGCCTATTACTATGTCATGTAATTGTTTGTTTTACTCTGTAATTTGAGATACAAGGTCTCTAGTTGAATGCTAATATTTACAGAGGATCTTCTCATTTAAAAAATATTACCAAGTAAAATTAGATGGAGGTTGACTTGTAAAGACTTTCATTACTGACTTTCCAACTTATTTCTTCCAAATTTTGATGATTGGGATTTAGAGGGGTGAATTAAAGGGGACAAATTCTATCCAGTCCGTATTCCCTTCTATTAAGCCACTCTTTTTTTGGTGGAGCTGGAGTGATTGGGGGCAGTTTGGGTAGAACGGGAGAGGTTTGATCTTTTCTTGAAGCATGTTGAGAAACATGCCAAACCATCCTAACGCTTAGGAACACGTAGAAGGGAGCTCGCGGTGGCCCTGCTGCCCCTGCCCCCCCCCACCCCCCATGCCCCCATCGTCCCTGTGCGCTGAGCAGCCAGGGGCTGCGCAGGCGGAGCACACCAGGGGGCGCCCTGGACGCCGGGGTCCTGAAGAGCTGCGAAGGCGGCCTGGCGGGGTCCTGGCGGGGAGGCCGCTCAGCTGAGCCCCCTGGAGCAGTGACTGGCTCCCTGCCTTGCCCACCGCGTGTTCTGTGGGGTGTGGGGGGCGGGGAGCTCGGCTGGAGCCTGTGTGCTCCACCCAGGGACCATCCATCCGTTGCCCGACCACCCACACACCCACCCACCCACCCTGTGCACGTCCTTTTGAAACTGGCCTTTTTCTCTAACCTGCGTTGTATTTGTTGCACGTGGATGTATTGCACATAGATCTGGAGCCTCATTTAACTGCTGTGTAGTTTCCCTAATGGGGTTCAGCTGTGCCTTAGCCCCCATCCCTCTGTGGCCAGGAAGGTGGTTCCCACTCAGACCACGCGCAGAGCGGCAGTGGTCTCGGGCCTCTCAGTGCCATCTTCTCTGGCGCAGGGTGGCGGGGCCCTGCTGCTGCTGCTGGAAGTCACCTGCAAGTCCTCAAGCAGGACGTGCGTCCCCTGTGCGCGCAGCTGCGGGGTGCTCTGCGCTGTGTGATTCCTCGTGATTTCCCGCCGGGCTGAGGAGGCCCCTGCGCCTGGAGGCTGCTCAGCTGGAGCTGCTTGACATCAAGGTGTAGGACAAGCCACAGGGAGAGTCGTGACCGGCCGACTGGGTTCCCCGCCAGGGACAGACACCGGTCACGTCCCGCCCCATTCCACATCCAGAACTAGGTGCGAGGTCACCGCAGGCATGAGTCCTAGGAATGTCATCTCCGCGTGTTCGTGAGCACTGGGCATGCCTGCCACACAGGAGCCTGAAGTGCAGGCGTGCTGTTTGATAGCTGCAGACGACACGGGCCTGCAGCTGCCCTTGCCTCCCGTGGGCAGTTTGGACTTTGAGCAGGCCTCGTTCTCTACAGCATGGTTGAGGGCCTTTTTTTTTTAAGGGAAGGTGTGGGCAGAAAGGCGAGTAGGCAGCAGGCAGGAAGGGAGAGGAGGGAGAAGCACTTTATTTGATTTTTATTTAGTTCACATTGGTGGTTGTCCCCCCATCCCAGTACTTTAACCCAGGGGTCTGTGGCCTCCTCTCCTTCAGAGGCGATTAACTTAACCACTGCTTCACCGGGGTGTGCCAGATGATGGACTTAAAAAATAAATTAATAAAGCATAAATGGAGACTAGCGCCTCATGTATTTATAGTTCAGTACAGCAACTACTTACTTTTAAGTATCTTTAAGAGGGATTTTCTGCTGATCTGGTTCAGTTATAAATAAAGAATCTACTGTAGCTAATTTTAATGGGAAGGGATTAATTATCGAGTATTATATAACTAACAGAATGATTGTTAGGACTGAGACAGCAGATTCTAGAGTGAGCTTCAGGAATGATGCCCAGTCATCCAAGCTCTGGGCCACCACGGAAGCTGCGGTCTCTGCATCACCGGAAGCAGCCAGCTCTGTTGTCAGTGCAGAACAGACGTCTTCCACGCTTCCTTTGAGAAACGATGCCTGGACATACACTCTAATTCTGCCCCAGAAAAACCTAATCTCTCACTGCCGAACGGAGCCCTCTGCCTTGGGTCTGTGTCATCTCACTTCACGGGGCGCGCCCTGCTGAGCGGTGTCCCCACCTCTGGCTGAGCTCAGTCCATGTACGTCCCAGGGACCCTGGCTAGCACCCAGGGCCAGGAGGTGTGATCAAGATGTGCAAATTAAAATAAAACATGTTTCTTCCTCCTCTCTCTTATGGCCTGCTTGCCTGCTCACCTTTATTCCTGCCTGCACCTTCTCTTTTAAAAAAGAAGGAAAAAAATGCAAAAAACCTCACATCATTGTATCTGACTGATGAAACCTAAGTCACATTCAAACCTGTCTGCAGTCCCTTGTCAGTTTCAGCTTTCCAGCCTCTGTCACAGGAGCAGACAGACTGGAAGGAGGATCCACCGAATACTGAGCATCACCTCATCTTCACCCACGCACTTATCTTCATAATGGTAGCTCCATAATGGTGCATAGGGCTGAGGGGGTCTGGGCCTCTCGAATTTTATGCACACTTTTGTGAAGGCACAAGAACATTTCTCTTATGCTTTCATTAGATTCTCAAAGAGGGCGAAGACCGAACAAAGGGTAAGCACCGCTCCCAGGTAGTTCAGTGGTTAAGCACTCCTATTCTGAAATCAGGCAGAACGAGGTTTGAATCCCATGTCTGCTGCTTACTTGGTATGAAACTTCACACATGTGCTTTCACTTCTTTAAGCCTTAGTTTTCTCATCTTAAACATGGAGATGGGATGTTTGTGCCTCCCTCTGAGTGTTGTTATGTGGGTGAAGATAGATTGAATGTATAATAAATACCTAGTATATTGCTTAGCCCAAGATAAAAAACTGGTAACTAGTAGTTTCTTTCACTCATTCATTCTTCAGAAGCTGGCCAACATGGAAATAAATATTGGTGCTCTGGTAACGCCTACGTGTTATCCGTGATGTGTGTTCTGTTATCTGTGTGGTGTCCGATGAGCCGTAGACATCATTTCCTCTGTCCCCCTGTGTTTGCTGCTGGCTGCTGTGGTGTCTGTCACGGTTTACAGTGGTCTCTGTCGCTTGTCTGTAGGGCAGAGATTGTGTTGTTGTGACTATCTCATAGTGATGCTCATTAAATATCTGTAAAGTAACGGGTAATGAGTGGAGTAACTGGAGATGCTTTTAGCTTATAGGAGAGTCTCGGGGAATATCTGCCAGCTGTGAGGAAATATTTAAATGACTGTCATGTAAAAGGGAGTTGGTTTCACTCTGCACTGCTTTGGAAGGCAGAATAGGAGTCTTAGATGGAAGAGACGAGCTATGGCCTATTTGGGCTCAGTGTGAAAGAGCTCTCGGACGGTAGAGCAGTCAGAGATAGGATGGGTGCCTTGGGAGACAGTGATTAATTTATTATCACTTTTATTTAAAAGGAGGCAAGATAGGAAGTTAAAGGTGGAATTCAAAACTGTGGGGCCTCTCAGGACTCTGTTCTCCGGGTGCCTTTTACGAGCGCACTAGGGAACAATCTCATTCCTCTCTAGTCGGGAGGAGAAGGTATTTTCCGGTGGTAATATTCGGACTCTATATGAGGGATAGTTTGACTGGGATACTTAGGGAAGTATGTAGAGTAAGGCATGTTTGGGAGACCTCAGAGATGACTTCAAGTGCAAACCAAAGATTTTAGAGATGCTGGTGGCAATGACAGTGAGAAGTGGTTCCTAGCAGGATGCTGATGCCGTGAGAGTATTCCCAGTACTTACACATGTAGGTGTTTGATAAATATTTTGTGAGGGCATTTGTTTAAAGATCAGAGCTATGATTAAGCAAACAGATGTTTTTTAAAGGAAAGGTGCAGGCAGAAATGATGACAAGTAGGCAAGCAGGCAGGTAGAAAGAGGAGGAAAAAGCGTTTTATTTTATTTTTATTTTGTTGTTCACACTGGCTGTTTTCCCCCCAGACCCAGGACTCAAACCCAGGGTCATGTGGCCTGCATTCTTTCCGAGGCGACTGACCCAACTGCTGCTCTACTAGGGTGCTCCTGATTAAACAAAGTTAATATTTAATCTGACTTGAAGTTGGGTTGGAAGGGAGGACACTTGAGGAGGAGGTAGGGAGAACCTGAAGAAAGGGAGATGACATCAAGAGCCACTTTGGATGTTGGCTTTCTGGTCAAATGGGAGAAGAGGGCAAGAGGGAAGATAGTTCCGTGAACTTCAGTCTGGTGACCGGAAATGGGAGGGTGTTCATAGAAATACAAGAGTGGTTCCTTGAAGGGCTTCCTGAGCACAGGTGAGTCATTTGGTTCTGGACAAACTTCAGTAAAGGGGCTGGGTTAACAGAATCCCTCCGTTCTTCCCCACAATGGGCGTACGTATGTGTCACTCACTGTCACTTACTTGCATGTCATTGGTGACTTGGAAGTCAGTCCATGGAGAGAATCAACCATGATGATCAGAATGATAACCTGGTAGGACTTCGTTTTTGTGGGTTCTGCAAGACACACCTCTTTACACGGTTTTCTTATACTCATATGGTGCCTTTGATGTGTGTGTTAATAGTGTGTAAATTAGGAGACCTTTTAGACCAGTTCACTTTATTCCATCTTGGAAAAACCAAAGTTCGATTTTTTTGTCTGAGCCATTTCTGTAGGCCCTGCCGCTCGCTTTCCTGGCTTGTGGGGACGCAGCATCCTGGCGGTCTGCATGAAGACCGGCGCCGGGGCTCTGCCTGAACCCTGTTCTCCCTGATCTCCAGTGACGTGGTCTGTCGCCTTCCATCTGTAAGCAGCCCCAGTAGACGTGGAAGGGCGGTGACCGAGGAGGCAAGGACACCCTCCAGGCCCGCTGTCTTGCTCGCCCAGGAAGCTTCCTGGGTGTGGGGTCCGCTGTGCAGGCCGGTTAGTGTTTTGAAGGAAGCTAATCTGTGGTGGAAAGGGCCAGCCACTCACTGTCCCTGGAAGGAGGGACGGGTTTATGAATGCTGAGACCAGAAGGTAGAGACCGGGCTCTGCCGGAGGGGCTTCACGTGTGTACCGGGGGAGGACAGCGGCCGAGCTTGGGAGCGCTCGCGTCTTCTCGCGGAGCCGCCGCTTGTGCTTTCTGTGTCTGGATGGGCATGTAAATCGATTCCTCGGTCAAACGAAAGGTGGAGACATTTGCCTCCCATGTCCCACTCGCTGTTGCCACAATCTTTAGATGTCACATGAGCAAATCAGTGGGTCACTTAATTCTCACGACTTTCAGGCACATTACCTCTCGGACAGGGCCTCGTCGGTCCTGTTTCAGCTCTTCGTCAGTGGGGCTACAGAGGCAAGTTTTCTGTTCCGTGCGCTGCAGTACACGTGCTCGGACATCCTCTCTTCATCTTTGGGATGATCTCGGGTGTCTAAAGCTGTAGCGTCTTCCGAGAAGAAGGAGTTGGGGCTTGTGGGAGCGGCGGGGAAGGAGCTGCTTTCTTGTTGCTACTTGCCAGTTATCTGCCAGCCTGCCTCTGGCCCCACTGTGTCAGCACTGTCCCTTCTGAGATGCGGGAAGTGACCTGCGTCCACTTCGACTTGACGTCCGGAAGTTTTGAGATGTGTGTGTTTTAAAAGGAAATGAAAACAATGCCCCTTCTTGCCTGGGGTGCATGGCCGTGGCACTCGGGCACTTCGACTCGCTGAGGCCTCGGCCTCGGCCCAGGCAGAGCGGGGCTCTCGGTGCTGCCTGCTGCCCTCACTACACAGCTGTACCCCAGGGAAGTGGGCACTGAACACCGGATGTGATGGAAACAGGGGTGCGGGCTGTTTCAGTCTCACCTTTCCTGCCCTGTGAGAAGGCGTCGGGGGCCCTTTAAGAACCTTGCTTTACAAGGGAAGAAACTGAGGCTGATGCGAGTCCGCCTTCGCAGACCTCGGAGAGAACAGTCGTTCTGAGACAGGCTCCGAGACCAGCCCTCTTGGGAAGGGCCCTCCACGCGGGGCCCCGCGCCAGATGGGCAGTGCCAGCCCCGTTCCCTCCTGAGCATCTCACTTTCCTGGAAGAAACTGCAGCAGTTTGGGGAGAGGAGACAGCCAAGAGTGCTGGCCCCTCAAAGGGACCCCTCAAGCATCGTCTGCTGCTGCCCTCAGCAGTCTCCTCAGTTCTCTGAGCTTGAATGACACCAGCGATCCTTTCCTCGTGGTGTTTCTGTTTCTCAGACGGTTCTCTATGTTCAGTGCTCCTCGGAGCTGGGCGCGCCCATGTTGTCTCCACCTGATTTTCAGAGACCAAGAGTCAGACAAGCATGGGATGCAGTTCTGACTCTGTCTTTACTAACTGTCAGATTTATCTAGTTATTCCCACCCTATCGTACCAATTTCAGAGTAGACAGAGGCCTCAGAAGATACCTTCGGAAGGCGTCAGGGCTGTGGAGGCCTGGGGGCAGCCGCACAACTTGCAGGCTTATTTGGAAAAAGGTGTTTCCTAGGATATCAGACACGTATTACAATTGTTGAGCACATTCCGTGTGTCCGTGACTCCTCTAGGGCTTGGCACACAGTCTCTTGCAGTAGCCTTTCAGGGTCGGTGTTGCTGATCACGCTTCTTGTCCACTTAAACTGACTTAGGAGCTTGTCTCCATAGCAGCACCAGGCTCGAAGCCGGGTCGTGCCACAGCATCGTTTCAACGATTTAACCCGGCTGGGCTGCCGTCCCCTGGGCGTGGCGCATGGCCCGACGGTGCCTAGCTGCCATTTCCCTTTGCACATCCTGGTGCTTTGGGATGTTATTTGCTGTCCCAAGGATAAATAATCACTGTTGAGCTCTTACCCGCTCTTTAAAGCCAGTCCTTTAGTGTGGGGACTTACACTGTTAGAACTGGGGCATTCCTGTCAAGTAGGAGCGCTGTCCCCATGAGTTTGTGAGAGAAGCTACCTTCCATCCAGTCACAGGAGAGCTCTTGTTCCAAGGTTTCCTTCTGTTCTCTTAACAGAGCCCCTTCCGAGTCTCACAAATGTCAGGGGTTCTTGAAAGCCAGAAATACTCTCATCTGTTCCAAGTGACTGTGTAACTGATCCTTATAAAAAGCCTGAAATTATTAGGAGCCGACTTTTCTGCTTAAATGTTAGGATAATAAATTCTTATTATACAGATGCCCTACTTTGTAAAGAAGAAAATTTCTTATCCCCCTCTTGCTCCCAACCCCGCCGCCTTTGTACAATTTGCGGCCTTTAGTGTGTCTTAAAAATTCTGGTTGGGAATGTGGCCTCTGTCTCGCCCCAGCCCGTGGCCCCTTCCTTGCTGAAGCCTCTCACATCCTTTTCTTGTTGTGAAAGAGAGAGCTTTGTTTTCAAGCATTACTAGGACTAGGAGAACAAAATCAAGAAATATTGAAAACCCTATTTTATCTTCTCTTTTTGCTAAAGAAACTGTTAGACATTAACAGACAAGAAACTATTCCATTACTGAGCAGCATTTCTCTCCTGCCGCCTCGTTTCTCTGCTGCCAATGATCAGGACACTTTCCCAGTTAACATTCTTTCTCCTCTGAAATAATACAAATTTTTTTTTTCTTTTTTAAGGAAAGGTGCAGGCAGGAATGAAGGTGAGTAGGAGGCAGGCAGGAAGAGAGAGGAGGAGGAAGTGTTTTTATTTTATTTTTATTTAGTTGTTCATACTGGTTGTCTCTCCCCGGACCTGGGACTTGAAACCAGGGATATGTGGCCTGCGCTTCTTCGGAGACCACTGACCTAACTGCTGTTCCACCAGGGCAGCTGCTGAAATAATTTGAATATTTGTTTAGTGGATTTTCTGGTCATTTTCTTTTGTGCATGGAAAGGTTAAGTTTTTTTTCCCACAAATGAGAATTATTTTATATTGATCTCTATAAAAATAAATAAATGCTCATTATTTAAAAAGAAAATTCATAAAATGTTGCCTCAATAAAAAATACATTAAGTATAAAGAAAATTCAGATCTATGGCAAGGGATAATGAAGAAAGTAAAATCACCCATAATCCTGCTACTTCGAGAGAGATTACCACAATCTTTCAGACCTTTTTCTGTGCTCATCGCCGCGCACCTCTTACATAGAAGGGTTCGTCTTACATATGTTTTTAACGTCTTAAAACAATTTAGAAGCAGTTTTCGTGAAAAGCTTCATGCTGTGTCGTAAGCACGCTCCCACACCACCGATACAGAACCATGACAGTTTGCAAGTGTGCGTGTCGGGCGTTGTGTTTACTGTATTTATTTGTTTACAGTCGTTTTCCAGCTGAGAGTTTACAGAGAAAAAGTCTCAGTTGTTGGGTGCGCGCCGTGCGCCAGGCATTGTGCTGAGTACTTTGCAAGAATCGTCTCTTCGAGTCCGTCACCTTGTCTGGATTTGTGCGCTGTGCCTACCGACAGGCCTGCTTTCAGTCTTACAACTTAGTTTTCACACGGAAACTTGAATAACCTTTCAGGGGCACAAATGAGATCATATTGCTGCTCTGCTTAAAACGCTCCGATTTCTCCTTCCGCTTCAGCCACAAGCAGCACCACAGGCGCAGACGGAGACGGGGCCCCGCGCCCTCGCAGCCCTGCCGGCCCGTCCTCCCTTGCACGAGGCACGTCTCTTTGATCACAGCCTTTTGCACTTCTTTCTGTTTCCTCTCCCCGAAACATTGGGACTTTGTCTCCATTCACTTTCCAGGCTCAACAGAATCCAAGTGAGTTGAACTTCGTAACGCAGGCACATGGTGGGAAAATACAACAAAGTGGAAAGTAGAACACGTCACCTATAATCCCACCATCAAAGTCATCTCAACATTTTTTTGATTCTTTTCATTCACTCCATTTAGTCATTCTTTTGACAAAATACCTATGATATACCAGGTTTATGATGCTGGTGTTTGCAGGCATTACAACGTTACACAAGACAGTTATGATTCCTACCGTTGCAAGATTTGGGGGGCATCAGCCCTTCTGTGAGGCTCTGGCGCACTGAGGAAGAACTCAGCTCGGAGCGTGCCTGGGTGGCTGAGTAAGTCTGCAGCTGGCTCAGTCCACATACATTCGAAGGACCCAGAGCTGCGTGGGTTGTGTGTGGTGGGGGACTCCCAAGATGAACAACCAAATAAAGTAAATAAAGTGCTTCTTCCTCCTCTCTCTTCCTGCCTCTGCTCGCTTTCATTCCTGCCTACGCCTTTCCTTAAAAAAACAAACAAAACCAAATTAGTAAGGTTCAAAATTTTTGATCATAATTTACATAACTGGGAGATAGTTACACCAACTCAGTTATCCCATCAGCATTAGCTTATCCAATTATGCATGACACACTACCTCAAAATGTAGTGGCCTGGCATGCCCTGGTGTAGTAGTGGTTAGATCAGTCGCCTCCAAAGGGGTAGGCCACATCCCCCTGGGTTTGAGTCCTGGGTCCAGTGGGGAAACAATCATTGTGAACAATGAAATAAAAACAAAATAAAGATACCTCATCTCTTCCTGCCTGCCTACTTGCCTTCATTCCTGCCTGCACCTTTTCTTTAACAAAAACCAAACAAAATGTAATGGCCTAAAAGAAGAAATACATGTTAGCTCACAGCGGCCGTGGGTCAGGGCTTCAGAAGAGGCTTAGTGGGGTGGTTCCAGCTGATGGTGTCTACTGACATCACAGTCTGCTGTCCGTGGGCTACAGTCATCTGAGAGCTGGACGGGGGCTGGAGGCTCCGCTTTCAGGGTGGCCCATCTATAGGGCTGGCGAGGCAGTGCCAGTGTTGGGAGGAGGTCTCGGTGCCTTGCCACATGTCATCTCTCTGCTTGAGTGTCCCCAGAGCAAGCAGTCCAAGAGGCCACCAGGCAGAAGCCACAGTGTCTCTTCTGACTTAACCACAGAAGTCACACTTCCCTGTTTGTGGTGTCCTGTTGATTATACAGGTCAGCCCTGTCGAGTATACAGGTCAGCCCTGTCGAGTGAGGAAGGTAGCTAAACAAGGAGATGGGGACCACCAAGGCTCATTTTGGAGCCTGGCTACTGCACTGGCTGAAAAATGAGCATCACGGCTCCCTGATGGCTCAAGAGCTAAGTCGGCAGCTAGGGCATCGACTGTATAAAGCACAGGACCCCAGGTTAGAGAACTGACGCTTGAGGGAGCAGCCAAAAATAAATAAGCAAATAAAAGTGCTTTCTCTTCTCTGCCCTTCCTTCCTTGAGGGTGCTTCTTCCTCCTCTCTCTTCCTCTCCTTAAAAAAGAGAAAAGAAGCAATCTGTGTGAATAACTAATAAAAAATTAAAAAAAAAAAAAAAAAAAGGCACGCCGTGGTGGATCAGTCTCCTCTGAAGGAGCAAGCCACATCCCCTGGGTTTGAGTCCTGGGAAACAGCCGGTGTGAACAACTAAATAAAAAAGGAAAAAATTTTTAAAAGCGTCATAATGGTCCCACAGCCTTGGTTTATAATGAGGATTAAATGAGAGGACATCCATAAAGTGGACGAGGAAAGCCTTGGTCCTTGGTAAGTGCTCAGGAAATCTTAGCTGTGATCGTGTGCTGTCATTTGACACCACCACCTCCCGCCTGCACAGGAAAGGCTTCCTGGAGGAGGAGACATGCAAGCCAAACCGGACCATGGAGCCGATTTTGAGGGGCAAGCATATTCCCGGCGAAGGGGCTGGGTACGTGAAGGTCCTGAGTGGGCAGGCCGCTGAGTGGACAAGGCAAGGCAGGCAGAGGTCAGGACAGGGTCATCGCCGCAGGGATGTTTTCTTCTCTAGGAACAGACTTGGCTTAGACACTAGTGGGCAACTTATTTGCCCAGAAAATAAAAGCGTGTTTTTCTGGAGTGCTTTTTATCCTGCAGGGGTGGCTCTTGTGCTTGATGGGCGTCTGGTCATGTGTCCTCATTGTGTTTTGTCTTCCTGACACCTTGGGCTTGGATTAGCTGGGTCATGTCAAACGATGCAGTGAGTGGTAGTGGGCCCGCCTACCTGGCTGACAGCCACTCAAAGGCTGGTGCTTACTCACGCCTCTTCTTTTTCGCCAAAGTTGCCCATATTCAGAAGTTGCTGCTTTGCCAAGGTGATTTTTTTTTATTGTTAAATTGAGTGATATACTTCTCTCAACTTTCTAGGCCTTTCTGAAATGATATGCAAACATCTGTGTGTTCACATGTTTTCTGGGTTATTTTGGCAAAAGGAGGGACGAAGCCCTTACCTGCTTCTCGAGGGGGCTGTTAGAGGTACAGGTGAGGCTTTGGTGCGGAGGCAGTGGTGCTCCCCCAGCAGCGGGGCGCCTGGTGAGATGCTCCCCCAGCAGCGGGGCGCCTGGTGAGATGCTCCCCCAGCAGCGGGGCGCCTGGTCAGGTGCTCCCCCAGCAGCGGGGCGCCTGGTCAGGTGCTCCCCCAGCAGCGGGGCGCCTGGTCAGGTGCTCCCCCAGCAGCGGGGCGCCTGGTCAGGTGCTCCCCCAGCAGCGGGGCGCCTGGGTGCTGCTCACTTGCTGCTTCTCTGGGCTCTTGCCAGAGGAGGGAGTGCCAGGCAAACATGGAGGATGGAAGTCAGATGTGATGGATGTGGTACATCATGATTTACTTCCAAATCCACTGCTGATAAGCACTTAAGTTGTTTCCAGTTTTTCTTCCCAGAATTTTCTTCATGATCCATTTTTCTGCATTCTTATTTCCTTAGAATTACTTTCTAGAAGTAGAATTTCTGCATCAAAACCATAAACACTTTTAAAGGCCATCGATACCTGTTGTGAACCGTAGATCAGCTCACCTGTGCGCTGACAGCGTCAGCTCGGGCCTTTGGTGGCAGAGCTGTAATTCACCCGGCAGCCTGTGTCTAATGTGTCCCTGAGGCCCCAGGAGCTGCTTTGCTGTCTGTTTTCTGCCACAGGTTTCATGCATTAACGAATGTTGACATTTGTGAAAGTTACCCAAACCTGTCCTGGCATAGCAGTCTCAGGGGCATCCCAGTACTGGCACTGACCACACGTGGCCATCGAGTGGGCGGCTTGGTAGAAGACTCGCTCTGGGTCCGCAGAACTAGGGGAGGAAACGTACAAGGACGGGGTGTGGATTTTCTTTCTGTCGAGTGCTTTCCTGAGGAGAGAAGAACAAGCAAGGAATCGGGTGAGCTCTCCAGATTGTACCGGTGAGTGGAGACCGAGTGGGAGCAGGTCACCACCCACGGCCAGTTTCCCAGGGTCATGGCGAACATGCTGCCCAGGAGCTTGAAGGCACAGGCCCAGGGCATCTGAAGAATGTGGGCCCTGGCATTCCACAGACACATACCAAGCACACGTGACCTCCCCCAGCACCCCTGCCAGCGTGCTCGCGGTCATGCTGAATAGCCAGAGTGCCCTGCCCGACCACAGTGGGCAAGTGGGTCTGGCCAGGCCAGACAGATGCCTGTGCTGCGGGCTCGGAGAGAAGTGCGGGCCACACACAGGGTCTCTGAGCAGGAGGGCGGTAAACTGCAGTGCGCTCCCTGTCAGCGGAGGTCCCACTCTTCTAAAGGCCCACTGGCCACAGGGTGCCCTGGACAGTCTGGTCTCATGCGGGCGCACCGGGTTGCAGTTCTGGAAGCTCTGCAGGGTGTTGGAGAAAGAAACACATTTTATTCCCAAATCAGTCCCAGCTCTGCCCTCCAAAATAAAGTGGGCGCAGACACACACAGATATAGAGCATCTCTTTCAGTAATGGATCTGTTTTGTAATGGCATTTGTTTATTTACTAACGCCGTGAGCTGGGACAAGACACCAAACTTTGTGATCTCAGTTTCCCCTCCTGGTAAATGGACACGTTGGCTTTCATAGCTCAGACAGATGCAGTGAGAAGCAGCGAGGTGACCTGAGTCAAAGTGCTGTGGCTCAGGCCGCAGGCGGTGTTTGATTCCCCTGTATGGTCCTTTCTTTGCTGGTAACTAAGGACGTGTCTTTTAAATAGAAGTAGTCACCTGCTTTTGGACAAGGAAAGTTTTCTTATGGAAAGAAACAGTAAAATACAGCTCCAAATGCGTTACAACCCACTACCAAGTAGCAGAAACAGCAGGCTGTTACCTGGCAACCACCCTGTCCCCGTCAGGCCGCATGCCCCGCTGCGGTCCCCAGAGCCTTCGTCTCATCCTCAGCCTCGACCTGCCCTGCTCCAGGGGGTGGCTGCTCATTTCGGCTGGTGAAAAAGAAGGCAGTGAGTTGTTCAACGAGAGACTCTTCGCGCCTCTGCCCTGTCGTGTCCTGACACAGACCGGTGTTTGCAGAAGGGACAACTTAGTGTGTCTGGAGGGACTTGTCTGCAGGGGCCCACACGATAGGGTTGCTGGGAGAATTAAATTAGAACTTCCGCGAGGAACCTTAGACAATTGGGAAAAACTTAAATATTCATTAAGAGGGAATCACAAAATAAATCGTGGGCATCATTCCGCGCAGCAGCTGCAGCTGCGACGCCGCGGCCGCTTTCTGTGGACGGACAAGGGATGTCCCACGTGCCGCGGGAAAGCAGGTGTGGTGCGGCCCCACTGCTGCCCCGCGTCTGCGCGCTCAGGGCTCTGCACGGCGACGTCGCGGAGCTGAGCCGCGTGGGGTGCGGGGCGTGTTCCCCTCCACTTTATGCCACTGCCGCTGGTGTGGAAATGAAGCCACAAGCCCCAGAAAACAGAATGGTGCTGGTTACATGGTTTGCGCTCAGTAGATCGTAACTATTCCAAAGGCTCAGATTTAACTAGAGTACGTGGCCTGTAGAGAAAGTCCGATCAGTTTTGTTTAACTGTCACAGAATGCAGCTTCTCTAACTTCTGAAAGCACAACCATCCTTCATTTGGAGAGCAAGCTGTGGCCAGGGTCTTTGATTGTGTTTTTAAATTCCTTTTCTCTTTTTCTGTTTTTAAAGGAATGGTTCAGGCAGGAATGAAGGCAAGTAGGCAGGCAGACAGGGAGACGAGGAGGAAGATCTTCATTTTATTATTTTCAGTTGCTCACACAGGCTGCTGTAGTACGGTCCCCCCTCTCTAGTGTGCAGTCCTGTGGCCTCTGACAGATGCTACACTTGTGAAACCACACATTCACGATGGGCTGTCACCCCCATGTCCCGAGCTGTTCCTTTGTGTCAGCCCTTCCCTTCACCGCCAACTCCTGGCAGCCGTTGGTCTGTTTTCTGCCCTTTTCCAGATGTCATATACACGCATCACACAGTACACACCCTTTGAGTCTGGTGTCCTTCACTTGGCCTGAGTCATTGGGTCACTGTGCTTATCAGCACTCCTCCCTTTGTCCCTCGGGGCCCTGTCCCATCTGGGCTCACTGCCGTGGACCCTTTCTCAAGCTGAGGGATCGTGTCCAGCTTTCCAGGCACGGACTTTGGCTTTTGCTGTTTGTTATCTCTACTTCTATCACTTGTGCCTACTTTTTTTTAACCCTAGAAGGTTATTGAAATTTATAATAGAGGCTATTATTTCAAAATCCTCATGAGAGAAGATGTGTCAAATACAGGTTATTTGGAAGTTTTAAACTTTTATTTATTTGACACAGTGCTTAGTGTATGCCAGGCGCTGTTCTAAATAGTGCTTTATCAATATTTATAAAGTGCCATAAACATATTTGTTAAATGAATAGACATTTTAAAGTTGTCAAGTAATCTGCTTCTCACATAGAAAAGAAGGGCGCTGGGAGCGCTCAGAGACAAAGGAGAGCAAGGTCAGAGGCCCTTGTTTAATGTCACTTCCCTCCTCATCCGGCCCCAGTTACAGGCTCGGGCGCCTTGGGAGCTGAGTGACGCTGAGTCTCAGGAACCTGAGAGGAGGACCACAGAGTCCTCCTGAAGTGGGAGCTGTCCTAACTATCTGCTGCCTACCTCCCTATCTCTCCATAGAGAGGAAGGAAGGAAAGGAGAGGACAAAGACATTTAAGGAAGGAAGGAAGAGGAGGAAGAAATAGCTTTACTTACTTAGTTATTCATTTGGGTTTTTCACCCCAGCCTCAGGTCTCCAGCCCGGGTCTGCGTGCCAGCAGCTCAGCTGCCTTGAGCCACAGGGCGCGCCCCTTAACTTTAATGTTTTATCTGTGAATTGTTTCCTCCCTGTCTTCAAGTATAGCACTTCCTTATTGGTTCTCTCTATCACAGTGTCCTAAACACGTTCACCACACGGTGGCACCCCGTTAAAGAGAGGCAGCTCGAAAGGAACAGGTTAGCATTGAATTTTAGGAATCGGGCCTCCCAATTTATGTTCTCTGCATTCAGTCTTTGAGCTTCTGGGGACTAGTTAGGTAGTAGTCCTGTCATTGTTTTAGCTCGATCATTTATGCCGATGTCAGAATATAGGAACATTTATTCTTAAGCACTAAAACATATTCGTACATTAACTGATGCTCTACTTTAAAAATGTTCCAAGCATCTTCACTCAGAAGCTTATGTGCTTAAGAGGAAAACAAAAGAGATTTGCAAAGAAAATATAGATAGTTCTCCTTAAAAAAATGGGTATTAAAAAGCCCAATATTGCCTCGTGATTACTCCAGAGTGTACAGTTTTAACATCTTAGTTGCAGTTCTCCTGAAGCAAGTGTACCTGCCACAGATTTGAAATGAACGCTTCTCTTTTCTTTGTAAAGGGCAGGTGCAGGCAGGAATGAAGGCGAGTGGTCAAGCAGGCAGGAATAGAGAGGAGGAAGAAGCACTTTATTTATTTTATTCCATTGTAACCCACGGATGTCTGTGAACTGAGCCTGGTTTAACCCAGGAGGCCTCCAGGGCACAACTGAAGTGAGTATCACTTCCGGCAAGTTGTCACTGTGACTGGCTCATTTAGGCCATTTGTCCCCGAATGTCAGGTTGGCTGGTCCTTCCTCATCTGTGGGTGATATCTTCCATGACCCTCCTTTTCTTTATGGGTTTTTACTCCTGCATGTGTGTGCAAGGCATTCGCTATATTTATTGTTGATTCACAAGAGCACAAGGCATTGTGCCTCGAGCCTCGGAGATGGAAAGATGACTCTGATTTTCAGGGTTCAATAGAGATGATAAAACATCTGAACATTTAACTCAATACTAAAGGTTTCTTGGTTCATATTTATAATATAAGTAAGAAAATGATAGCAGTTGAAAGAAAACAGACTGTTCCTCACTAAGCTGGTTGATCAGGGAAAAATATGGGAGAGGTTTTGTTTTGTTTTGGTTTTGGTTTTGGTAGGAAAAAAAATAAGGAGCAGTTGGGCATGCGAAGCTACCTGGAAGAGTGAGGTAGAGTTTCATCCACCCCATATCTGAGTGTTGACAGCAGTAAGAAGTAGACAGGCTCTGTGTGGAGGGGATTTCTGAGCAAGAGCGTGAGGAGAGGAAAGACCAAGTACTTGGGGACTCATTTGGGTCCACGTCTCTGTGCTCAGCTCTACAGTTTCCTTGCTGAAGGGCTGGGAGTAGGGTGGGAGGGACAGCATGGAGCCCTTCGGGAACCCAGCTTTGCCTGCGAGCACAGATGTGAGGGCAGCTCTTGCTGGTGACGTGAGTGATGAGCCGTGTTAAAAATCCACCTAATAAAGACATTTAGAAAACAAATACTTTTTTTCTGGATCGATGAACTTGCAAGAAAGCCTAAAATATAAAAGATGAGCTGAAAATAAAGTGACCAGCTAAAACTAACTGTCTGAGAATCACTGATTTCAGGAACCAGAAGGCTCCCTTCCAGAGGGAAGCACTGACATGCAATAAACTGCATCTTCAGTTTATTACTTGTTGAATCATGACACATGCATGTGCCCGTGGCTCATCAGCACAATGAAGACAGAAGCATCAGTCTTCCTCAAGTGTCCTCAGCCTCCCACAGCTCTTCTGATCTACCTTCTCCACGCCCAGTCAGCCACTGACCCATTTTCTGTCACCATAAATTAGTGTTCACTTAGGTAAAATTCTAGAAAATGTGGTTGCATGCTACATACTCTTTGCCTGACATAATTATTTTGAGACTTATCCGTGTTTTGTATGTTCGTAGTTTATTCCTCTTTATTGTTAAGTACTAGTCCATTGTCTGAATATAGCGAGTTTATTGAATCCTGGATGAGCATTTGGATCGTTTCCGTTTGGAGACTGTTACAAATAAAGCTTCTAGGACATTTGTGAACAAGATTGTTTATGGACACGTATTTGCTTTCATTTCCCTAGGGCAAATAGCAAGAAATGGAATGGTTGGTCATATGGTCAGTGTCTTTGAGTCTTGGGTTTCAAAGGTTGTTTGGGGTATCACAGACAAAGACTTGGCCCATGGAAAACAGGGAGGTGGAACAGAGACTACCATATAAAGCTGGTATTATTGAAGGATATGTCTCTAACAGAATGATAGGATGAAAAAATAGGTTCATTGCAGAGTATTACAAAGGAAACATCAGCATGCCCTAGTAACTCAGGTGGTAAGCCCATGCCTGAGGCGCAGTCCAAGAACCCAGGTTCAAGGCGCAGGGTTGGGGAGGCCAACTTAAGTGGACAACTAAATAAATAAAATGCTTCTTCCTTCTGTCTCTTCCTGCCTGCCTGCTGCCTGCCTGCCTGCGCTCCTACCTGCCTGCGTTCCTTTTTTTTTTTTAATTTAAATCTCCTTGGATAATTTTTATCCTAGGCCTGCCTTCTCTTAAAATTTGTTTCCATTGGCACGCCCTGGTGGAGTAGTGGTTGGGGCAGTCGCCTCCGAAGGAGCAGGCCACATACTCCTGGGTTTGAGTTCCAAGTCTGGGGGGAAACAACCAGTGTGAACAGCTATATATAAATAAAATAAAATAAAATGCCTCTCTACTTCCTCCTCTTTCTGCCTGCCTGCTTGCCTTCATTCCTTTAAAAAAAGGAAAAAAAGTAGTTTTGCTTTTGGTTATCTGACCTGCATACCCGTAGTCTGCGAAATTGAAAGAAGAGAATTGATCTTAAAGAGATCCCAGGTTGGTAGAATTCCTGGATGCACAGCAGAGGTCAGTACACATGCTCGTCGAGCACCCGCTCCTTCTCAGCTGAGCCCACGGTCTCACGGTCCTCACGGTCCTCAGGGGGAAGCTTCTCCAGCGCGCACTCACAGCCCAGCACATGAAGGCAGGAAGAAACAAACAAGCGTGAATAGGAGAGCAGGGTAAAAAAGCAGTAGAACAAGAATAGACTCTAGATTTTAGAATGCTCAGATTCACAGTATAAAATAATGACTGAAAAACATTTGAAGAAGTCAAACGTGAAATAGAAAATAAGGACTAAACTCCTATAAAGAAAGATCAGAAACATTTGAAAAAGAACTGAAATATATAATTAGTGAAATTAAAGATTCAGTAGATTGTTAGACCCAGCTGCAGAGAGATTGGTAAATTGGACAGGAAAAGGAAAAAGTTGCACAGACTGCAGCATAGAAAGATAAAGATGAAAAACAGAAAATAAAGTGGAGATGAGATCTCAACAGAATGAGAGCTAACACATAGGCCTCCATTGATAGACAGAAGATGATAGAGTTGGCAGAGAGCAAATGATGCTACAATTTTGGAAAAAAAATGTGAATCTTTAAATTTAAGGTCAGAGCAAATCTGAAGTAGAATTATATATATTTTAAGAGCCTTATCCAGACAAATTTTAGTGTAATAGACCATCAAAGAAAAAAGATCTTGACATGTCCTGTTGACCTAGCAGTTTAGTACATTGGACAAGTTCACAGACATCCCCGCGGAACTGGGTTCAAGACCTGGGGCTAGGGAATAACCAATGTGAACAACTAAATAGAATAATAAATACAGTGCATCTTCCTCCTCTCTCTTCCTGCCTGCCTGCCTGCCTGCCTGCCTACTCCCTACTCGCCTTCATTCCTGCCTGCACCTTTCCTTAATTAAAAAAGGAAAGAAAAAAAAAGATCTTAAAGCAATCAGTGAACCCCTTCCAAAGAACACACCTGGACTGAGGGCTGATTTCTCTGCAGCAGTGTGGACACCAGAAGGCCCGAAGAGTCGCTTAAAAGCGCTGGGGAGACAGCTGCCCACCCAGAACTTATAAAGTCAACTAAAATATAGTTCAGTATTGAGGGACTGATAATACATTCTGATAACTAAAAACTGAACTTTTACCACCAACAGTCTCACAAAGGAACTTTTATTATACTCTTAAAAAAAGGAAAATGATCCCAAAAGAAAGACTGCAATGCAAGCGAGCATGTCTGGGAGGGGCACAGAGGGAGACGCGCAAAAGCGATGACACTGCCCTGAGACAGAGGAGGTAGACCTGGGGTCCTGCTGTCATTCTGCTCTGAGGTGTCCCCTGAGATCTGAATCAAATGAACTTTAAGTTCATTTAAGAAGCAGTGACAACCGGTTTCTCACGGTCTTCACAGGCGGCACGTTGGTGGCCAGCTGGTGTGCAGAAGGCCTTGGAGGGGCTTCACAGTTGCAGGGACAGTGCACACGGATACAGAAGTGACAACACATGATCATCTCCCCTAGAAGGGGCTCCCTGTTCAGAGTCATTTAATGTCTGCGCCCCCGGGCTTTGTCTTTTCTCCAGGTTTTGGGAGATTTCCTTGACGATTCTTGCTCATTTTCTTTAATTCTTTATTTTGGCAGTTACGGAGAGAGAGAGGGAGAGGAAGGAAGGGAGGGAGAGGAGGAGAAAGTATTTAAGGAAGGCAGGAGGAGGCGGTAGAAAAGGCACTTAATTGTTTAGTCTTCACCGTGGTCCCACATCCAGGCTCTGCTCGTGGTCTCCACACCCCCGTCTCAGCCCCCTAACCCACAAGGGTGCACCAGGCACGAGCACCGTATTCTTGACTTACAGGCATATGTATGATTTTTTTTTTTTTTAAAGGAAAGGTGCAGGCAAGAATGGAGGCCATAGGCTGGAAAGAGAGGAGGAAGACGTATTTTATTTTATTTTTATTTAGCTGTTCACACTGGATGTTTCTCCCCACCCTGGACCCGGGACTAGAACCCAGAGGTATGTGGCCTGTACTCCTTTGGAGGCAATTGACCTAACCACTGCTCCTCCAGGGCGCACCATATGTATGTAATCTTCATGAGTCTTTCTGAGGATGTGAATTAAAGAAGAGTTGTGATTTGGGGTATTTTCATGTTTTTTCCCCTCTAGTTTCCACAGTCATCTCTTTCAGGGTGAGTCATTTATTTTGATCTTTTTCTGTGATGTTCTAGATTCTCCTCAGAAGTCTGATAATCCTTCCTGGCTGTCTGTTGTGTTTACGAAAGTGGGAACAGGAGGTTTTCTTGGGCTTGGGATTTAGATAGGCAGGTGACGTTACCTGACTGATGAGCGGGCAGAACAGGAAACCCTCCCACAGGGCTTACATTGTATTACTCCTTCCACACTTTTCTAGAGCTTCTTTAGAGAAGATCCCTCCTGACTGGGGGTGTTGCATGGTGGGTGTGGAGAGGTGGGTTAGGGGTGTGTTTGGTCCTCTCCCATTTCAGTTCTTAGCCCCGTATCTCCCACCTTTCATTCAACTTTGTCTTGTTCAGGTTCATCCTCCCAGGTGGGCTCCGTCTGTCACTGCCCTTTCTGGACCCTCAGCTCTGGTTTCCTCTGCGTTGCTTCCCCCTGCAGCTTCCCCCTGCAGCTTCCAGATTCCCCAAGTTTGTTGAGAACCCTTGAACCTCCTTGGTTTTGTTGCTGGGGGTTATATACTTTTATTGCTTTCTTGGAATTTAAAGGAGTCACAGGAGGAGTGGGGATACGTGTGCTCATCTACTATCCTGCCCTGGAAGCCCAGAGTCACCAGTTTACTCCCTTGGTGTTAAAGAATTACTGCAGCTACAGAAAA
Source organism: Solenodon paradoxus (assembly GCA_004363575.1). Taxonomy (NCBI): domain Eukaryota; kingdom Metazoa; phylum Chordata; class Mammalia; order Eulipotyphla; family Solenodontidae; genus Solenodon; species Solenodon paradoxus. The sequence goes on from RJWH01001026.1 coordinate 352,743, forward strand.
GAGAGGCAACTAAGCTTAATAGAGATTAACCTCTCAGGTATTATCTAGAACTGGTCTCAAACTTAAGTCCCTTGTACTTTGAAAATTTGTCATTTTATCCTTGAAAATGATAAGAAAAAGTTTAGTAAATAGGGAAGAAAACTTTGTAGTTCATTGAGAATTAGAATTGAGATTTAAATATTATCATATATTGATGAAAACTATGACATAAAAATAGAACAATTCACCAAGCAGCCGCCCTGTGTGATGTGTGAAGAGCCTTTGACTCGAGCAGCTGCCGGGTGAACGAGAGCCGGTCTGGAGTGAGACTGGCAGGAACAGCACCGGGGTGGTGTGCAGTTTGTTAAGATGAGTCAAATGGTAGCTATGGCAACGAAGATCAACAGAGAGAGAAGGAAGGACATACTGGAAAAGCAGCAGCACATTTTAGTAACAGCTATTATTCACAGCGGCAGAGTTGTTTACTATTAAAATTCCATCCTCCTTTGCGTGTTTGCTGCCCTTGTCATTTTTATTTTATTTAATGAAAACATGGAAAGTTTACATATAATAGTGAATTACATCGGGGCACTAACTATAAAGGGGTTAGTACTCTAACTTGTACCCTGGGAATGAGAGCTGAGTATCGAAGGAAGGAACACGTTGAAAGATGGAACCTCTCCCTGAGGTTGGGACTCTTGTCACCTGGAGAAGGGGTAGCTGTCGTCCACTGGTGGTGAAGAAGTCACTGTGTTGTCTGGGGTCAGGACTAGTTCGTGGAAAGTGCACAGAAGCTGGCGGGTGAGAAAGGTTGTTGGTGAGTTGTGCTGATGAACAAGGACTGGAAGCAAGAAACCACGCTGGAGGTTTTAATTTGACCAAGGCTGGCAGATGACACCCACTGTGGTGTATTTGCTGTCTTACTGTTTTCCTGTGGGGTTTCTTTAACTCTTTATAGAGCATCCTTTAATATTTTTTGCAAAGCTGGTTCTGTGGTGATAAACTCCTTTAACTTTTGTTTGTCAGAAACCGTTTTTATCATTCCTTCAGTTCTGAATGATAATCTTACTGGATACAGTATCCTAGGTTGAAACTCCTTTTCTTTCAGCACTTTGAATGTATTATTCCATTCCCTTCTGGCCTGTAGAGCTTCATTTGAGAAGTCTGCTGACAGTCTTATGGGGGCTCCTCTGTATGTGACACGTTTTTCTCTGGCTGCTTTTAATAATATTTCTTTATCTTGTGTTTTCGATATTTTGATGATGGTGTGTCAAGGTGCATTTCTGTTTAGGTTTCTTTTATTAGGAACTCTTTGAGCTTCCTGGATCTGGATGTCTTTATGTCTTGTTTTAATTCTTCTCTTTGCTTCCTGACATTCTCATTTACTGCCTCTGTTGATTTCTGCATTCCCAGAAATCACCTTATGTTAATCACCGTTACCCTAAATTCCTCTTCATGTAATTTACGTATGTCTGCTGTGTTCAGATTTTCCTCTGGGTTTTTCTCTGAGATCCATCATTTCATGTGTATTTCTCTGTGCCTTTGCTCTATTCAGCATTCTGTTTATATTTCTGAGGGTTTGGTTTCCCAGGTGTTGCGTAGGTTTGACTTGCCCAAGATTGGCAGTCAGGCTGCAGTTTCACCTCTACCCACACGGTGGTGCTAGTGGGTAGCGTTAAGGTTTGGGGCTGCCTTCTCCCTGTAATCCAGCAGGTGGGGCATCCAATAGGCAGGATTTCCGGTGAGCGAATATGCAATGGGCGGGATTCCTGCTCAGGGGACCCCAGGCTCTGGTGTGAAATGATTGTGGGAGGGGTTTGATTTGACTAATTTCTGGTTATGGCCACGCCCAGCACAGTTTCATCGCGTGGGCTCCAGGTCAGCTCCCAGTGCGCTGGCTCCTTTCACCCCCTCCCAAATCAGCCCTCCATGGTTCCATGTCTCAGCCCTGCTGGCCTGCCTCTCGCTGCCTCCGCAGCTGGTCCTGAAATCCCAGCCTCCGCCCCACCGTGCATCCAGAGACCCCTGAGCTCTGTCCCAAATTCAAATCTGTGGCTTAGCTGAGAACCCCACCGGGTGCCCTTTCCCACTGTTAGTCGTTAGCCAATCCGTCTCCAGCTGAAGTGCCGGTAGTTTCTTGGTGTTTGTCTCAGGAAAATAGGTGGTTTTGTTTATTTTTTTCAGTGTCTGTGGGGAGCGACCCGAAAATGCATCCTATCGAGTTACCATCCAGAAGTGGATCACCTGCCCTTGCCATTTTTTACTTTATATTAGAGCACGCTGAGCTGAACTGCAGGTGATGCTGTGCACTTCACCTCTGAAGGGAAGTCTGTAAAGTCTTTTTTTTTAAAGGAAAGATATAGACCGGCATGAAGGCAAGTGAGCTGGAAAGCAGACAGGAAAAGAGAGGAAGCTTTATTTATTTTTCTTCAGTTGTTCATCTTGGTTGTTCCCTATCTCCCGCTCCTTGCTCTTGAACCCTGGTCTTGAACTTGGGTCCTGGGGCTGCATGTAGACTATGTCCGGCAGCCTTATACACCAGGGCACCAGGGCACACCAATCTCTAGAAGATTAAAGACATCAGCCCCCCAGCAGAAAATCATGAGAGGGCCTTATCCTGTTTAGCCCTTTATGCTGGTGAAGGGGGGGCTTTTGCGTTCATGGAGAGAAATCTGTTTAAAGCAGTGTGGTTGATAACGAAATGCTGCAAGTAGGAGAAAAAGACCCCTCCAGGAAAAGCAGTAACATGTGTGCCATGTGAGTAACCTGCCATGTGGGGAGTTATCGGTTCACAGCTGCGTGCTCTCCAGGCTCTTAGGTGCCTAGTGTCTTGGTGAGGATAAAACAGAATTATGGGGAGTTGCATTTGATCTTGAGAGACCCTGCTGCCCTTTACCTTGATCACTAGGGATGTTTTATTATTTACAGCTGCTCGCCTATTGTTTAATAGAGTCCATTCTGCTTTCTGGCACCGTGGATGCCTTTTATAATTTGAAAGTTCTCAAAAAGAACTCTGTGTGAAAATGATCAGCCCCAAATGTAAACTGCTTTTTAAAGAAGGAGACACATTTTAGGTTGGCTCATCTTCCAGTTTTGTCTGCTTTAGGAAGGGGTCTGTGGAGCCTTGCGCAGGTCTGGTGAAACAGGTCCCCAGGTTATGGGTACAGGCCACCGGATGTCGCCTTGTGTGCCTTTGCTATGTTGGTGCTGAGCTTGAGGCTGTGGGTGTCTGACCAACCCCGCTGAAACCTTGCTGCTTCAGTTTTTGGAGTCTGTCCCCCACGTAGGATAGTGTCCCAGGTTTTGCCTTGCCTCAGGCCTTCCCACCTACTACGTCTAGATGAGCTGTCCCCCTGCTTCCTGTAGCTCCCACTCTCCTCTGCCTGGGTCGCACCTCCAGGTCTCCTCTTCATGTCACTTTCTCAGAGCCTGCGCCTGTCTCATCAGAGACTCTAGCTACTGTGTTGGTCTTGTTGGCACTTTCTGTGCTCACGATGAAGCCCTTTAGTGTAGCAGTTACTGGAAGCCTCTCCACTAGACTGTAAGCTCCCTGCAGGAAGGGCTGTGACTATCTAGGCCAGTCTGCTCTGTCTGCAGTCTGCTTCAAGCCTGCCTGGTGCCCTGGACTGGTGCTCTTCGCTCTGAATGGCGATGGACAGCCTGCCATTACCCATCCTGTCAGTTGTCCACTTACACTCACCGTCTTTGGAGGGTGGGTGAGGATGGGGACTATCTCGGAGGTTAGTGATCCTCTAGTGGTGTCTTTACTAGGTCTGGAAGAGCTGTTGAGTAATAATAGCCCACTCTCAGTTATTTATAAAAATGTGGTAGGAGAGCACGGATAATTGAAGTAGCTCTCACACTCTCCATGATAGATTTCCTTTTTTTAGATTAAAAAAAATCAAGGTGGGAACTCCAGGTGTATGGATACCTGGTACATGGGAAATTTGAATAGATACCTTGTTTCCATTCTTTTCTTCCCACATATCCAAGTAAGTCCACAAAAGTAGATTGGACAGTGAGCAGTGAAGGTAGAGATGAGATCCCCAAGATGGCAGGCAAGTTAGGAAATACTTTGAAGAAACAGTGAAGCCATTTTACCCCTGAAAGAAAGCGATCCTGCCATGACGAAGCTGGAGATGAGAAGAGCATCTTGTCTCTTGCCTGGTCCCAGGGAGAGCCTGTCTGATCTGTTGGCTCCGAAGGCAGCCTCTGCCTGGAGATAGTCAGTCTGTTTTGAAGTTGTGCAGAGGCGCGGACTTGCGTCATTCTGAAGATGCAGTGAGTCAGCGACGCCCCAAGGGAGCAGTCATGGCCTCAGAAAGAAATGCGGAATGAGAAGTAGCTGTGCATTAAAGACAGTGCTGTCTCTCTGACTCCATTGTAACGGGAAGATTGGTTCACAGAAAAGGCTTCTTTCATGGGAACCTTGCACACAGACGTGACTGCTTCGCGGTCCCTGTTCCCACTTGCCCTCGTGGAGCGGGCGTGCCATGTGCGGTGCTCGGCTGGAGAGGGCGCCAGTCGGGGCTGCTTGCCTCTCTCTCTGGCCGCTGCGCGGCGTCGCACACTCCTGTGCTCTGGACAGACTCGCAGGGAATGTCAGCGTAGTTTTCTGTGGTTACTCTTGGCCTTCAGTCACGTCCACGTGCACTGGGATTTTCAGTGGAGACAGTCTCCAGAGGATAACCTTTTCTTTCATTGGAACCGTTAACCCTATTTGTATGCACTATTTCAGACTGACTTTTAAATGGACTTCTTTTAATAGAATTGCAGATAACATCTCCTTACAACAAACATGAAGGGGATTATCCAGATTCCTACTTGAAAATGTCTTTTATATTAGCAAATTTGCCAGCTGCATTATTATCTCTTTGTATGAACTAAATATATATTATTTTAGCTTATTTTGACATTAGAGAATTCCCAGTGGAATTTTTCCCTTAACCATCTAAATCTGCATTGCTTTTCCCCTCCTCTTGTCTCCAAAACAGTAGACTTCCAGACAGGAAATGAAAGAAGAGGAGGAGGCAATATAGAATAATGCAGGCGTTTGTAAACAGGGCGCCCTGCTTGAGGAGCACATACTCCCGACGACCTGTGTTTGTGTGGATGTTATCTGAGCAAAGTCTGCGATTCAGTCTTACTCTGATAACGAGTATACATTAATACCACCAGGAGTGACATTTCCTATTTTTTTCCAGTTTCGAAAAAATGTTGGCTTTGGGTTACTACTAGATGTCGTGACTGAGTGAGCCCTGACCCACGTTTGAAGCAACTGGTAGTAAAGAGTGTGGGCTCCAGAGTTTGTTTTCCCAGGTTCAAATCCCAGCCCTAGGCTCACTGAAGAAGTGTCACAGTTACTGCGTTACCCCCTAAAGCCTTGGCTCTGAGTCCTTAGCTCCCTGGCGGGCTTGCCGAGTGGCTTCAAAGATAGAAGTCGCTGATCTGACCCACGCGGTGCCCCCCAATGCCAGTTAGCGCCTGTGGCGGGGGCCATGCTGGTCTTACTAAGATGCTGCTGTCATATGGCTTCACGGAAAGTCGTGGCATTTCCTTCCCTGGGGACTTTGAGAAGGACAGATTGTCAAGAGCACTTATTATTCTTTTTTATTATAAAAATTTATAATTTTTTAAAGTTGAAAGAACAGTGCGATACCTGTATATCCCTCACTTAGTTTTATCAACTCATCAATTGCCACACCCTTTCTATACATGCAAACACTTCACATGCAAACACTTTCATTTTACCCAGCTGCCTGGAAAATGATTGGAGACTCGGGATACCAAGGACAGGGACGCTGCCTCACATCACAGCACCATTAGCATGCCTGCAAAAGTCAGCATCAATCCGTCAGATTAGCCGGCACGCAGTCCATGTCAGCTCCCCAGTGTCAGTAACATTTTCATCACCAGACTGTCTAAGCATGTAGGGTGTACTGGGGGCCTGTAGAGTTCCTCTTGGAGCTGAAGGCTCCTGTGAAGCTGGGAACAGCCACCAGTGTTAGGTGTGACTGCCATGTGGAACAGCGGACTGGGGTGTTCTGTCTTGACCTCCTTTGTGTGCACTTCCGAGGATGGATGAGATGGGCTGGTGGTCATCTGGCTGTGTGGGGCAAGGGGCTTGGCAGGCATCGCATTTGCTTTAGAAATCGTCCCCTTCCCCAGTTCACACAGATGTTTCCTGGCAACAGAATGGCGGGTGGGGTGGGGTAGGGTTGGGGACAAAAGGGTACACCCTGAAATGCAAAGTGATAGAGGAGTAAGTTACATTTGAATTTAAATGGCTGTGCATTGAAAATATTAGTTGGAATTAGACTGTGTCTCGGTAGGAATTTAAGTTCCTCCCTCAAATTGGGAATAACAAGGGTGTCTTTTAAGGGGAGAATTTAAGGTGAACAGTATGGGAATTTGTACAGTGTGTTTTGAATACACTTCTATACAGTGAGAAAACTAAATCAACAAAAGGTGTCCAGCACAATGTAAGTCCTGCCTTCTAGTTTCTGCTGGATTTTTTCAGAGCTACTTTCCTCATTAAGCAGTGTATGTTATTTCACATTTTAAGAAATCCCGAAAATGAAGATGGCCCTTACAATCAGCATCATGCCTTGGTTTAGTGGCACATGAGAGAAACGTGTGCTTGCAGTGATGTCTCAGAGTTGATGAAGTATGATCTTCTGTGAGGTGCGCCTTGGTCCTTTTCTCTTCTCTCCCCTGTCAAAGACATATGGTAATGTCTTTAGGTCACAGATTCTATGCTGCTGTCCAGCTGTGCAGAGATTTTATAGCTTTAACAACATCGCCATTGTGTTCCCTTTAAGTTGTCATTCCAGAGTGGGGAGAAGAAAGATGAGGTGTTTAGCCAATTAATAGCATCTCTCTCTTTTTTTCAAGGAAAGGTTCAGGCAGGAATGAAGGTGAGCAGGCAGGCAGGAAGAGAGACAAGGAGGAAGAAAGAAGAAGAAACATCTTTATTTGATTTCTTAATTTGATTTGGTTGTTCACACTGGTGCTTCCCCCAGACCAGTACTTGAGCCCAGGGGTGTGTGTCTTGCTCCTTGAGAGGTGACTGACCTAACCGCTGCCCCACCAGGGTGAGCCACGATCTCCTATTCTTTTGGTTTAAACATTGTCTTTTGGGTAAGTTCTGTGTCTTTCCATTTCTCACCTTCCCCCTGCTCTTCCCATACAAAAATGATACCTGAGCACCCTGGGGGCAGTTCTGAGCTCTTGTAGGGGTGAGAGAAGTGTCCTGGCCTCTCTGCTGGCCTCTGCAGATCGAGGGTCCCGGGGCCCGTTGTGCAGGTGTACCCCGAGGCGTGGTCAGTGACCGGGCGCTTCCTTCTTGGTCCCCAGCAGGCCCAGGAGACTGTCCTGTTTGCCCTTCAGTGCGTCACCCGCGGCAGGTGCCGTGGCTCTCAGCTTGTTCTTTGCTGTGGCAGGAAAGACCTGCAGAGCCCCTTTCTTGGCACACAGACAGCGGCGGCGCAGCCACTGAAGTGCAGGTGCCCTCTCCTCCTCCTGCCGTTTGTGTTGGTGGCTGGTCAGTGCCAGGGAAGGATTCGCTCAGGAGGTGATCTTCTTCCTGAGTTCCAGTTAGGAAACGGCCAGAAAGCCCCGTCATTCCCCCTCACTCTCTGCGCCTGCTCCCAGCTCATTGCCTCGCTTCTCCAAATCTCTTTTCCTTCCTTGCTTCGTGACATGGGTCTCCTTTCTGTCAGCTTCTCCTTTGCCAGCTGCTCATGTTCGGCTCTGTCAGAGGAGGCTATTGAAGGGACCCTGCAAGGCACCCGCCTGGTTCTGGTGCGCTGGGTCCAGGGGCCTTCAGCAGCCTGGAGTGCAGGGTAGCGGGACATCAGCCCTTTCACACTCTGGGGGGTTCTCCACCGCCACGTCGCTGGATGGGACAGTCTGCCACCTGCAGGCGGGAGGTCCTAGTTTCCTCCTCCTTCCCGCTCCCTGGCCCTGCCAGGCAGGCGGGACAGCGCTGCCTGCTGGGCGAGTGCAGGAGTGCCTCCCAGCGGGGCTCCGAACAGGGTGTTTGCTGAGAGGGACACCCAGCTGGCACTCACTAGGTGCAGATGGACAGAGAGCCTAAGCAAGCAGAGAGCCCTTAGCAGTGAGCCACAATAGTTAACAGTCCTTTCTATTACACTTCGTGGTCAGATGACTGGTGCGCCTTCCCCCTCTCGACTGGACCGGATGGTGCTGTCTCCTCCCTGGGGAGGTGGCAGGAGGACTGAAGGGCACCTCCGCCTGCCTGCTGGCTTCTTTCTCTCTCTACACTTCAGTTTGCTGACCGGCTGGATCTTCTTTCTGTCTGTGGGGCTCCTCTTAAATCCCCCCACCTCCGCCTCCTGGGCCAGCACGCCGCTCTGCCGGCCTGTCAGAGACGGGCATTCAGGTTACTCTGCCGTCACGCAGTCCCGCAGCGGAAGTACGGCATCTTGTGAAATTAGCTGTTAGCTTGAAAAGCTGGTTATCATATAGCAATTTAATAAGTAAAAAAGTTAATTTGGACCAGTAATGATGGAGGAAAAGCAAAGAAATGACTATAGTCAAAGGAAAGGCGAAATGATTACTTTTACTCACATTGTTTCCTTTTCTGTTTTGAGGCCCTGCTGTTGGGGACCTGCACCTTTACATTCGTGATGGCCGTGCCTCTGCTGACGGCACCCTTTGCCATTCTGGACCGTCCTCCTTATCCCTGGCGGTGGTCCTGGTTCTGAGTCTGCTTGGTCTCTTGGCCGCTCAAGCATTCTTTTGTTAAAGCTGCCCCGTCGTACCTGTGTCGATGTTCCAGCGGTAAGTCCTCCTGCCGGGGAGTTTCTTAGGCCTCTTGGTCCCTAGTCTTAGGCACATCCTGAGTGTCTGGGCTTAGAGCTGGGCTCTGAGCCCTCCAGCACTGCCGCTGCTGTGGCACCCAGTCTGTGCCTCTTTCTGTGTGTCGGGGCGCCTGGGTGGGGCGGCCGCAGCAGGGCCCACCTCCCAGGTGTGCAGACCCCTGCTTTGCATCCACGCGGGGCCGGCAGGCAGCCGAGAGACAGGCAGGGCTCTACCCCGGCCCAGTAGCAGGAGGTCGTCGCCTGGGTCCTGGGGGAAGGGACGGCTTCTTGTCCTTGCGCTCATGGCTTTTAGGCCACGTTGCTGTCTGAGAGAAGGTCCGGGAAGTGGGTAAGATTTGACCCCAGGCTAGTGCTGAGGGGTCTCCGGTCTCTGCGGTGCTCCCAGGATTTCTCGTGAACTCCTGGAAGATGCTTCACGGAAAGGAGCCTGCACGTGAGTCTGGCCAGCCCGGTGTCTGGGGCTCCCAGGGCCTTGATACGTTCTCCTGGCCATACTTAGCTTTATACGAATTCATGACAACTAACCTGATAGCACAGCATCCACCGCTTCCTCCTGTGCGTCGGGAAAGGTCACACAGTTTGCGCGTCGTCTCCTTGGAGGGACTTGTCACTCCTTAGAATTCTGTTCACTCGGTTACCTTATAACCTCAGCTCTCTGATTAGCCCAAGAGAAGTTACAATTTTAGAGACTGTCTCGCTTTTCCAGTTGGCACGGGAGGACTGTTGTCACGGCTTTCTGTCTGCAGCAGGACTGGCGCGGCATCGTTTCTCTCCTCCTCTTGGCAGTGTGACTCGGGCAAAGGGCTCCCGTTCGCGCGGGTCACTGCGTCTGTTCTCCGCGTCCGTGGGCTCAGATGTGACCACCTCCTCTTTTCGCTTTGTGTTTGAACTAATTTCCAAACTCACAGAAAGTGTGTAAGAATAAAGAGCCCTCATGTTCCTTCCACGGACCTCTCAGTTTTTGACACTTTGGCACATTTGATTAGCTTCATCATGTTCTCGCTACTTTCTGTATGGATATAAAATTGATTTTTCTGCGTCAGCTGAGATGAGGCTGTAACATTTTGTCCCTTTATCTTTTAATGCTTCAAATGTATTTCCTGAGAACAAGAATGTTCTCTTGTTTAGCACAATGTAATCACCGATTTCAGGAAGTGTAATTTTGATTGACAGTATTGTTTTACTTAATCTATAGCCTGTACTTCCATTTTCTGTTGTTCCTGTGAGGCGCTGTCTAGACCTGTCCTCCAGCCCACACGTGTCAGATCCAGTCCCAGCTAACGAATTGCATTAATTTGTCCTGTTCTTTACTCTTTTGTAATCTGGAACAGTCCCCTAGAGTTTCTTTCTTGTACAGTACTGATATTTTTGAAGAATGTAAGCCAGTTGTTTTACAGGATTAAAAATTTGGGCTTGTTTGATGTTTTCCTTACTATTAAATTCAAGTTACACATTCCTGGTCAGAGTACGACAGAAAACATGCTGTGTCTTTCTCATGTTATTATGTCTGGAGCCATGTAGCGGCCTTCCTCCTGACATTAGTGATACTAATTTTCACCTCTAGTCAAGGTGTGATCTGGTTTCTCCATTGCATAGTTGCTAGTTTTCTTATAACTAAAAGCAGTCTGTGGAGAAGGCATTCTGTGACCATGTGAATAGTTTGCTCCTTATAAAACTTTATCCCCAGATTAAGCATCTACCGCTGATACCCTAGTTGTATAATCCTGATGACCTGGAAGGTTGGTGGGGTAAGGCCGGGAATAGTGTGCTCATCACAGGCTGTGGGCGCTCTTTGGATGGAGAAAGCAGTTAATGACCCAAGGCCATTTCTTGGAAAGCCAAGACTTCAGAGAAGCCGCACTCCTGGAGAAGAGGTAGATGGGGAGAAATACCTTACCACGTTATCTGACAGCAAGAAAAGTTGTCTTACTTTTGGTTTTGGGTGGAGAGCAGAGAGAAAAAAAAGACTCACGAAAACTTGTAGCTACTGACCAGCTTCCACATGGGTTTGGAAACTGATTTTTTTTTTTAAAGGAACCGTTCAGGCAGGGATGAAGACGGGTAGAGGCAGGTAGGAGAGAGAGGAGGAAGACGTACTTTATTCATTTTTAATTTAGTTGTTCATCTTGGTTGCTCCTACCAACCCCAGGATACGAACCTGGGACCTTGGGATGTGTGTGGACTGTGCCACCCCCTCTTCCACCAGGGAGCACCTGCAAACCGATTTATATAACTTGTGTGACCCACGCAACTGCAAGTTGGAAATCTTGATTTAAAGTGGATTTAGGTTCTTTTTGTTCCGAGGTACCTGACAGAAGCAAAAGGAAGTCTTCTGTGTACATGAGTTCCTGTGGATCACTCCAACCAACATGAACTCACCAGCCGCTTAGAAACAAGATCAGGAATGGGTCCACAGAAACAAAGGTAAACCTTGACCTCCAAAGATTTCAGATACTGGAAGTATTGGCTATAGAATATAAAATAAGTTTTAATGCTTTTGAAGAAATAAAAGAAGGAGTTGAAGATAGAAGTAAGGATACCACAACAAAATAAATAAGGCAACTTAAAAAAAAAAAAAGCAACAACCAAATATACTGTTCTGAAGTTAAAAGCATAATCATTGAAATAAAAAAAATTCAGAGAATGGTTAAATATCTGAATAGATATAGTTGAGAAGAGAGAGAGTGAATTGGAAGATGAATCTAAAGAAGTAACACAGGCTACGGCCTGGGGAGACAGAGAAATGGAAACTGTGAGAGGTTAAAGGACTAAATACATAGCGGGAGGGGTCAGCTTAGGTTTGATTGTGCTCTAGGGGAATGTGCTGTCGGGATGGCAGAGGCAGTGCTGGAGGAGATGCTGGGGGACATGTCCATGGCTGATAAGCACTGGCCTTTGTCACCGGTGGAGGCTGTGCGGCGTTTAAGTGTAAGCTCAGAAACCATATCTACATATTTAAATGCTATCACAATGTGATAAACTATTAGTATAATATGTTCTATACTTATACCTGACAAGTATGCCTTTCTAATAACCTTGAAGGCCAGGTTTAAACTGGGAGTTCTTGGGCTCCACGGGGTTTTACGCTGGCACACACCTGCGCAGACTGGGTCAGACCCTTCCCCAGCCCTCTCCTGCACTGCGAGGGGCCAGGTGCACACAGGTATAGGGTTCCAGCCTGATTATCTAAGCTCTGCTCACACGCTCACAAACATGCCACTAGGGGACACTGTGGCCCATGCCCCAGTTCAAGGCCTTCCACTTTTATTTCATTTATTTTACTTGTTTTCTTTTAAAAAGGGAAGGTGCAGCAGGAATGAAGGCGAGTGGGCAGGCAAGAAGAGAGAGGAGGAAGAAGCTCTTGATTTTATTTCTAGTTTTTAGTTGTTCGCACTGGTTGTTTCCTCCCGGGCCCCCGACTCAAACCCAGGGGTATGTGGCCTGCATTCTTTGGAGGCTACTCACTGACCCAACCGCTGCTCCACCAGGGCACGCCTCTTGTCCTAGGCTCTGGGGTAAAGTAGGTTCTCAGGTTCAGGAATCACATCCAGTTCTAAAGCATTCACCAAGAAAAGAGAAACATGCGTATTTTCAAGGACGTTTATTTCAAGAAGGGAAATGGCCCCAGCAGAGGTGTGGGAGAGGTTGAGTAGGGTGTGAAGAGATGGTTCAGAGACTTGTCCGTCTGCTTCTCTAGTGGGCCTGACAAAGCTGATGGTCTGGCACTGTCTCTTGGCAGCACGAGACAGCAGGTAGTAGCCGACTGTGTAGGAGCGTCTCCCTGGCTCGGAGAGCTCAGCGAGCTCCGCACAGCCAGCGGGAGGAAGTGCCAGGTCCCAGGCCTCGACGGGCTTGTCTCCGGCTGCTAATCAGATACCCTCCACTGATGCCAGCTCACCTCTGCGTGTAAGCGCTTCCCAGCGTGCTGCGGAGCACGCTTCTGACCACTGGCCAGGAATCCTGGATTAGTTGTTTCGCGCAGGTGAATACCACTATCGGTGAATTTCTTCACAAGCTTCTTCCGCGCGTTAAGTTTGTTTCCCATTTCTCCAGCTCCTCCAGTTACTTAGCATCAGCCACTTGTCTTTCCCGTAAATATTGTGAAGTCGAACCTGAGCCTGAATTATCATGGATTTTTAACTGGTGGTAGCCATTAAATCAGGATTTCCGGCCATTGAATGTTCTTTGTACCTTTCAGGACATGACTGATATTATCCTCCACAAGTTTTAGAAGTTTCTGAGTATTTCTTCTGAGAAACAGCTCGAGTCCACACGAGCTGAGCTGTGATTGCACACACGCACACACACGTGCACACACAGGGAAGGTGCAGCAGGAATGAAGGCGAGCAGGCAGGGAGAGGAGGAGGAAGCATTTTCTTTTATTTAGTTGTTCATCTTGGTGGTCTGCACAGCCCCCCACCCGCCGCGAACCGGGACCTTAGAATGCATGTGAACTGCGCCAGCCTCTTCTCCGCTAGGGCCCACAGTGAGTGCATGTTTCAACTTGCATTTAGAACTGAGCTTTTTAAAGATGCAAATTCGGCTGATGAGTGCAGTTTTGCTCCTGCGCCACCATATCCTACAGACGACAGTGGATCATGGTTCATTGCAGCTTTGTCAATTCACATGCTTCAAACCGCAGAGTGTGACTGTCCTTAGGTCTTGGGGCAACCTTACATCCATGAAGTTCGCACAATATATTCAAGTCACGAGTTTTGCTTTATGGGCTAGCCGATTTAATTTTGTTTATTTAGTGAGCTTGGGAATAATCTTTTTTTAAGAAGCCAAGTTTAAGACACCTTTAGACCATAAAAATATGTGTATTTCCTAGCCTGGTCTATCTTTTGAAGGCCAGATTTCATCAAAACAAATGAATCACTGTTTTTTCTTCCTTCATCATCCACTAAATGGTTTCCAAAATAAAATGATTAATGGTCGAGTTTCTCAACTGCATTGTTTTGATTACAGCCCTACTGCCTGTGCTGGTGATAAATTGGGAAATACGCTCAAAAACTAGTGATTGTCGCTAATGGGTCATGTAACTTCATGAAGACTCACTAAGATATGTTGCTATTAGGAATTCAGCAAAGAGCGAGCAAGCTCTTTTGTTTTTGTTATAAGTTAAGGAACATGATTCTAAATAATGAAACTTGGTTATGATTCAGACTCCATTTTTCTTCAGATCTGTCTTGGTTTTTAATATCATGTGCATTTTAGTGTTTTCTCAAGCATATTTTTAATTAGCAGAGATTTGTTTTTTCACCATCAGTTTGTGTGCAAGTATCACCAGTGGCCCCTCTGGCACACCGTGCTGATCACTCCTGACTGCGGGCCCCTTTCCCCTGGCCCCCTCACAAAGAGCAACGCCCTTCGCATTTCTTTGGCGCTTCGACTGATGAGTGCTGTGGGAGCAGAGGCTGCTGGACGAGCTGGTGGGGCCCAAGGGTTCCTTGCGCGCATCCACTTGCCTTCCAACTTTTGTTCAGTGGTGACCCACCCCTCGCCAGGCTGCCCTGTAGCCTCTCAGCTGCTGAGTGTTTCATTTACAGCAACAGGAAAGAATAATCGCCCTGATATTAAGAAGTAGGTGGTTTTCAACTCCACTTCAGATGGCACCGGCCCCTAATGCAGCTGGTTTCACTTAATGCGTTTTGTTTAAACAAACCCTGTTCCTGGAAATGCTTTCAGAATACTCTGTTCCTGGTAGCTCTTCTGATGCTCTTTATTTTTAAAAATGTTTTCCCAACGATATCATAAGTGCATGAACATGACAGATTTGAAAATTCTCCTTCAAGTTATTACACTGTGAATAGAGTTGTGTCCAGATAGGATAGTATTATTATATTCATTAGCTTAAAAGATTGAATTTGGTAAAATGATCAAATTCTTTTTTTATTTAGGTAGATCCCTCTTCAAAGACTGTTGCCTAGAAATCTCAACTGACAAAACAGATCAGTTAGCAAATGAGTATTTCTCACTTTGTAAATAGGAAAAATTCTTACTGAAAAAGTCAGAGCTGTGCTAATTAAATAAACACTGTATTTCCAAGTAAGATATAGATTTCTATTTTAGGTATGATACTACAGTATTAAAATTTAAATTAAAAAAAAGACTGGAAATGCAAAGTAAGGAATTAGTTGTCTCCTGTAACTTTTCTAAACCAAATTTGTATTACTTCATTAAAATATTTAAAATGCAACAGTGTTTTAAAAATAAGGTTACAAAATACAACTCATTAGGAACGTTTATTTTTATTTTCTTTTTTTAAAGGAAACATACAGGCAGGAATGAAGGCAAGTAGGCAGGCAGACGGGAAGAGAGAGGAGGAAGTATTTTTTTTTTTTTTTTTTTTAAATTTAGTTGTTCGTCTTGCTTGTTTCCCTGGTCCTGGGTCCTGAACTTGGGACCCTGGGATATATGTGGACTGCACCCAGTGAACTAGACTGTTAGGCCACAGGGCACCCATGAGCTTTTTTTTTTTTTAATTGTAATTATTCTACACATTAAAATAATTTTCTATGCATAGGTTCCCCATTTCTTAGATATATTTCAACACACCATGGCCCTCCACCACATCACCAAGTGTTCTTCTCCATTGCCCATGAACTCTTAATATAAACTTTTATTTTGTGATGTTTTCTTAAAGGAGTAATTCTCCGTTTATAATTACACAGGAGCATGATGCTTTGTTCAGTGCCCCTTTCCTGGGCTGCTGCTCCCTTAGCCCAGGGATCATGTCCGTGTGTTTGTCAGGTCTCAGCACCGCTCCTGGCACCCGCTGCCCGGCGCATGCTGGCAGACGCACGTGAGTACGTGCGGAACCATCACGCACAGTGCCGTCGTGACAGCAGCAGCCGGCGCTTCTGGAGTCCGAGCGCCCGCGCGCTGCCTGGCTTGCTGGGTGGTGACTGCGCACGGCCTCCGCAGCCCGCTGGCGAACGTTTGAATCTCGCTCGCCAAAGCCTTTATTGTTTGTGTTTGACAGTTATTCCAGACATTTCCATATATGAGTATTTTGGCAAGTGAAAGAGCACAGGATTCTCTTCCTCTCCCAGGACAAGTGCAGTTGCGGTCCCAGCTGCTGGACTCGCTGCCAGGAGCCCGGCGCCTGCTCCCAGCTCTGGCGTTGCTGGGAGCCGAGCCCAGGTGTCTTGTCCTTTCCCTCGGTTTCCTGCTGCTCCCAGGTTTTTGACTTTCCCTTTTTCAGCAGGTTAGAATTGATACGCCTTCTAGAAGCTTCTTAGGATAACAAATTATTAATTCTCATTCTGCTGAATATGTTTATATTGTAACTGGTTTTATTACAAAGGTAGTATTTGCTCATTTTTAAAAAATAAGTCACCGTCTCTTTCTCTTGATCACTCCCCTCATGAGTAACCAACCCACTGTTGTCTGCTGATCAGACAGACGTTTTCCTAGTGACTTCTCAGTGGTTTAAGGAATTTCTTTCTAAGTAGCATTTTGAAAAATATCTTATTCTACACCTGTATATAAAAGTTAATGTTGTGCTTCTCAGGGTACAATTTAAATTTAATTTGCAGACATTATTAATAAAAGTCAGAGACTAAACCGAACCCCCTGTTAAGTGTGGGTCTTAAAAATATGTATTAATAATTATCACTGTTGCTGCTTGCAGTGGAAGTTAATCTGAAGTTGCTAAGGATACAGCTGGAACAGTCAAAAGAAACAGAGGTGTGACCAGCAGCAGGAGACTTTCCCAAGTGAAAAATAAATGTGAATTTACAATAACTAAGAACCTTTTGGCAAATCGACAACGAGCTTTCTCACTATTGAGAACAGTGAGCACAGAGGAGGCACTCTGAGGTTGATGTTTCCACCATAGTTTTTCTGTCTCTTGAAAATTCTTTTTTTTGGGGGGTTATATTTCTTTATTACACATATGAAATACAAAAAATTAACAAAGCTATATATATATGTCATATATATATTGTGTGTGTGTGTATATATATATATATATATATATATATATATATATATAACAAGTCCACGGGACCTCAGGAAAAAACTATGTTCTATATGTGAAGTTAAATTTATGGTGCTGTGTTCATGTTTTGTATATTCAAGTAGAGAAGAACTGTGTGTAGTGGTCATGCGTGGGTACGGAAGATGAATCATAATGAAAAGCTCTAATTTGGTGAGTCATCACATATGTTGTGTTTCAGTTAATATGACCATATATTGTTGATACAAAAGAATATATTTGCATGAAGTCTCAGCTTTAGGGTAGAGGTTAGATTCCACAGAGACCAACTTGATGAAACTTTTTTTTTAACTGAACTGGAAGACACTTTAACATATGAAGAAAACTTAAGTGTAGAAATATGCTCAGAAAAAGAGAAAATGGACTTTAAATTTATAAAAGTCATTATTTGTAGCATAGTTGTAAACATTTCAATAATTATTGTAGACACAGAATTTGTTTTATTTTTGTGTTTAGTATTTAAGCCTGAATTTCGAAACAGCCTCCTCTTTGTCTTTATTTCTTGGAACTTCTACAGCACTTGGCTACAGTGTATTATGCAGATGAAAGAGTGCACCTTTGCCTTCAAGATTTCCTACCATCTCTTTCCTGACCTTCTTTCAGGCCTCTTCCTGCAGGAGCAGTGGCTTCTTTAAGACTAGGAGCAGGATGGAAGAAGCAGGGTGGTTAAACAAAAAGTGCTGCATATCTGACCCCCCAGTGTGAATGCATGAGCCTGGAGCCCCTTTGCAGAAATAGAGATGAAGCCAGAGTATCATACTCTGGGCTAAGGTGCCAGAGGAGAGGAGACTTCTCTGCCAGCAGTGTCTGGAGCAGGTGGTCCTCAGAGGTATCACGTGCATCAGCAGTGCTCCAAGTGAGGCTCAGGGTGAGTGAGGGTGCCCTAGTGTAGGTGAGCACACGAAGCGTGTCAGGCAGAGGGCCATGGGAAAGGACAACAAGCGCAGTTTAGTTTTAGGAAAGAGCGACTTAGGATTTTTTTTCCCTTAAAGTGATCCATGTCAGGCGCTCGCTGGTAGAGTGCAGGTTAGGTCTGCTGCTTCCAGCAGAGTGAAGTCTCCTTACATCCCAAGGACCTGGGCTCGTGTCCCAGGGCCGGGGAGAGGGGCAGTGAACAAGCAAGACGCACAACTAAATAAATTGATCGCTTCTCCCTCCTCTCTCTTCTTGCCTGCCCTCATCTTTCTTTAAAAAAAAAAAAAAAAGTGATCCATGTCCAATAAACTGTGAACAGTCTTCACATATGTTCAAGGGTACACGTACCCCAGTCTGGGTATCTGATCTGGATTTTGTTGCTGATCTGGATTTTGTTGCACACTAGCGATGACTCAGAACAAAAGACTTCACTCTTATGGCCGCTCAGTAAAAATTATGAATGATAGTGGCACCTCCCTAAAGAGGAGTTTGATGGGGTTCAGTGGAATGTCAGCTGACATTGAGTGCTTGGTATATGGTAAATAGTGTGTTGACCATTCTTGGTGTCATGATGATAAAGTTTGTGACTTAATGATTTGTATTAGTGAAATATAGTTGAAACTTGTTAACAGTTAACATCTCAAAGACCTTCAGAGAAATCTGTCAAGGAAGAAAAGCTTAATGTAGTGCTAGAGAATACTGAATGCCACCTGAATAGAGTCGTAATCAGGAGGAACATTTATAGGAATAGTAGGGCCTGTGTTAGGTGTTTTTTTTAAAGCCCTTTTTTTTTAAGATTTAAGGTACTATTTACATATGATGAAGTGCAACAGTTTTTAAGTGTAAATTTTGATGAATTTGGTGTCTAATTATGTAACCTTCATCACAACTGAGATTATAAAACAGTCTCCTCACTAGTAGAAGTTTTCCTATACTCCCTTCCTATTGATTCCCTCTGGCCCCATGTAACTACCCGTTTGCTTTCTGTTTCTATAGTGCAGCCTTTTCAGGAATTCCTATCAGTGGAATCATACAGAAATCACAGACTGTTTTGTTTAACGTTTCCAGTGGTGTAACTTTTTTGAGATTATTCATGTGTACCAGTATTTCCGTTTTTTCCCCCTTAGTGTAGCAAGGCTGTACCACAATTTGTTTATCCGTGTCTCAGTGGATAACATGAATAGCTTCCAGTTTGGGGGCAATTATTACTTTTGATATGTGAACACACATATACTCATTATTGGTGAATGTGTGCTTTTATTTCAAGTAGAATTTCTGGATCACAGACAAGTTATGTGTTTGAAATATTTCCTAAAGTAACTGAGTTTTGGCATACTGCATGTTCATTTTTATTCAATTCAGTGTATTTTTAGTTTCCTTGAGACTTTTTCTTGACCCATAAATTATTTAGAAGTATGCTATTTAGGTCCCAATATTTGGAAATTATCCTCATCTTTCTGTTATTGATTTCTAGTTTGAGTCCATTATGCTCAGAGAACACACTCCAATTTCAGTTATTTAAAAATTTTGAGGTTTGTTTTCTGACCCAAGATACAACCAATGTTTCATGGGCACTTGCAGGAATGTGTATTCTGCTGTCGTTGAGTGACTTCTATAAATGTTGACAGACTTTGTTGACTAATGGTGCTTTGAGTTCTTAATTGTCCCAGCAATTGTTGAAAAGAGCAGTGTTGAAGTCGTCTCCCAAGTATAGTTGTGGATTATCTTTTTCCTTTTAGTTGTAATTTGTCATTAAGGCTATTTTCCCTGTTAATATCTTCCTGGTTGATCTGCCTATTGTTGTAATTGGAATGTTGAAGTCTCCTATTATTGTATTGCTTCATGTCTCTCTCGAGTTCTGTTAATATTTGCTTTATGTGGCATGTCCTGGTGGAGTAACAGTTGGACGCAGGCCACATACATCCCAAAGTTCATGTCCTGGGGCCGGTGGGAACAACCAGGATGAGCAACTAAATAAAATAAATACAATGCTTCTTCCTCCTCTCTTTCTGCCTGCCTGCTCGCCTTCATTCCTGCCTGCCCCTTTCCTTAAAATAGCTTTATGTATTTTGATGCTCCTTCATTAATGAGTTATGTCTTCTTGCTGAATTGAACCCTTAATCATCATGTAATGTCCGTCACTGCCTTTTGTTATCCTCTTTAGTTGGAAATTTATCTTATCTGACATAAGTATGACTGTCCGTGCTTGTTTTTTCCTTGGTTACCACTTGACTGTAGATTGCCTGCCAGCCATTGACTTTGAGGCTGTGTTTATCTTGAGAATGTAAATGAATTTCCTGTGTGCAGCAGAAAGCGGATTATGTTTTTAATCTAGTCCATCGCTCTGCCTTTGGATTGGCTCATTCACTCCATTACACTTAGGGTGATTATTGAGATGTAAGTTCATTGCCTTTATGCTAAAATGTTTTCTGGGTGTTTTTGCGGACAGTATCTTTGTTATCTTTTTCTTCTAGGTGCTTTAAAAGTATTTATGTTGTGCTTGGTTTCCCTTTTCATTTTCTTCTCTGTTTTCCCTATGGGTTTATGGTTTGATGTTACCCTGGAGTCCATGTCAAAGTTTCTTTGCTTTAACCTATTTTAACTTGAATGCAAGGTAGTCTTAGCTCTTTCTAACAGCTCGCATTTGACTCGTCTCCCACATTTTGTATTTCTGAGGTCTTCCTACTTCTGAGTAGGGTTTCTTTTCGTTCCAGAGAACTTCCTTTAGTATTTCTTATAAGGCTGGTTTCGTGACAATGAGCCCCTTTAACTGTCCATCTGTAGAACTCTCCCACCCCTTCACTGCTGCGTGATGACCTAGCAGGGCAGGGTAGCCTTGCTTACAAGTCCTTTTCTCGCAGCACTTCGAGCACATGGTGCTGTCAGTGTGAGTGCAGAGACACAGCAGACGGAAGATTAACCTGGGAACGTGGGTTGTGTTGAAACAAGCACACGCCTCCAGGTGATGAGAAGGGGCCAGGTTTGAGAAGACCTGACAGTTACCCCACTTGAGGTGGGCATTTGTGTAAAGGGGATCCCTTTATTGCCCCTCCCTGTTCCTGTCTCAGAGGTGTTCCCGGTTGGGGGTTTCCAGGAAAGAGGTGGTAATTGGTGATTTCTGGGGATAGGTGTTCCCTTTATTGCAAATGCTCCTGACCCCTAACTCTGTGATGATGAGCTTAATGTATGGGGCCATATACGATGGGTCCATATGTTAAGCAGATTATAATGAGGCAAAAGTTACTCCAAGGTGTCTAGGGCGGTCAGTGTGCGTGTGCAGCTGATTGGTTTGAGTCTGCTCAGCTGGGCTGCCTTTTTGGTTCCATTTTTTCAGCCGTAAGAGTGTATGTGCTGCTTTCCCATTGTTCAGAATTTTATCTGATCATTTCAGGGCCTGGTCTCTGGAGGCACACGCTCCCCTTTCTCAGTTCCAGCTCCTCTCTAGGCTAGCCTACCTAACAATGCCATTCCCTTCTGACCTGGAAATTAGAGCTGACAAATCCCCCTCCAGTCCTATGGTGGGGGGTGGGGGTGGGGTTCCTTTGTATCCTTTGTATGTAACTGTTTTTTCTCTACCTGTTTTTAAGATATTCTCTCTCTCTCTCTCGATCTCTCTCTCTCTCTCTCTCTCAAGAAAAAGTGTGGGCAGGAATAAAGACAGCAGGTAGGAAGAGAAAAAAAGCATTTTATTTATTTTTAATTAGTTCATCTTGGTTCTTCCCAACCTTGGGATGTGAACTTGGGTCCTTGGGATGTTTATGTACTACACTCAGCTGGAGGCAGACAACCTAACTGTTACTCCACCAGGGCATACCAAGGTATTCTCTTTATCTTGTATTTTTGTCATTTTAATGACTGTGTCTTGGTTAGGTCTGTTTGAATTCCTTTTGTTTAGACTTTGAGTTTCCTAGGTCTGGAGGTCTGCTTTTTCCCTCAGGTTATGGAAATACTTAGTTATTTCTTCAAATACAGTTTCTGTCCTCTTGTCTCTCTCTTGTCCTTCTGGGACACCTACATGTGAATGTAGTTCCTGTGGATGTTATCCCGTAGGTCTGGTATACTAAAGCAAAATTTTCAAAGTGGCAACTAATTTCAAACGCAATTTCAGACCAGTGCAATTATACTAGTTAGAGAGAGATATATTTGATTTAAAATGTGAAGAGAGCATGTGTTTAGCCCATAGGGACAGACCTAAGAAAACCCCATGAGACAAGGGCCAGTAAGAATGGCCCTTGTGCAGACCTTCCATCTCCAGTGGACCCTCCCAGCAATAGGCATCTGTCTCTGTCCTTAAAAAGGGCTTATAGAATTTTCACTATAATGCATTTGCTTAACAGTGGAACTAGGTCATTAATTCAGCCAACCCAATTAATCATTAATGAGTGACCGTATCCAGAACTTCGCCTCAGGTACACACAAGTGAATCAGACATAAGACATAGTTTCAGTCCCTGAGGAGATCACGGTTTAGTTCCATTTGAGTAAAATATGGCTTAATTTGCTTCTTTTATGAAAAGATAAATCTGCCTAAGAATCAATTCAGTGTGACTTCATTACTGTCACTGTGCCAATAAGGCTCGAATCCCAGAGAACCATGTGCTGCATTCCAGCACTCTGCTAGGATGCTTGCATTCCCATCCGTGTTAGCAAGCAGCGAGCCCTGTTTTCTGTGGAGGCCTTTCTAAAACGTTTAAATAAAACACTAGGTTCACTCGTTTAAAATGAATGTATAGAAAAGTAGATGGAGCAATCTTCCCCTGACCTGTGCCTTTTCGCCTGTTACATCTATTCTAGTTTTCACCATGCATAAACACCGTGCTTGGTTTCTTATGTGTCTTTCCACTTCTTTATTCAAATATGAACAAAAATTATATATGTGTATGTATATGTATATAGGTCTATATATGATTATATATAGACCTATATACACATATTTAATTTAAGGAAAGGATCAAGCAAGAATGAAGGTGAGCAGGCAAATGGGCAGGAAGAGAGAGGAGGAAGAAGGATTTTCTTTTTTTTTTTTTTCAGTTGTTAATCTTTGTGCTCTCCCTGCCCCAGGACACAAACCCAAGTGTGTCAAATGTATGTGGACTAGGCTTAGCCAGAAGTGGTGGAACTAACCACTCCCCTACCAGGGTATGCTAGTTCATTTACTTTTTAATCTCATTCTTATACAAAAGCTACCATACCAGTGTGAGGGACATCAAGCAAGAGGAATTCTCAGCTACTCAGGGGAGGCTAGACTTCTTTGTTCTAGTCAGGCCTTCCACTGATTCCGTGAGGGCTGCCTCTACTAGGGAGAGCAATCTGCTATACTGATTTAATGTTCATGTATTTCAAAAACACCCTCACAGAAACACCCAGAATAATGTTTGACCCAATAGCTGGGCACCCTGTGGCCCGGTCGAGACATAAAATTAACCATCAAAAAGGCTTGCCTCAATTAATCCAGAATGAGTACTACTCTGGTCTCATCTAAGAACATTTAAAAACAAGATCAGAAAGGCTCAAACTGTTTCTAACTATTTGAGAAGGAAGCTGAAGAATATTTTTAGGAATACATAATATCTAGGACCCAACATAGTAAAATTTACAGTGTCTGTCATCCAATCAAAAATTACTATATATGTACAAAGAAGGAAAATACCACCAATAACTGATCAGAAATCATACAGATCATAGAAGTAGTAAATATGGACATTAAAATAAAATTTTAATTGTCTTACATATGTTTAAGAATCTAGAGGAAATGCTGAATATATTGAGCAGAGACATGGAAGATGACTTTCTAGAGATAAAAACTACAATGTCTGAGATGAAAAATACACCAAGATTGAGATCAGGATAAATATTGTAGAAATAAAGATTAATGATTTTGAAGACTTAAAATGGAAACGTAGCTAAAATGAAACCAAAAAAGAAAACAAGCAGCACATGGGTGAAGCGTGGTGCACAGCCACGTAGTCAAGTGTGCGCAGAGCGCCTGCCTGGAGGACAGAGGATGGCACCATGAGGGGCAGGAAATAATGCAAAAAAATGATGACTGGACACTTCCCAAACATAATGAAAGCAGTAAACTCAGAGGTCCAAGATTCCAGAGGACAGGACAAGCACAAGCAACATGACGAAAAATGATATAAAGACACATCATAACCAAATTGCTTCAAACCTGAGATGGAGAAAAATGTTAAAAGCAGCTAGAGAAAGATGTGTGGACATGAGCACGAGGACTAGGAGGACAGCTGAGTTCTCCCTGGAAGCCGAGCAGCAGTGAAACAACAGCTCTGAAGTATCGAAGGAAAAAATGTCAATCTAGAGTTCTTTTCTCAGAGAAATCACCTTTCAAAAATGAAGGCAGAGCGTCCTGGTGGAGGAGCAGTTCAGTTTGCTGACTCCAGCCTAGCGCAGTCCACACACAAGGTCCCGGGTCCCTATCCTGGGGCAGGGACAACGACCAAGATGAACAGCAAAATCAGAAGTAAACAAAACGCTTCTTCCTTCTCTTTCTGCCTTCTTTCCTGCCTGCATCTTTCCTTTAAATTAATTAATTAATAAGCAAGTATCTCCTCAAAAATGAAGGCAAGGCACAGCCTGTGGCTCAGTGGCTGTGGTGGCTATGTGCAGATGATTGAAAGCCCAAGGACCCAGGTTTGTGACCCAGGGCAGAGGAAAAACAAAACGAATTAAAACCAAACGAAAGCAAAGTAGTTGTTCAGACATACAAAAGTAGAAGGAATTCATTAGCAGCTGACCCACACTACAAAAAATGTTGACAATGTCCTTAACACCAAAGGACAATGAAACTGATGGAACACTGGAGCTGCAAAAAGAAATGAAAACCATGGAAAAGGGTAACTGCTTGGGTAGGTTTTTTCTTTTTACATCTCTCTGAACAATACATCTTTCAAACAGAAGTGGTGACACACTGTGTGACATTTATAGCTTTGTACAAGTAAAGTTGATGGCAGCAGCAGCGCAGAGACTGCAAGGAGGGAGGCGAGTGTAAGTGTTAGAAGACTGACAACACATGTGGAGTAGCATCATTTGAAGGTAGAGTGTGATAAGTTAGAAACAAATTCTACAGCAGCAGGGCTGCAGTTAATAGGACAGCAAAGATAAAATGTAATCATAAAAATAATACAGATGCAGAAAATTTAGAAAAGCAAAGAACAGATTGGACAAATATAAAACAGATAGCAAGGTTTTAGATTAAATTCCTTATCAATATTATTTTAAACATAAACATCCCACTGAAGAACAGAGATTGTCAACTTGGATAAAGTAAGAAATAAACCAACCCACTTTTAATATAAAGATTTGAATAAGTTAAAAGCAAAAGGATAGAAAGATACACCATTACAACATTAATCAAAAAAAAACAACTGATCAATAGAAGATTTTAAAACAAAACATATCAAGATTAAAAAAGTCATTTCCTAATGATGAGGTCAGTTAAGAGTATATAATTCTGGCACATCCTGATGGAGTAGTAGTTAGATCATATGACTCTGAAGGAGTGCATGCCACGTACTCTTGGGTTCAAGTTGGTAGGGAGTGGGGGAAGCAACCAGTGTGAATAACTAAATAAAAATAGAATAAAATACTTCTTTCTTCTCTGTCTTCCTGTCTGCCTCCTGCTTACTCACCTTCATTCCTTCCTGAAACTTTCCTTAAAAAAAAAAAAAGGTGTGCCCTGGTTGGGCAGGAGCTGGGTCAACTGCCTCTGAAAGACACAGGCCACATAGTCCGGTTGGGGGATGGGCTGAAGGGGTGAGAACAACCAGTGTAAACTGCTAAAATGGAAATTAAATTCCTCCTCTTCCTGCCTGCCTACTCACCTTCATCCCTGCCTGTACCTTTCCTTTAAAAAGAAAAAAAAATAAATAAATAAATATATATATATATATGTATTTAATTCTAAATGTTTATGTTAACATATCAGTAACAAATACCTAGAATACCATTTGGAAACAAATACCATCTGGAAACAAAATAACACACTTTTACAAAATCATGAGTCAAAAAAAAATCAAAGTGAAATTAGTATTTGGAACTGTGCAAAGGTGAAAATACAACATAAAATTTGTGAGATGAGGTCAAAGGGAAATTCATATAACACTAAATTCCTATATCAGAAAAAAAAAGGTCTCCAAGAAATGACTTTAGGCTCCCACCTTAAGAGACCAGAGAAATGCAGGTTTGTGAAACCCCACATAATTAGGGGATAAAATGACCAATATGAAAATGAGTAAAACAGGAAATAGAAAAAAAAAGACATACAAAAATCTATGAAACCAAAAGTCATCCCTCTGCGAAAAGTTATGAAATTGATAAATATCTAACTGATCAGAAAAAAAAAAGACAGTAATTGTAATATCAGGAATGAAGTGATAACATCACACAGATTCTACAGACATTAGAAGTATAATGAGTGAATCAATCAGCAACCTACAAGCACAAAGTTCTTGAAATACACAAACTACCAAAGCTCACCCAGGAAGAAACAGGCAACCTGACAACCCCAGATCTGCTGAAGAAATTGAATGTGCTGTTAAAGACCTTCCCACAAAGACTCCAGACCCAGATGGCTTCATCGGTCAGTTCTGCCAGACATTTAAGGAGGAAATAATCTGAATTCTATGCATCCTTTCCAGAAAGCAGAAGAGAACAAATATTTCCCAGTTCATTCAATGAGGTCAAAGCACTCTGCTGATGTTCCCTCTGTGTCTTCTCCCTGTGCAGCCAAAGTATTTTACATGTAATCAGAGTCCTGCTCCAGAGCTCTGTGCCTTCCCAGGTCCTTCAGAGGAAAAACCAAAGCCTGTGGGCAGACAGGATTTCCCTACCTTGCTGTAATCTCTGACTCCTCTCTCTCTTGCTGGCTCCTTTCCCATGGTTTGGTGGCCAAGGATGTTGAGACCCCTGGGAACTTAAGAAAGATCTCGTTTGCAAGGAAGAAGGGCAGTTATGAAAGCAGCGTTGGAAATGAGAGCTGGCAGAGGCGATCTCAGGCAGAGCAGTTTGAGAAAAGATTATGTATGAAAACTGAGGATCTGAAAGATGATTCCTCTTTAAATAAATACTTGAATACTTCTTGGAAAGCGTCATATATCCCCAGTGAAGCATAAATCTACCCCATTTTGACGGCTAAGACCAGGATTTATTTAACCTAGTGTTGAACACGTTTGCTATTTGAACGATGCTACTGTGAATATGTGCGTATTCATATTGGTGTGTGCGTAGGTAAATCTGTAGTGTGAAAACTAGAACTACTGGGTCAAAGAGTAAATAAATTTTAAAAGATACAAAATATCGCCAAATTACTCCAGCAGGGCTCTTTTGAGATTCTGGAATCAGAAATGCAAGCTCTAGGCGGAGTCCGGACGTAATGTTTCCTTCTGGGTGGGCAACTATAGGACACAGAAAGTGCTGTCACTTTAAGTAGAGAGCAGTCAGTGAATGAACTGAACAGTGCTTTCAGTCCCTGGGGAACAGTCTACACACTCAAGAAGCCCCACCCCACCCCAGCTCACTGGCCGGAAGTCGAGCACTCCAGCCCTGGGAGGTTTCATCACTGGCTTTCTGGCTCCTTGCTCTGGAAGTGTTGGGATGGGAGCTGAGGCTGATGGTCCAGTCCTTCCTTGATGTGCTTTGCTGGAGACCCGCCCTCATCTTCCTGTGGCCTAAAGGCATGGAATTCCACCCATGAAGCAAGTCTGCTCAGCACTGACTCCGAAAGGAAAGCCTGTCTCTGGGCTTTTCCAAGCTAGCGAACTTGGTCAGGAAATTGTGGTTGTTTTTTAAAAGCTCTTGACAAAGAGAAATGGAGGAAAAAATTACTTTAGACCTTGAATCAGGTCACAGACAAAGAGCCAGGAGAGATTGTGACAGCATCTGGTTCAGCCTCCGTTTTGCCACTGAGACTCAGTGGCCAGGTGCCTCCCTCACCCACAGACCCCACTGGAGCCCAGGACTCTGTTTTCCCGCGGGGCTGCTCCCTGTCACCCACACAGCCTTTCCTGCAGAGCCAGCAGCCCTCCCGTCCGGGAGCGGGGAGCTTGGGTTTCTACCAGCCTGGGGTGACAGACTGACTGTGCTCACTTGAACTGCTCGTTCTTCCCTTCTGGGCAGATGAAACAGGGAGAGAAGCCAGATGCCTTAGACCACAGCGCTCCTTTAGGACCATTCACGTGATTCCCACTGGCCGAGTCGCTGCCAGCACAAGGGAAGTGCCCGCTCACAGTCCGAGGGGTGCCATTCACAGGGAAGCACCAAGGTGGGTTCTAGGCACCTGTGGGGCAGCCCCATTATCCCAGGCATCTTTGGATGGTGGGGGGCGTGGTGGGGAGGGTAATCTCAGCTTCAGAGGAAACCTGGCTTTTTGAGTCCCTCTTCTGGGATGCCTTCTGACTGGGTTTAGTGCAGCTCCACTGGGGGAAGAGTCATTCCTCGCTGCCTCCAGGGGTTGTTTTTGAGACCAGCTGAGATCAGAACAGGGAAAAGGCCTGGGCGGTCTTGAGAATTATTGATGGATTAACATTTGTAGTTGCTTTGTTTATCAGAAGCTTGAGACTGATAGAATATTGATTATTAATTCCAATATTTAATTGATTGCTTCGCCCAACACTTTGGAAATATATTCACTACTTAGAAAATTTCCTACAATAGATCTTAAATATTTCTCTTAAAGTTTTTATCTCAACGAATCTACCATGACACTAGTTTCTATGAGAGTTCATAGTTGGAACTGTGTTGCCTAGAAGATTTTGGGTATATTTTTTGGATGTATTTTTGGGACCTCTCATACTTGTGAGATACCCAGGTGCATTCTGTGCCTGCCAGCCAGGCTTCAGAGCATTTCAGTCTTTGCTGTGCGAGGCTGCTGCCTTCTCAGAAGTCTTTCTTTTTACAACCCTGAGCCACATCTCCCCATGGCCTCCCAGATCTTGATCAGCTTAGTTATGTTTGTACCAGCCTCCCCCTTACATACACTCCTTAGTCAGGAGTCCTGCTGAGATTCCGGAGAGCTGTCAGAGCTGGGCGGATTTGTCTTGGGTTTACTCTTGGGGAACCTGCTCTTTAGAAGCATCTCTAAGAAGCCACCTGTCAGTACTGCGTGGCATGGTCTTTTTAGGTTCACAGTGTGGAATGGCTCAGCCAGGCTGGTTACATGTCTAATTCTTTGTCTCATCCTTTGTAAGCAATTAGGAAAAGCTGTCAAAATCAAGGCGCGCTTGCTCTCTTCATCTGATGAACAGTTTTATGAGGTATAATATAAAATTTACCTTTTAGTGTATAGCTAGCTCAGTGATTTCCAGTAAATTTATAGAATATGCAACACATGCTCGTTTTAGGACATTTCCAGGGTCTCAGGAAGACCCTGGGGCTCCTTTGCAGTCTTACCCCAGCCTCAGGCAACTGCTTAGCTACTGTGTCTCTGTAGATGTGTCTTTCCTGCATATTTCAGACAGGATTCTTGCAGGTCTGGTCTTTCCTGCCTGGCTACTTTCACTTCATGTGCTGTGCGTATCTGTATTGCAGCAGGTATCAATACTTGGCTCTTTTTTACTGTTGACTGTGGTTTCAGTTTCTGGACATGCCCGCTGCGTGTCCACTCACGGCACATGGCTGCCTGTGCTGTTTCCAGTATCCGACCGTTAGGAACATGGCTACTTTCAGCCTCCACAGGCAAGTCTTCAAGTTTTCATTTCCTAGGAGTAGAATTGCTGGGTCTTGTATTTAACTTTTTAAGAAACTGCCAAACTTTTCTAACTGTATCATCTTATATTCCCCACCTGTAGTGTGTGTGTTCCTGTTTCTTCCTCCCCCACCACGCGTTTCACATGCCTTTTTGATTATTATTAGCGTTATGCAGCTAGTCAAGTAGGTGCGAAGTAGTTGTCATAGTTGTAGTTTCAAGTTCTTGCATGACTAATGAGCTGAGCATCTTTTTATGTGCTTCTTAGCCATGTGTATTTCTTCTTTGGTGACATCTCAGTTCAGACCTTTCAGCCATTTTTAATTGGATAGAAGGGCCCTTATCAGATACCCGATAAAACTCATGGGTCTTCATCCCTCCCGCACCAACAGGACTGGAAAGGGATGGTCAGGGTCAGCGGTGCTTAGTCATGGGGAACCTTTCGGTGTTTGTTAGGGGCTAGACACTGGTCTACAAGCTTCGCAGAGATGATTTAAATCACTTTCTCATTTTCTGGGTAATAGGACTGTTTCTAATGCCTGCTCGCCACCGAACAGATTTTAATAGAGAAAAGAAAGCTGACTTGGGAAATCTTAGATTTATGCAAGTTAAACTGGTTCTCTTATTATTGCCCTACAGACAAAATGGCTGTTATAACAGATGCTAGATATCTACCAGCAGTTTGAACAAGCTGTGTTCGTTTCTGTCTCCTCTGGCAGGCTGACATGAGCAGCCCTGGGTGTGTATGGGACTTTTTAAAATGTAGATTTGACCTTAGGATCCAATGGCCACTCGGGCTGTGCTGTCCCTGGCAGGTGGCGGGAAGCAGAAGCGGGGAGAGGGAGGGCGTGCCCGGTCCTCGTCCCTCCGAAGCGCCTGACCTGGAAGGTGCACGTTTCTGTTCACATACCGTTGGCTGAAACTCGGTCACATGGTAATGCCGACATATAGGAGAAGCTGGGGGATGCAGTCTTTACCCCAGGCAATGTGTCCCCTCCAGCGCTGAGGGCGAGAAGAGAAACAGATATGGGGGCGGGAGGTGGGGCTTCACTGAGTTTGGGGGCTTCTGTCATTATTCCATGGTGGATTCACATTCATTTTTCACCAAAGTCAATCTCATTGATGTTGACCTAAATTTTGTCGAGTTCTTTTTACTGTTGTTTTAGAATCACACCAGAATGTTCTTCATGGCGAAATAGCCATACATACAAATGATGTTTGCTTAGGAAGCATGAAAAGAACTCAGTGATGAAACCAACTCTGGAGTTGGTTATGACCAGGTGGCAGGAAGGCTGGCCAGCGAGACAGAATCTGCGTTTCCCTTTCAAGTGGCTCTTTCCTCCCGACATCAGCAACCTGCTGGTGCAACTGCGGCTGCGCTGCTCTGGTTGCTCCCTCGTTCTGGACCCAGTTCGGCCCTGCCCGCAGGAGAGAAGGACGGCCGCGCTGGTCATTTAGCCAGGCCACTGCTTCTCTGAGGCCTCCAGCCCTTTCCAACAGGGCGGGCGGGAAGAGATCTGGGTCCACGTGTCCTTGTGCGCCGTCACACATCGACAGCAGAACACATTGGCCCCAAAGGCTTCGAGGAAGCCAGCTGAGCTCTGCTGCAGGGTCTGTTTTCTGAGCTTTCCCGCCTCTCTAGCCGTGGCTGGGGTGGCGCTACTGTCACGTCTCCAGCCTGAGCCTGAGAGCAGGAGCCCTGACTTTCCCAGCCCCTTCGGCTGCCCGACAGAGCCTGGGTAAGCAGGGGCTCCTCTCCATCCCTCCTAACCCGCTGGGTCTCACACTGAGGAGGTTCAGACCACTTGTTTTCTTTCCCTTCCAGCCCAGCTAGACACTCCCCACCAGCTGCCTTCTTCCCCCACCGGTAACACGATCTCCTGCTTCTTCTCGGATTCTTTCGGTCTGAGGGCCTGGGGAACAGTTAACCACTGGCTTCCCAGCTCAGAGTTAACAAAACTGAAAGACCCAACCGGTGTCCGTGTTGGAAAACACTGTAGTATTGCTTGTTAATAACTAAGTGCTTCACTTTTTTATAAATGTAATAGTTTAAAAAAATATCTTTATGATTTGCTGGGTTTTCACTCGTGTTTTGTTGCTGGCTTCATGTTTCTTCAGTGTTCATATTAAAAACAGATAAGGCAGATAAGGTGTTTTGAGATTTAAAATAAGATGTGGCATTTATTTCAAAAGTTAACCCAAGTAGGTGTGTCCTGGTGGAGTAGCAGTTGCGTCCTGTGGGCCACACCCTGTCGCTTCCATCCCAGGGACCCAGGTCACTCCCATCACCTGATAAACAGCCAACGTGAGCAACTAGATAAAATGAATCAAAGTGCTTCCTCCCCCCCCCTCTTTCTGCTTGCCTGCTTGCCTTGTTTCTGCCTGTACCTGCCCTTTAAAAAATAAAAAGTTAGCCAAAATAAAGGGACAAAGACAATTCATGAACACATGCAAAACCCCTTTAAGTTGAATTCAAGCACTAGAGTTTAATAACAATATCCCGAACTCTTTTTACGTAATAGTATTCCTGTTTATAAGAACTGTATGCAAGTGTTGTGATTTAAGAATTCCGGGTTGGGTTGTTTCTTCACCACTAGCAAAATTAATACTTGACACCTGTAGTTTCTAACACATTTTAAATAGTTTTTCCAAACTGGTTTACTAAAACTGGTCTCTCAGTCTTAATTGTGGGTCCCTAGTGGGTGTCACAGAGTGGAAGAAAACCTAAGGGGTTTGAAGACTTGGGTTCTCTCCCCAGACACCATTAACTTGCCCGGAGATGGTATGTCAGTTACTGAAGCTATGTTTCCATTATTTCTTCTGTAAAATGAACAATGCAAATGAAGACCTGTTTTAAACTCCATTCTCTTCCCAAACTCCATTAAAGTGACAGTAAAAAGATTTTGTTTTAACGTGAAAATGTAAACTGTATCAGGACAAAAAAGGAACCCCTAGCAATGATAAGTGGGTAAGAAAGGTGAGCATGGAAAATGGAAGGCAATCAAGAGTTAAGATAATAGATTTGCATAATCAAGGAAACTGAATTCTGACCTCTTCCAAGAGGTTGAGTAGAAGCAGACCAGTTACTAGTGAGAACCTAAAGAGCATATGAGAAGTTAGAGGCACTAGCACCACCAGAAGCAGGGGTGAGACCTGTAGCTGAACGAAGGAGTCAACTGAAAGTCTGTGAAGGGGGCATTTAGAGTCTTCAGGCCCCTCCACAATCCTGCAGTCACATGACCACCTCTCCTGACCTGCATATGGCTACAGGTATTAGAGAGGAAGTGCCTGTAAAGACGCAGACTCAGGGCCATCACCCCCGGCATGAGTAGGCAAAAAAAAGTGGGCTGAGACAGTGGGGTGGGCAGGAGCAGATGGTTTTTGAAGTCTGCATACTAAATAGTGAGATTCTTAGCCCTCTTCCAGAACCTGCTGGTCACAGCCTTATCAGAAGAGATGGAGATTCTTTTCTGGGAAGAACACAAACTGAATGACCCTCCAGAACAGCCCTACATATGCCAACCCAACACTTGGGGATTCTCTTGATGCAAAACTGAGCTCACGGCCTCCCTTCATTAAAGCCCCCAACTGCTGCGCCCCTCAAGCACACTCACTGGTCAGTGACGGCGCCCATGTGTCCCACACGGGGGACAGCCTAACATGACAACAGTGAGGCAGCTCACAGGAAAGGACTTCGATGGAAGTAAAGATGGTGCAGGAAGAGGAAGGGTCCAGAGTTTCTCTGCGCTCCTCAGAGAGATTACAAATGTCAAAACAACAGTCTGCTGTTAAAAACATAAAAAACAGAGTAAGAATGAACACTTTAATTCCGAAAACAGCAAAGCAGAATTTTAAATTCAACGGAGGACTTGAAAAATTGTCTATTTTCAGAAAGCAGAACAAATACAAAGATACACACAATAAGAGAACAGACAAGAAATGCAGAAGGTCAGTTCTAGGGCTAGGTGTCCATCTGGTAGGGATTCTAGGAGAGAACTGAAAAAGCAAGGGGAGCATTGGGAGACAGGAGGTGTCAGGAAACATTTCAGAGCTTTAGTGCAGTAGAGCTGAATGACTTAAATCTCTGGATTGGATTCTGGCATCACCATATATGAAAAAAGACTTACTCCAAACCACATCATTGTGGAATTCTAGAATATTAAAAGGTCCAAAAGTGTCCAAAGAAAAAAGCACATATAAAAGATCGGGATCAGAGTGGAATTGTATTCCTAAAGAATGCTACTGGAAACTAGAAGATACCGCAGAAATGCCTTCAAAATCCATTGGGGAAAATTGTTTTCAACTTCTAATTTTACACCCATCCAATCCATCAGGGTAGAAGAGGCACTTTTAGACAGGTTATTTTTCAGGAAGCTCTTAAATAATGAATTCCAGTAAAATGAGAATGTAATGAAGAAATAAAACAATATTTTTAAATGTTTTAGTGTTTGGGGAAAAACTACTAGTAGGCATTTGGGGGGGGAATAGAAACGGGTATATGGAAGACCAATCAAATGAAAAAATGAACTGTTATCTCCAGGATAAAGTCAGATAACAAAGGTGATATTCATGGTGTGTTAACGGAGTAGTGGACACTGTTTACACGCTAGTAATATAAACACCGCTGGCGTCACTGAACATTGTGACCTGTTTTGAGGGTGGGGCTGGTGATAGTGTAACTGCTACAGTAAGTGAGTAGACACGTAGAAAGCTGATGAATCCAGCAGCAATATGAAGGTATCCTGAGAAACCGGAAGGAGGCTACCTGTGGGGACAGACGGGTTGGAGTCGAGGGCTGCTTTTATGATGATTACATTTTTATTTTAACCACTTGGGTCTAGAGCTTTGATTAAAAATAAAAATTATTACTTAATAGTTATTATAAAAAGAGTCTCACCATAGTGAGATGTTCTAGGAAGTGGATTTGGCCCCCACCTTAGATCTAGCCATGGAAATGCTAGGAGCACTGACAAAACAGAGTCCTCTGAAAGACAGTCCACTGTGCGGTCAGCACTTCGTCCTGGACCTGAACGAGACCCCCACTGTGGATGTGGGGGTGGAGTTTGTGTTTTGCCGCCAAGCTGTGACTGCAAAACCTTGGCTTTAGGCAGAAAAGTGGGACTCTGGCCTTTGAACCTTAGCTGCAACTTCCACCCCGTAGCTAGTGTTTCTTTCCGTCATACAATAACCCGATTGCCTGGTCCCTTGGAAAATCTCCAGACGGCGTCACTCCCTGAGACTGAGCTTTCTGGAGTCATCTCTCAGATCACGTTTGTTCACTTGGCTCTTGGCTTAGTCCCAATGGGACATGGGCAGGAACACACTGTCGCCCGATAGTCAGCATCCTCTTTGGGAAACACCAATAGCAGTTGTTTATCGAGCACCTTCTCTTCCCTGGGCACTTTCCATCTGGTCGGTCTAATCTTCTTAACCCTGTGAAAAGCTACTTTTCTGACCAAGCCCTGATATAACAGTTGAGAAAATTCAGGTTCTGCCAGGAGATGAAAGAGATGCATGTGTGTCCATATATATGGAAAGGTACAGGCAGAAACGAAGGTGAGCAAGCAGGCAGGCAAGCAGTAAGAGAGAGGAGAAAGCTTCGTTTTCATTTAGCTGTTCACCTTGGGTGGTCCCCTAGCCCCTGAACCTGGGTCCTTGGGATGTATGTGAACTGAGCCAGGCAGACTTATCCGCTAAGCTACCAAGGCTCACCTCAGGTGTTACCTTACTCAAAAATAGATAAGACTGTTGTGACCTAAGCTGCATTCCCCCTCATTAGACACACGCTGGATCCACAAAACTAGGGAACTCGGCAAGCTCTCCCTGGCCAGGATTCCCAGAATCAGAGAAAGTGGCTTTGTAGGCATGTGCATGGGAAGCAGCATTTACCTATCTCAAGATCTCTCTGCCCTTTCACCTCTAAAGTTATTGACTGGGCTGGAAACAGTAAAGGGATTAGTCAGATCAGGGATCTCTGAGTGAAGAGGTCTCAAGTCAGGCCAGGTCAAATTCGCCTGTCTTCCTTCTTCCTCCCCCACCAGTCCTGCTGCTCCAGGCAGGTTCCTTGCATCCTTCATCCTGTGTCTGGTCTCCTTCCTTCGACCCACTTCTGTGGTGGGCCCTCACCTCTCCCTCCCTTTTTAAATACCACTGAATGCCAAACTTAAAAAAGAAATTCAGTCACCTCGAATTCTCCAGAGAAGTCTTTTATGATAATTTGTTCTAGACTTACATATTTCTTAAATTCAAAAACTGCTCGCAAATGAATACAGTTTAGAAGTATCCACTGCTGTCTCGCCTACACTCCATGAAAACAAGAAGCCACGCTTCCTTCTTCCAAACTTAAGTATGCACAGAGATGCGCTGGGGACTTGTGAAGACGCAGTCTCTCCAGATTCTGATTCTGCGGGTCTAGGCTGAGAACAAGTCTGCATGCTAACTGGCACCCGAGGCCATTCAAAATAGCTTGCTTGTACATGGCTCATGCTCTGTGAAACGTAGCTCAAACTGCATACGTTAATGTAATTATGGACATTTAGTCATTCTTTCTTAATGTTTCAATATAGTTTAAAAATATTCTAAAATAGTTCTAACCCTAAACAATTTTCTTTTAAGACATATTTTCCCAACAGCCAGTGATTTTTATTTCATCCTCTGGCTTTGCCTGTGTTCTCTACCTTTCACTTCAATTACAAATTATGTCCATTTTGGAAAGTTGAAGAGCTTTAAACATTACTTCTAGCGGTGTGAACGTGGACAGCTTACCTACCTTCCCCCATCCTCACCACCTTCCCAGTTTTACCAGTGAAATGGAATTAAACTACATGAAATTCACAGGATTGTTGTGGAAGTAGCAATATCAGGCAGATTCAAAGTCTGTTCCTTTCCCAAACTGAGTGCACTGTAGCAAATGAGTGTTATTTCAGTCTTTTCACTTCTTTCTTTCCTTGTTTCTTTCTTTTTAAAGTTAATGGAGTGGCTTTTAGATTTAAGGTTGCTTAGAGGGAATCCTCCTTGGGCCTTTCTTAATTCTGGTAAGAAAATTGTGGCTCAACTTTTTTTGCTTATGACAGAATACTGTTCCATGCTAATGAGTTTCAAAAGCTTCCAAAGCTGGATCTAAAAAGGTCTGGGTTGGATACTGTGGCGTAAGTTTGGCAGTATTTTCAGTATCCACTGTTGCTAATTCAGTGTTTTGCCAGACCTGTTGATGCATGGTTTTATAATCACATTTTAAGATATTTGGACACAGTTTATAAGCATTAATCATTTTAAGAGGATAAGGTCATTTTAAACTCAAGAGCAGAATATTAGTAATAGTCAATAGCTTTTAAAAATAAACTTACATCCCAATATAAAGTACAGCACATGCTAACTGACATCTGGGCCGGTTTTAACTGATAGTATTCAATGATATGATTAGAATTGCAAAGACGCCTTTGAACGTGTAATTTTTTTTAAATATTCGCCACCAATTGAATATAACCCTTTAAATCTGAAATGCTATATAATGACAGACTTTACTGTAGTCTGCTTCCAAGCCCTTGACCTTTCCCAAATGGCACCCAAACTAGTGCTGTATTTTAGCTCTTTTGTGCTGGTGGCACCTTTTTGAGTTTCATTTTTGGCATTACACTACACTTAAGAAGCTGAGAGTTTCAAGACAACACTAAACATGTCAGCCCTCATTGCGCACAGACTCTCTAGCAGAGGGCCGGTGTCTCCCAGACTCTAGATAGCATCCACAGCCCCTGCACTTGTCACCAAGTGTCGCCAGGTAATGGGGACTGTGCCCTTCCCTGACTACGCCTTCTAGTTGCTCATGAGGCCTGACCTGCTACCACCCTAGGCACGCGTCCACTGAGCTACAGTAAGTTGATCATTTTGTACCGTGTCTTGGTTTCTGAAAAGTTAATGACACCCCGGGAGACACTAGTCACATCTAGTCCCATCATGACTTTTTATGTGCTGTTTTTGGCAGACCTAAGTGAAGATCACGTTACATTCCTGGTATACTGAGGATACCCACATTTTTGTCCTTACAGGATAGGGTGCAAAGTGTCACAGGTGAGTCCAGCTGTGCTCTGGTGCTGGTCACTGTCTAGCCCCAGTCTCTTCACCAAGGCTTCCTCTGAAACAAATGGCAACTGTAGTTATTTAACCAAATGCAGGGATCCAAAGCTTCGACCTACCCAGAAATGATTATTTCCTTCCTCGGAGGGGATTGCATAGCCCACTGGTCAGGAGCTGCTGGGTGGCGCCTGCAGACCCGAGCGGAGTACAGCTTGTTTCCAACTGTGGGGCCTTGGCAAGGCGCTGGACGTCTCTGAATTTCAGGTTCATACCAGAAGAATCAGGATGATGCTTTTATCTTCAGAGGATCCTGTGCAAATGCAACGTCGTAGTGAACAGAAGCTGCTCCTCACGAGTCTCACACAGTGAGATCTCACATCTGTCAGCGCTTATTATTTGTGTGCCTTTAGATGTGGACTGAAAGAATTTTCCTGCCTGTTGCAGTCTCATTATCTGACACTACATACATTTTTTAAATGGCATCGAATAAATCCCTTTGTCTGTTGTTACTGAATTTTATCTGATTTTTATTAAATTGTTTGGTATGATTGGTTTCCTTATTGTTTTCCACGGATCTAGATTTCTGGTTTCTGCCAGGTAACACGACTGTGATTGTTACTTTTTAGTAGCTTATATTAGTGTCAGTTATCAGCCCTAAGCAGACTTGTAAAAAGTTTGGAGCCCAGCACAGCGATGAAATGGGGTTTTAACAGTGGTGTCCAAGGAACTCGCCAAAGGAGGGGCAAGGTCTGTGTCAGAGAAAAGGAGGCAGAGAAGGGATGCACCCCCACCCCCACCCCCGCGCCTCCTGCCGGCCCGCATCTTCACCTGTCTTGTGGCCTCGCCCCTCTTCCCTGGACATGCGGACGTCCGTCGGGGCGCAGTGGCAGGCTTGTGTAGTGGCCGTGTGGTCACGACCGCTCCCCTCCCGGCGCGCAGAGTCGGCCTTACTCACGCGAGGCTCACGGAATGGAATGGAGACAGTTCTGGTCATCCCAGAGGAATGTGACTGTTCACTGACGGCCGGGCGACGCCGGCCTGGCCTCCCGCGCTGACTGCTCAGGACTCGGCCTTCGGCGTGAGTGCGGGTTGGGGCGTCCCGCGCCGTTTCGAGTGCGGCCGCGCCAGCCCGCGCCGGCAGCCGGTGTCTTTCGGGCCCCGGGAGCGCGTCCCCACGGAAACCTCCGGGCCCGGCGGCGGCGGCGGCGGCGGCGGGCGGGGCGCGGCGGGGCGGGGCCTGCGGGCGCCGGGAGCCCGGGCGCGGCGCGGCGCCGAGCGGGTTAAGGCGGCGGGGCGGGCCTCGCTGGCCGGGCTCCGGGCCCTTTGTTCGCGGGCGCGTCCGGAGCGCGGCGGAGACGCGCCGCGGCCACGGGCGGGCGCGCGGGCGGCGCAGAGGGCATGGCGGGGCCGCGGGGGCCGGGGCGGGCGCGAGGGGCCAGCGCGGGGGGCCGGGCCTGAGCCGGCCGCGGAGCCAGCCGGGCCTGCGCGGCCCGCCGCCGCCGCCGCCCGCGAAGATGCTGGAGATCTGCTTGAAGCTGGTGGGCTGCAAGTCCAAGAAGGGGCTCTCGTCGTCTTCCAGCTGCTACCTGGAAGGTACGCGCCGGCCGGGCCGGCACGAGCGGGGACGCGGCCGCGCGCCCCGCCGGGGCCTCCGTAGGCCTCGCGGCCCGCGCGCCTCCCGCGCCTCCCTCCCTCCCTGCCCTCCTCAGCCCCGCTCTGCCTCCGCCTCCCCCCGCGTCTCTTTCCGCGGGGCGGTCGGGCGGTGGGGACGCCGGTGTCGCGGGCCGCGGGCCGCAGCCGCAGCCGTGGGGCTCCCCCGAGAAAGTTTGGGAGCGCGGACTCCGCAGGCCGTGCGGCCTGGTGAGCCCACGTAGTGGCATTTCCACCGTTAATTGGGAATTAGGTGTCAAAAAGCTCGCCCAGTGTTGTGGAACACATGGTTTC
The DNA here is from genome assembly GCA_004363575.1 of Solenodon paradoxus. Taxonomy (NCBI): domain Eukaryota; kingdom Metazoa; phylum Chordata; class Mammalia; order Eulipotyphla; family Solenodontidae; genus Solenodon; species Solenodon paradoxus. The sequence continues at coordinate 392,202 of RJWH01001026.1, forward strand.
CATGAAGTATCTGTACAAAGAGAACAGCTCTACCATTTATGGGTAGAGAATTTCCAGCGATCTTTCTACACACCCCCCACCCCCATCTTATCTACCCACCACAAAGCGGTCTCAGGAATTCTCTTTTCGGGGCGGCGGGTGGGGGCAAGAGAAAAGAGAAACGCCACCAAAATTGGAGAAGGCCTTTTGAATGAGCCCGGCTGAGTTTGTTGCGGGCAGGGCGGGGTCTGGCTCCTGTTAGGTGCCTTTGGGAAAGCTCAGAGCCAGGGACGTCTCTTTTACCCTTTCCGTTCTCCGTTTCTCTAATCCCATCTTACCCCTTTGCAGCTATTTGTCTTTATTTTCTGTGCTGATACGGCGACAACTTTAGAAAATCGAATCGAGGGTGAGCCGTCGTTGTTTTTGTAGCTTCAAGATGGACCCGAAAGAGATCCGACAGAGGAACTGGTGGTCCCAGAGCGTTGCTTTTAGTGGAAAGTGCCTTTCTGACCGTCCTTTAAAGCAGAGGCGCACCGTGCCTGCATTTCTCCAGCATTTTCACTTAGAACTTAACATAGGGGTAGAAATGTAAAGTGCATTTTAGAACTGGGACTTCTGCTGCAGTGCTCTGAAATTGCACTGTTTTATTTGTTTGTTTTTTAAACGAAGGCACTATAAATGGAGGCCTCTCTAATTATCTACTTTCTTCTTTTCTGTCCACTATTTTCACTTGATGTATGCAGCTCACCTCATACCCAGCGGGACAGTGGTGAAACTGCGCCCTTCTCCCCACAGCTGTGTGCATCCGCCCTCTTCCCTTCCTCTTCCCCCTGGGGCTGCAGCCTGGGAAGCGTCTCATCCAGATGGAGTGGGCTTCCAACAACTAGCATTTGGAGGGAGGAGATGGTTTACTTGTCCCTAAAAGTTGGCATCCGAGCAGCCAAAACCCTCTTCAGTTACTACATCGCTTATTTTCCAAGTCGCTCAAAATTCCGAGCACATCTCACTTACATCTGTAACGAGTCAGTGTTAGCCATTATCATCTCCATTTTGCAGCTGGAGGCCTCAGACTGAGGGGATGAATGGACTTTTGTAACTTGTCGAGCTGGAGGAAAGTTTAGGCCTTAGCAAAGCTGTGCCATTGTTTTCTTTTCCTGGGAGCAAACTAGAGATTTAGTTCGTACCTGGCTAGATTATTGTTGGCTAGATTAATTATTGTTTGGGGCAAGAAAGCAAAGCTAAAGTGTCTTATAGCAGCATGTCTTGCATATTGTTGTCTCACGTCTCCGGAAGCAGAGGCAAGCCTGCCCCACGCAAACCGCCTTGAGTTCGCACTTTAGCCAGGAGGGTCGCGCCTGGCGTTCCTTCTGGTGGCTGAATGCGCCTTCTTTTGTTGTACTTAGTTAGAAAAGTTAATGAAATTACTGCTTTGTAGAATGTAATAAATCTCAGTGATGGTTTTTCAAAATTGGAAGTGCTGTTGGTCTTTTTGGAAACACGGTTGCCAGCATTGGACAAGTGATCCAGCCTTTCCGTTTTCACTGACGTCCCGGATTAATCACTCAGTGTTTTATTGGCATCTCAGGTCACGGAGAGAATTGAATATGTCAAGTTTTCCATTCTATCAAAGAAGTTTCAGCCATAAATGCCATTCAGTCAGGCATCTACTCGCTTCTTAGGCCTAACTGTCAAAGCAACACTTTTTAACTGCTTACTGGATGATTTAATTTGCTTATTGCTCTGAATGACCCTGGGCTCATTTTCTTTTACTGATGAGGACACTGAGGCAGCGGAAGGCTAGGAAATTTGCTTAAGGTCACAGAGCTGCGAGTGTGGCGCTGGGATTTGAACGCAGGCTGCCTGGCTCCAGAGAACCCAGTTTCAAGCACTGCTCTGTTGACTGTGTGTATCTCTTCCAGAATCTCTGTGGATGCTGAAAAGTTATGTTCAGAAACACCCCAACATGCCTGAAACAAGAGTCCTCTGTCTTTCTCTTAGAAACTGAATGCTGATCTGAATGATTAGGTGCATCCTCCCTGCGGCCCAGGCGGCTAAGGTGCAGGCTGTGCGAAGCCCACGGACCCCATGGTTAGAGACCGCGGGGCGGGGATGTGTGTGGGTGACTACCTTTGGGCAGTAAAATTTTAATGTCAAAATGCTATGCAGGCCAAAAACTTCTAAAAGGGTTTTAATGAAAAGTAATTCTGTCTCCTCTCCAGTTCTCTACCCAGAGGCAACCACTCAAGAGTTTCTTGTGTGTCCTTCTAAAATATTTTATGCATAATAAGCACATAGCATTTGAATTTTGTGAAAAAAATGTTTTTTGCATCTATTCGCAATGCCCACATTTAGCTTTACAATCGTCTGTCCGCTTCAAACCCTGAATTTCTGACTATGGTCCCCGCTGGGGGTGTGAAAGAAAACACCAGCACCAGCCATCTGCACTCGTTTCCTTCCCGTTGACGTGAGTTCATTCTGGGGACGCATATCGCGCGAGGTTATCGTGCACGCGCATGTTTTACGCCGTGGAATCAAAAACTAAGGTCTGTGCAGTGAACTCTTACTGAACTTGCAGCGTTTATTTTGAGGGCCTGCTTGCCAGCACTGCTTCTTCGTGGTCGCTCCCTGATGAATGCTTTGTGGGGTGCCAGCCACCCACATTGACTTTGGGAACTTCTGCTTCAGAGACGCTTCTGTCTTCTTTCTGAACACTTTCCTGAGGTCATCGCGTCCTTCCCTTGTTTAGTGACAGAGGAGATCTGAGGCTCTTTCTGGAACTTTCCAGAACACCACTCCATCCTTTTCACTGGGGTCTGTTAGGATGTTGAGCACTGGTGATGAGACAGGCCTTGACCCCACGCACGTCACGGACACACGCGCTTCATTCCCATCCCTTTCCCGGGAGGTTTCTAGACCATTCATTTCAGTTGGAAATACTTTGGAGCTTGGAGTCAGGAAATTGCCAGTTTCTGTTCCACCTCTCTCTGCTCTTCTGTGTCCTTAGTTCTAAGGCAGAGCAGACATCTGCCATCCAGCCCACCTTGGAGGTTTGTTTCGAGGACATGTGAGATGATTATGTGAAAGTTTTGAAACCGCTTAAGTGCCGTGTGTATTTATACCAACACAGAGATCCTCTGAGCTGTCCTGTTCTCGGGGTGGGGCGTTGCCGAGGTGCTCCTCTGCGGCCCAGTCCCCAGCTGCGATGCCACCTCTGTTGCGAGTGACAGTGGGCAGGTGCTCCCTGAGCCTCTGATTTTCTCCTTTTAAACTATGGCTCCCAGAACACAGTAAGTCTCTCCTTTGACGAGCTGTGAGATTCACATGAGAGTTTCTTTTAAATTGGTTCAAGCACAGAGCCTGCACAGAGTAAGAATTTAGCATGTGTTAGCTGTTGTTGTTTTAAATAAACATTTAGCAGTCGAGAATAGGTGATGTGGCCAAACCCCTCATGTTTGAAGTGATGATAGAATTGAGTCGAACCCACCCAAAGTTTTCCTTGTCGTTAGTAAAACGATCTGTTTCTAAGTTTGTGTTAATGCATATAATTAATACTTCCTGTTTAGTTTCAAGGAAAAAGAATCTTCCCTTCCTCTGACCCACTCTTAGTCCCATGGCGAATAATTTAATTGTGGGGAGAGAAATTCCCATCGGTTTACAGTCAGCATTTTATTTCTCCTCTCCAGAGGCAGTATTTACACAGTCCCAAACATGTGAAAACTGATGCACTCATACTATTTATGACCCTGTAAAATCAAGTCGGCATTTGGCCAGTGTAATTACATCTGAAATAGAAAAAGGAAAAAATATCAACGGGTAGGTTTTTAAAATATATAGCTACGTTGGACAGTGTGATAAATATAGTTAATAACAGTGTATTGTTGTTAAGAGAATAACTCCTAAAAGTTCACATCACAAGGAGAAAAATTGTAGTCATGTGAGGAAATAGATGTTAACTAAATTTATTATAATCATTTTGTAATATACACATAACATCAGTATGTTGTGCAGCTTAAACTTAGAAAATTTTACTTGACAATTATATCTTCATGAAACTGGAAAGATATATTCACATCATAACTGGATATCTATAATCTATGATATATTAGTATAGTACTAAAATAGATGTGTATATATATATATATATGTAGCCATGTATATATTTATATATGAAACTGAAACAAGAATTAAAGACCAAATGAGACTGTGGAAGAATTTAACTTCTATAATGGTAGATAGTGATTAGACACACAAAAATAACTTAGAAAATAAATTCTTAGGTTAGTATTTTTTAATAGAAAATTTTAAACCAATAAAAATACAAGTAAGCATAATGAACTCCCTTGTACTCACTCATCAATCAGCTTTAACAATTACCCACTTACTTTAAAAGACTTGAATGTGAAACTCAAGACCATCAAACAAGTAGAAGAAAACATAGGTACGAAGTTGTGTGGCATCAGCCTTAGAGAGGTCTTCGGGGGTACACCCCAGTGGCAGCAAGTTAAGCAGAAATAAACAGGACTACATCGAATTGAAAGGCTTCACACAGTGAAAGAAAGTATCAGCAGAGCAGAAAGATCCGAGGGAAGACATTTTCACATCATGTGTCCTACAAGCGGTCGATGCCCGAGGTGTGTAACGAACCCCTACAAGTTAACCAAACAAACCACCCCCACGAGAACCCCATCAGAAAGTGGAGAGAAGAAGCGAATCGACGCTTTTCCAAGGAGGACATACCGATGACACACAAGCGCATGGGAAAAGGCTTCCCTTGTTATTCGGGAGATGCCAGCAGGACCAGTGAGGTACCCGCTCACAACTGTGAGGACGGTGAGCAGCAAAAAGACTAACGGCAAGTGCTGATGAAGGTTAGAGGAAAACGGGCCCCAGGTCGTCGTTGGCAGAATGTACATTGGTACAAACCATGTCTGAAAGCGTAGTTTCTTTAAAAAACTAAAGATGGCATTACCATGTGATCCAGTAATCCTAGTTCTGAGTATCCAGAGATTATGAAAGCTTTAACTCAAAAGGATGTATGTGCCCCTTTATTGCAGCACTGTTTACAGTAGCTGAAGATTGGAATAGCCTCAGTGCCCATGACTGGATAAAGAAGAATGTGGCATATTTACACAACGGGATATCATGCAGCTGTAATTTGCCATTTGCAGAGAAATGCAAGGCATTTGAGGGAATTATACTAAATGAAATAAGTCAGAGGGAAACGGACAAGTATTGAATGATTTACTCTATATATGCAGTATATGGAAATGAAGTAGAAGAATAGACAAAACAAAATAAAAATAAACCTGTAGACTTTGACAATGGAACTGGGGTTATGAGAGGGGAAACAGGCGGGGGCAGAGGGCATTGGAAGCAAAGTTGAGGGACTCCAGTGGATGGGGCTGGCTTTTTCCCCTTATTATCTATTTAGTTTAAAAAAAATTTGCCAGTCTATGTCAATGTGTTTTCTTGGTTAGTTGAAGTTACAGTTGCAAAGCCTCTAGGTGGAATAGCTTGCTTGCTTACTTAGTTTCAAGAGCGTACCTTGGTTCTCCGGTAGTGAAAGCCGTTCTGCAGAGGTGGTTTTCAGAGCCTTCTGTCTCGTGGCACACCACAGGTACTGTGTCATACCGTCTACATTGGGGGCGGTGAGAGGAAGACAAAGACAGGTGAGGACACAAACAGCTGAGAACTGGAGAAGGAGGAAGGGCAGACCAGGACAGAGGAGCCTGGGAAATAGACAAGTGAGACAGGACAGGGAACACAGGAGAGGAAGGGAAGGTGGGGTGGGCGGCAGAAACAGAGGGAGGACAGCGGCAGTGGAGGGCAGGAAGAAGGAAAGATCCAGAAGGGGAGAAAGAAGAAGATCAAGATGATGCGCCCTGGGGGTCTTAAGGGTTAAGTCCACCTCTGATTGCACAGCTGGCCCATGGACCCCGGACTAGAGATGAGGTTCCGGGCTAGAGGTGGGGTGCCGGACTAGAGCTGGGGTGCTGTGCCGGACGCCCTAAAATAAGTAAATGCTTCTCCCTCCTCTCCCTTCCTGCTTGCCTGCCTCTGCTCACCTTCATTTCTGCTGCACCTTTACTCTTTTTTTTCAAAGGGGAGGGAGGGGAGAAGGAAGGAATATAAGATCTTGAGAAAGAGAAGTGCGAAGTGCCTGAGAGAGTGCGAGTTCGACTCACTGGGGGACAGGCCGCTGCAGATGGGTGGATAAGGATGGGGAGGCAGGTGAATGACTGCCCTTCTCAGTGCGATGGTAGCAGAGATGGGGACCTCGTACAGGTGGGAACTGTCGAGCACAGCGCTGACTCTCACTAAGAGATGGATGGTTATTTAACTTCTGTCACATTTAGTGAATAAACTTTAACCTCATTACTTAAATTCTCTTAAAGACCTAATTTTTGCCAGTCCTCAACTTCAGCTCATAGCACTGCACATTGAATACCTTAAATCGAATTTAAAGGAGGACCATGAATGGAATTGCTGTTGCTTTTTGGAGTTAAAGTACCTTTTTGGGGTCACGTTCAGTTACCCAGACTAGCATTGCAAATCATAATGGCTATTGAGATTCTTGGGACATTGCCTGCCTTTGGGGAGCCCCTCTTGTGACCCTGGTCTAAGTTGAGCCCAGAGTCCATGCTGCCCTATTGGAGGGCGAGTCCCCTGATGGAGAAGTAATCCACTGGGGTGGGCAGTAAGGGGGCAGCACCGGTCAGAGGTTTGGTGGAGGAGAGGAGGTGGCGGGACGACATTCCTGGGGCGTGCGACATTCCTGGGGCATGCGTGACCTCGTCAAGGTTCGCGCTGCGAGGGCAGCAGTAGGGTTGGGGGTGGGGGGCAGCATGGAGTTGGGTGGCTGACCGTTGACAGGCGGGGCTGCCTCCCAAACTTTTCTGCTTCTCAGCCATGTTGAGGGATTTTATCAAGAGAGTGACTTGATCAGATTCGCATTTTGGGAGGACCGCTCTGGCGGCAGTGTGGAGGTAGAGTGCAGCGGACGGGGTGGAAGCGGGGAGCAACCTGGTTGTGGTTGGGCATGGAAAGGACAGGATTGGCCGAGAGGTTGGGACAAAAAGTGGCCAGGCTGCAGTCTAGGCAGGCGTCAGCGTGTTTGAGGCTGGTGGGGCCTCCTTTTGTGTGGATCTTTCTGCTCCGTTCCAGCCACGGTGGCAATGGATGCTTAGAAGGCGATACAAAGTGCCTTTCAGTTTTCGTGCTTTTTGGTGGTGGAAGGACCGGAAAGGTTAATACCTTATTTGGAATACTGATAGGGACAGAGGTTAGAATAGATCATTTTTTAACTGACTGTCTAAGAACATTGTAAAGGGATTCCAGGGGAAATATTTAAGCTTCGAACTAATTTAAGAACTATTTTTAACCTTTATTTCATAAAGGAGGTCTCTCTAGAAACCTATTTAATTTATTGCCTTTAGTGCCCAAGGAGAAGTAATAAAACTGCATTTATTTCAAAAGAAAATTGCAGAATTTGGACTTCTCACTAAGTTTTTTCCTTAAAGGAAAGGTGCAGGCAGGAATGGAGGCAAGGAGGCAGTCAGGAAGAGAGAGGAGGAAGCATCTTTATTTCGGTTTTCACACTGGTTCTTCCCCGGAGCCTGGGGCGTGAACCTGGGACCTTGGGACGCATGCAGCTTACATGTGGTTTGTGTGACCACAGGGCACTTGTCACTAATGTGTAGCAGGAGCCTTCCTAGGCCTCCTTCTGTCAGATTGCTGGTTCTCCTGCACCAGGTCCGTGGTGCCTGAGCTTTACCTGGCAGGCCTCTGGGCTTGGCGTGGGGTTATTCGGGGGCTCGTGTTCTTAGACAGGGACGTCTTAAAACTGTTTTTCACTAGCCTTCAAAATTTCATTTTTAAAGGCTGTAGGTAACAACCACAGTAGGAACAGTAGTACTTGGGACTTTTTTGCCAGTAGAAATTCGGTATTTCACATAACATGACCATTGGGATTCTTTACACCGATCACTACTTTGAAATAGCGCTCATTCCCACTAAAACTTGCTATTGAAATGGCTTTATTAAAGAAGCAAATACTGCATTAATAAAAGCTCTAGTCACAAATTAATTTTTTTTAATATGTTGAGGGCTATTTCAATATAATTCTTCTCTTTTGCGATTCTCCTGATTTTATGCACTTACAGCCTTTATCATGAGGCGTGTCTCGGCATCACCAGAGGGTTGCGATGTAGATGAAGACCCCTCCCCGCGTGACCCGGTGTCCAGCTGCTCGGGCGTCCCCAAGTGTTCATCTTGCTTCTCTTGCAGGGCAGGGTCTGGCTCCAGGCCCCGCCTTCCTGACCCCGTGAGCTCACCTTGGAACTTGGACTCACAGAGTTCTGACACGTTAACTCCGCTCCTGTCGTCTGAGACATTTGCTGTTGAGACTGTGTGACTTTTTATCGCTGTGTTTCTCGGACAAAGAGGAGATTCCTGGCATCTCTGCCATCTTGTCCTACCCTGGTTCCCCAATAGCTGACACTGGTTCAGGGGATTTTTGAGGTGCTGGAAAGTTTTGTTCATTGTGTGGAGTTAATGGCAAGGCTGTATTTAACTAAACTTGTTTTAACTGCTCCATGTTAGGGTGTAAATTGCAAAATAAAGGACTATGCAGGGTGTAGATAAAGTGACTTTCATCAAGTTCAGCTTGTGGGAAATAATACTTTTCCTCTAAGCTCATATTATAAAAAGTTGTATGAGACTGTTATAAACTGACTTGAGAATAGTCTGAGCATGATCTCATCCATTGGAACAGAGTCTGAAATAAAACACGAAGACTTCCCTCTTTTTCGAAGGATCTGTTTTATAGATTTTTGTATTACAGAGACTCCTTGAACTGAGGGATGATAGTGAAGGCCCACAAACGAAATAAGGCTAAAACAACAAGGTTCAAAGAGCTGCATGTGCGCAGAAGTACAGGGAATGCTGGCCTGGCTGACCCACCAGCTGGCTGCAGAGGAAGCCCACCTTGGGCAGGAGCAGCAGCAGGGAAGTGGGCACTTCCCAGGGGTGTATTTCCTGGGGAGAAGGCGCCCCTCTCCTCCGACTGCCCTGCATTCAAGGGAGGTTTGCTCCTCACCCTGTCTGTCCTGGAAGGTTCTTTCAGTGCATCCCCTGGAGTCTAGACCAGATAGAGCGCATAGAAGCATGTTCTGTAGGCATGTCTGATCGGTGACTCACAACCTTAGGCGAGGATTCTATTTGCATAAAGCGATACTTCAGTTGTGTCTTAAAGACCCAAACCGTTTTCTTAGACGGGTCATCACGTTGAATCGCACACAGAAGCAGTGAATTTGGTGGCATTGTTCTTCCAGATTTTCCAACAGTTTGATCTTCTCGTGGTTGGAGCCTTCACTCTGTAGAGGTTTGAAGGCATTTTTCAGACTTCACCATTCTTGGTGCTCAGATGACTAGTAACTTTTCCTGAGTTTTGGTAGCAGTGGAAAATCTTTTTTACTAACAATATGGTAAGATAACAAAAGGGTTTGAAGTAGTATGTGAGGCACTTTTGAAGATACAAGTCCTGAATATTTGAAGTACAGCTCAGAAAGAATGCTGCAGAAAATATACTAAAGAAAAAAAAAATCAAGAACGGCAGGCACTAGATCTCCTTCCCAGGACTCACCAATAGCCTGGAGACCCACTGGAGGAATGAGGAGGGACCGTCTGCAGCATCTTTTTAGAGTGGAGCCTTGGTCTTCTTTGGGGCCTAAGAGAGATTGGGGTGCCTTCATGTGTTAAGCCGAAGATTTAAGTACATTCTGCAGCTTTGGCCTTGTGAGCTGTGATCATTTTTAAGGTTGATGAACACAGTTCACTGTGAAATGAAGCAAGGAACTTGGCACCCATGCACCGTGAGTCAGTTTTGACATCAGCCCGCACTGGGAGTTGGCTGGAAGGGTTTGGCGTTGGACGCGGCTGCACTTCAGCGCCTCCATTGGAGGCGTGCATGGGCAGGACTTCCCGTGGGCTCTGGCCCGTCACTTGTGGAATGAGGCAGGAACTGGAGAGGAAAATCGAGAGGCTGCCTTGGATTTCCTGACTTCCTGTGGAATCAAAAAAGCAGGAGGTGGCCCTTCCTTCCTGACAAAGGCCTCCCCCCCATCACGCGAAGTTCCCAGCCTGTGCCTCCAGGTTGGGGGCAGTCCTTGTTTAACTCCCACTTCAACTCCAGAGTCACCCCTGGGCAAGTGTCCGTATTCTGTCTCTTCTAGGTGTTTTCCAGGCCACTTCCCGGGTTATGTAACTTTGATCAGATCCAGATGCTGCAGAATGTTTGATAGAAGAGGTCAAATGGCACTCGAGAAGAAAAGCATTTCTGTCTTCACGGCTTGGGTTTAATTTCCTGTGCAGGCCCTGTCTGCCAGAGTTGTCTGCTCATGACCTCGAGGCTGGGACACAAGAGAAAACACACACACACACACACTCTCTCCCCCCTCCCCCCTTTCAGGATGCCCTCCTGACCCCCCCCAGCACACTTTTTCATGTTAGATGATCGATTATGTAAGGCAGCTGGCTTCTTTTGGTGTGGTATTTCTTTTCGTAGGTGTTCTCTGATTATAAAAATATTGTGGGACATTCACTGTGAGAAATATGCCAAAATAGGGAAAAAATAAAGGAAAATTTAAATTCGGTAGTCCACCATCCTGAGTTAACTGCTGTTCACGTTTTGATATAGTTCCTTCTGGACCTTTTCAGCTTTTTCAAAGTTGGGGCCATATAGCATTACATGATGTGTTGTTATGAGTATTTCCAGCCATTAGATACTTTCCCAATATTTCGTTTTATGAGTGGGCCACAAACTAACTCATCTCATGTTGATAGATATTTTGTACTTTTTCTTTTCTGTGCTGCCATCTAAAATCAGCACACACGAACCCAAATCAGCACACATGAACCCTTCTGTGGCTCTTAGGATGACTTCCTAGAGGCACGTCAAAGACTGCAGCATTTTTAAAAGACTCAGTTCATCTTTCCATGTTGCAATTGCTTTCCTGAAATGTTACAGCAGGTTCGTTTCATTGAAGTCTTGCACTGACTGCTAGCCTCAAGAAAATCTACCTGACCGCCGATGGAGAATTTCATTTCTTTGATTACGAGCAAGGGCTAGCATGCTTCCCATGTTTAAGGGTAATTTAAGTGGCCTGTGAATTGCTGTTTCGTGGTTCTGGTCCCTTTATCTTGACTGGAGGCCTTTGTCTTTTTATTGCTTTCATTGCTGCGTAAGAGTTTTCGGTTGGTGAGAATCCTCTGCCGAGCTGTTCTGCTTGATAAAACAACATGGAAGCTCTTCTCCTGGCTTCCGCTTAACAGACTTGCAGAACTGACCAGCTCCCTCCATGTTCCCTAAGACATGCCTTCCTAGTGTCTGTGGCACCTGAGACGGGGGCCCCCCCTGCTGCCCACTGCCACACACTGCTCCTGCCCCCCAGTCACAGCCTCACCAAGAACCGACTGTTTTTTTCCAAAGCTGCTCATTTCAGGTATACATGCTGTGTGAATTACTTGGTTAATAAACCCAAGTGAAAAGACAGTTGTTTCTGCTGGACTAGGCTTAAATGAGACACATATAAGCATTTGATCGAAAGGGATCGTGAAAATCTAGAATTCTGCACTGGGATTACATAGCACGTGTCTCTAAGTTCTCCCTCCACCTGCAGGAAGGTGAGCTGCTGCACTCTAGGCGACCTTACAGTGACAACAGCAAGCTCCAATCACATCTCCACACTCCGAAGGACAGTCCCTGGTCCTGTAGTCCAGACTAGCAGGCCAAAGTACATTCAGGAGGGGCTGAGGGGCTGCTTATTTTAATTAAAAAAAAAAAATCCCTGCTCTAAACAGCTCTTTGTGGTGAGGCGAGCAGTGCCTGACAGGGGTCACGCTGGACTGCAGAGCCAGCGCACGTGCTGGACGACACGGCCCGGCCCCGCCGAGCCATCCCACCTTCGAGGGAGTCGTAGCGGTTCTGCCCTGGTGACTCACAAATGACGTGACCAAGGGTAATGATAGCGCAGTCTGGGATTTGACGTTTTAGAAAAACAGTTCCTAAAGGTTTGCTTCAGTCGATTACAGAAACTAGGATTGAAAGACCTTTGTTATGTTTTGTTTGTTTATTCCAAAGTGATAAGTATATTTTTTAACTTTTACTTACAATTTTAAAGGAAAGATTCAGGCAAGACTGAAGGTGAGTAGGCAGGCAGGCAGGAAGAGAGAAGAAAAAGAAGTATTTTATTTCTATTTAGTTGTTCAGACTGGTTTGTTTCCCCTGGACTTGGGAATCAAGCCCAGGAGTCTGTGGCCTGTGCTCCTTTGGAGGCGACTGACCCTCCACTGCTCCACCAGGATGTGCCCAAAGAGATGTTTTAAAGGATGCCCATTTCTGAAAGTCCTTCAGTCATGTTTCTAAAAGTTTAACCTCTCCTCGGTGGTCTTAGTTGTCTCCAGTCTCTTTTTTTAAGTGAATCCTGCAGAATCAGGTCCGTCCCTGAGAGGGGTTACTGCCCAAGAAATGATGTTTAGGGGTCTAGAGCATAACAAGGAAAAATTATGAAATACTTTTGTTTTGCCACCATTTGCGTTCGACTTCAGCATAGATCCTTCCATTCTTTCCAAATTAGAATTTCTCCTTTTTAAAAGTTTACTGTCTTATTATTGTTTCCTTAAGCGTGTCTTCAGATTTCACTCCAGAATATCCTACAACTGTTGAATCTCCTTGGAGTACACTTGCTGGTTTGAAAGAACCATGGTACATTTTGTTGTTATCACAGAGAAATTCTAGAGTTTGAGAGTGGTTCATGAAAAAAGATAACAAACTTCAGAAAAATAATCAACTGAACTGTTTGACCATGTAGTGAAGAGATGCTGACTGGGTTTCAGAAGTAAAGGCACAAATCTGACTGAGAAAACAAAGGTACCCCGTAGCGGTGGACACAGGAGAGCTGGGTGGAAGATGCAGCTCACTTAGAGTTGGAGGTGCTCACTGAAAAGCACCTGTTGTCTCTGCCCAGAGAGAAAGGTGGCGTCCAACATGCTGTCTGTCATTTAAACCCTTCTGACTGATCAGTTTTTAACTTATGTGCACGTATTAATTTTGATGCTTTTAAATATTTTAAAACAAAAATCTTTCACTCCATATTATCGGCAATGTCAAAGGCATAGAATAGAGTATTTCTACTTCTAATGGAATGAATTTTGAATTTAATGAATTTTAAAAGTTAAACTATTTGGAAACAGTAATCACTACCTTGGAATGAAAATACTTGGTGTTTTTCACAAGATTGGGAAAGGAGAAGTTTGGTTTTTCACTTTTCTCAATAATACCTCATGTCTTAATAATACCTAATGTGCACAGACGCTGACGAGTGAACTACATCAGGAATGTGCAATGCTGGGAGCGCACTAACTTCCCCCAATTCTTCCCCGTTCTTCCTTCCGTTTCCCTTTTTCCTCTAGAAGCCCTGCAGAGGCCAGGAGCATCTGACTTTGAGCCCCAAGGTCTGAGCGAGGCAGCTCGTTGGAACTCCAAGGAAAACCTGCTTGCTGGTCCCAGTGAAAATGACCCCAACCTTTTCGTTGCACTGTATGACTTTGTGGCCAGCGGGGACAACACTCTAAGCATCACCAAAGGTAAAAGGCTGTGGGCAGCGGGTGGTGGCTGCAAGAGATGAAATCAGGGTGTGGGGCTTGACTGCCGCCCTCTGCGAGCACAGGGCAGCATTGGAGTTAGCAGCGCAGAGACATGTAGAAAATCACAGCGTTTTTATAAGGAGCGTCTTCCATACGGAGAAGAGCTCTTAGCAAAAATGGAACTTGTCTTGTTTTAGACATCGGGACCACCATCTTAAAGAAAAGGTATTTTCCCTAAAAAAAACTGACTGATACTAGGAACAGAGCACAGATTTATAAAACTGAGGCAATGGATTTATCTGTAGATTCAATACAAGCAGGAAGCTTCATCTAGAAGCATCTGCTCATATACTTGTCAATGCACGTATTTACATGGACTTGTTAGAATCAAGCCGTTATTTCAGAATTTGGAGACTTTCAGTGATCCTCTGAGAATAAAGCCAACCTTTAAAGTTGATGTTGTCCCGTTTGGTTCCTTAAAGGTGAAAAGCTCCGAGTCTTAGGCTACAATCACAACGGGGAGTGGTGTGAAGCCCAAACCAAAAATGGCCAAGGCTGGGTGCCCAGCAACTACATCACGCCGGTCAACAGCCTGGAGAAGCACTCCTGGTACCACGGGCCCGTGTCGCGCAACGCCGCCGAGTACCTGCTGAGCAGCGGCATCAACGGCAGCTTCCTTGTGCGCGAGAGCGAGAGCAGCCCCGGCCAGAGGTCCATCTCGCTGAGATATGAGGGTCGCGTTTACCACTACAGGATCAACACTGCTTCCGACGGCAAGGTAGGCTCAGACGAGGGGCCCGCAGTGAGACTCTCGGCCCGGGCGCCGCGGGCGGCACGTTGGTCGTGGCCAGGAGAGTCCAGAGGCCCCATCGCGGGCTCGGTAGTTACTGGACAAAGGCCAGGAAGACAGTTGACCAAGTTTTCAAGCGAACAACAGGCACCATTCATCGCTGTGTGAGAAGCCCTGTGCCGAGGAGCTGTGACCTGGTGGTGCGCGCCCCCAGGCCTGCTGTGGTCCCCGCTCCTCTTCTGGAGTCCATTGCTCACAGTTTCTCCAGAGTAGTGGACTGTCTGTTGGATTTTGGGTGTAATTCTTACATTAAGACTTCCTTTAAGAAAAAAGTCTCATGCAATAGTTTATGATCACTGAGAACATTTAAACAAAGGATGGGTATCTTTTACGTGAAAACCCTCCTCATAATATACAAGTCTGGGACGTGACCTTCCTCCTGCGGATAAAATCATAGTTTTGTGTGTGTACCTGTATGTATATACATGGTTTTTAAACCAAAATGTGATCGTAGTACAGTCATAGTTTCTGACCCAAATTGTAGTTTTATAAAGGAGTTTGTGATCTTCGTAGAGACAGTCTGTAAGAATCTGTGAAGGAAAGAAGGAATTAACCGTTTCTGAGTTCCCCGTTTGCTGGGGTGTTTTCAGCCATCCTGTTCCTCGGGGCAGACGTTGCCGAAAGCTGCGTTCAGCAAGGATCTGAGTCTTAGCGGGTGTACTTCTTGCCCAAGCTCCTCACGAGTGACTGACAGCTAGACTGGACCCCACTTTCTGCCCTGCTGCTCCGCTGCCTTCGGGGGTGTAGATGGCTGGGTTTGGGGGTGGGTCCAGATGGCATATGTATTTTTTTAAATAATATGTAATGCATACACATACTTGGAAAAAGAAAAACGAGCTACAGTGAAAAGTAACTCTTGTCTCTTAATTCAGCCTCCTGCCCAGAGACAACCACTATGACCAGTTACTGGTGTGTGTTTTGGGTGACAATGTGAAAGTTCTGGTCGTCATTCCCTAAGTTTATTCCATAGATGATTAGTGTGTCATAACCTGCCCTTTGAAAATGCGCTGAATGTCTTCGTGGACAGGTCACGTGGGCACAAGAGAAGTTGTTAGAGCTGATCGGAGGTTGTGTGCTTGAAATGTGTGCAGTTGGTGCCACATTTCCTCCTCTGAGAAGTGTGCAAATGTGTCTCCTCACAGCACTGCGTGCTTGTCTCCCTCACCTGCGGCGGTGCATCATCCCACTGCTGGCACGCCTCTGTCACCCTGGATAAACTGATAGCTCCTTCTCTTTATAGTAGGTGTGTCACCCTGTGAGTGACACGTTGCAGTTTATTAAACGGATCTCTTTCTGGAGTGCCCTGGTGGAGTAGCGGTTAGATCCGCCACCTCCGACCGAGTGCAGTCCACGTACATCCTGAGGACCTGGGTTTGCGTCCTGGAGCTGGGAGACCAACCAAGGTGAACAGCTAAATAAAAATAAAGTGCTTCTTTCTCCTGTCTTTTCCTACCTGCTTTACTACTTGGCTTCACTCCTGCCTGCACTTTTCCTTTACAAAAGAAAAAATGATCTCTTTCTTTCATAATTGAAATAGACCAGATTTACTTATGTATTTAGGTCTGTTGCTCTGTTCTCTTCCACTGGTCTGCCTATACATACGCCGATGCCAGACCTCATTGCTGCAGCTTTGTAATCTGTTTGAGTAGCTGGCAGGACTCGTCCTCTCTTCTCGATCTCATTTTAGCACATCCCTGCTGTCCTCACACGTGCAGACACAGATATATTTTGTTTTTCACATTCTCCTGTCTCAGATCTTCTGGCTAAAGCCCTATTGCCAGTACGCAGTGCTGTCCGTCATTGTGGTAGACACCTGTATAGTGGTGCTGTGACTTGTACGGCAGGCCACGTGGGCTGTTGTCGACGTGCGCCCAGAGTCCACGTCATCAGCTTGCTTTGTCACCGCGCTTATCCCAGAGGTGGAGCTGGCTCCTTCCTCTGCAGGATATGCACCAGGGTGGTGAGCGCTTTTGAAACCTTGCCTTCAGACCTCCAGGGTACTGTCTAGTGAGCTAGAATGTGACATGCACCGCCCATGAGGGAGCCGATTTCCTGGAACTGACAGCTTGCTTCCCATCTGTGCTGTTTATCCAAGGCAAGCCACGCTGCACTGTGGAAATCGGTTGAGGTGGTACTGAACCGGGTAAGGTTTCTTTTCCCTAGAGTTGTCTAATCAGCATCCTTGGGGCAGGTGCAGGCAGCCTAATCTGGTTTGACAACTCATTAGCTGGTTAGTCTAAAATCCTGTTGAGGAGGAGAGTAGAATTTGAGAGGCACCTGACGAGGGGGCCTGTCTGTCTGAAAGCTGACGTGTGCAGTGGACTCCTTTCATCCCAGTAACCAGGATGCCCAGTGACCCACCCCTCGGCAGCTCTTCTCTCTCCTCGGAAGCCGTCGTGTCCTCCTGCCTCGCTCCTCCCCCCAGAGACTCTCCCTCCAGCTCTGGGCTGCTGCAGATGCCACCCACCCGGCCGCCAGGCCGACCATGTTCAGGGGCTTCTCTTGCAAGAGCCACACTCCAGGGGCCGGTTGGGCCAGATTAGGTCCAGGAATGAGGGGAGCAGTGGAATCAGGAGGTGTGACAGGATGAGACGCTGAGAAAGCTGCTCGCACTATGGAGCTTTCAGGCAACCCTTTCTGATCCCTAAGAGGACATTTCAGGTTGGTCACGGGGTCGAATCAGTTTCAGACCAACTGATCTTCAGAAAACAACTGAATTTAGAAGATTCTTCTCTAAAGCCCCAGAGGATTTCTTCCTGCCTCCACCCTTGGCGCTGGTCCACCCCCCTTCTGTTCCCTCGCTGTCAGCACGGCTGTGGCTGGTCAGTCAGCCCGGGGCCACCAGCTCAGCGCCCAGAGCCGAGCACAGGGAGTTCGTGCCAGACTCTGGACAGGGCCAGGCTTGATGGCACCATTGCTGTTTCCCAGGAGTCGGGCAGTTTCAGCAATTCTGAAGCCTGGGGCCTGGTTGTCAGTCTCAGCGCTTCTTCGACTTTGAGCCTCTGTCAGCGCAGTGGGGTTGAGGACCGACTGCTCACCCCCGCCTGAGTCCATGGTGCTCTGGTGACGTGTGTCACCTTCTGAACTTCTGTGGGAGCCACGGTTACGTTCCACCGGTTGTCGTCGCCCTTGAGGGAGCCTTCTCTTTCCTTCAGGCGTTGACATCTGTCTCACGATCTGCTGAAGTGACAAGGTCAGGGTGACAGTAGTGGAATTTGGGCTCCAGCTTTACCCGAAGTGGCCGGGTGGGCCAGCTGTCAAACCTTCGGACTGTTAAGCTTGATCCACCCTCGCGGTGGCCTGGCAGGTGCAGGCATCCCAGTGAAAACTACTGACACACAGCTTCCCTTCCCTTGCCAAGGAAGCTGGAAGCGTCGTCCTGTTGTCCTGTGAGGAGGTCTTGGGGTTTGTCACCTCCAGGCCGAGCAGCCCGTAAACGACGCGTCCGGGCTGGGCGCACTCCAGGCTGCACTCATCTGAGGTCCGATGAGCCCGTGTGTCTGGCTGCCAGCAGGAAAGCCATCTCTGGCGCGTTTCTTTGACAAGCCCTGTCTTTCACGTTCTTGCATGAGGAGGCGGAGGAGGCATAGGCCTGCCCGAGCACCCAGAGTGTTTATGTAACCGGTCCACAGCATAATGACATGTCATTCAGAGGCTAATTCCACTCTCTCCTCTGAGCGTGCCGTGAATTCCTCATGAAGATTTCCCCATTCACTAGCAACTCGCTCCCAGCAGCTCGTGCGCATCAGAAGGACGCATCAGACTCACTGTTAGAAGAGGGCTGTGCAGTGCCTTTAAGGGAGAGTGATTTTAATATTTAATACGTGTCGGCACGTCAATTTCATGTTGAAAGATGAACTGTAAATTTAATTATTGAAAAGGATAAAGTTTGACCATGCAGTGAAGCCTCCCATAACTGAAGTCTCCTGCAGAGGAGCCTGTGAAGGAAACAGATGAGACCCAGAACAAATTTTGAATAAATTTAGGCTTCAGAGCCATTAGCATGCTGTTCACTGAAGGAACTTGACCTTGGGTTTGGGGAACACTGACAGGGAGAAGCAGGTAATGGGAGTGCTGCTCCCAGGTGACCTGCCCCAGGAGCCCCACAGGACAGACACGCTCCTCTGCCCTCCCCGCCTCCGCGGTGGGAGGGTGTCCTGACTCCAGAGCGCCTCCTTGGATGACTTCTCGCTGCCCTGCGCACTGCGGTGCGGGGACCATCCGCTGAGCTGGCCCTAGACAAGGGCTCCACCCTTAGTGAGGTCATTAAACAGCTGAGACTTACAGGGGCTGGGACTGGAGCTGTCCCCACATCCCACTTGGCTTTTGTGGCCCACACTTGTGTCCATGACTGACGCAGGAGCCCCGTGTGCCTAGTGGAAGGGCCTCCTGCAAAGGGTGGGCTCCACACTGCCCACTTCCGCTCCCTCCACCCAGCGCGTGTGTGTCCAGGGGCCTGCGCGTGACTCAGCGTGACCCTCAAGCCACACACACAGGTCGCTCTTTGGTGCTGAAGCGAGAGCTGGGCCTCCCGTTCAGCGGCCCGGCGGAGGTCCTTCTGGGCAGCTTGGGCCTGCTTCGAGTGTCAGTTCAGCAGGACTGCCACCAAGAGTTTGCGAGTCGGAAACCAGAGTTTGCTCTTGGCTCACCAGGGTTTTAAAAAGCCACTATGTCATCTTCTCACACACACACACACACACACACACACACACACAAAATTTCCTTGTTAGTGAGTCCTTCTTACCCTGGTGAGGGTTACGATGGAATCAGCTTGTGTTTTGTTCCTTATTTCCTTTGAAAATGCCCTTGCTGTCTAATATGACAACAGGCAGGAAGAAATGGAGTCTCCACAGCCCGCGCGTCTCAGGCGTTTCTTTTCCTAAAGCAGTGAGAGACGGCCGCTCCAGCTCCTGGGCCTCTTGCTCTCTCCCCGCCTCCCAGCCTTGCTGTCTGACAAGTCCCGTGCACAGCACCTGGTCATGCCGTCGAGGCTGCCTTAGTGAGTGGTGGCTTCGTTCTGTGCCTGGAGCCCAGACGTTCTGTGAGCATCAGTGCGGCATTGTTGGGTGAGGAAGCGTCCCCTCACCACGTCACTGAAACGAGCACAAGGGGAAGGAAGCTGTCAGATCCGCATTGTCACTTCTGTCAGCCTGTCCCCTCCCACCTCAGCTGTGTCCAGAGTTCCACATGGGGGTCCCCGGCTCGTCCACGTCAGAGGTGCTCAGGCTCTTGTATCACAAATCCCTCTTCCTTGCATCCCCGGGGCGAACAGGCCAAACTGCCTCTGCGCAGCCTCCACAGCCTGCCCTGCCGCTCGGCTCCTCGGGGCACTGGCGAGGCTGGCGGGTAAGAGGGAGATGCCACTGGGGTTTGCCGGTGCGTTTTCTTACCCTGAATTGAGGGAGTAGCAATGTGAAAGAAGTGTATGTTTTACGTAGTGGTTTTTATCGCCGATCACTGTTAATTCTGTTAATTCTGTAATCATAAGTAAAATGATAGGTTCTAGGCAATAACTATAAATGAGCTCACTTTCTTTTCCAGTGAGCGGGCACTTGCATCCTACCCTTCGTTACTTTCATCGATACCTGTTTATTGAGTGCCTTGTATGTGCTCGTTTCCTGTCCTGACATTAGGGATATAGGATGAAAAAAAGGTCCAGGTGTTCTGTGCTGTGCAGTAGTGGGATGTTTCTAGTTGGTATGACTTGGTAGATTATTTCTGGGGTCTGGGAATACTATTGGTATTCGTTCATCTGGAAAAATTTTGAGCATTTTCAGATCCAAAATTAGCCTACCGACCCACACCAACTAGGAGCATTCTCCTTCTGGATAGCAGGAAAACCCATATCCTCGGGCTCTGCCGTCATGAAGCTAGTAGATGGGGCCAGATAATAACTGAGCAAAGCAATGGGAAACGACCCAGCAGTGGCGCGTATAGTGACAGACTCGTGCTGGGTGATGACTTCAGATTGGGTGAGCAGAAACTCCTTCACGGACGTTGAACTGGGCTCGACAGTAAGAGAACGGGGCATGTGAAGACTACGTGGGTGAGGATTTCAGCCTGAGGGAGCAGCAGGTGCAAAGGTCCTGAGGCATTTTCTTCTGTCTTTCCGCTTCAGCGCATAAGTTGTAGCAAGTGTAGAAAACCAGCATACAGGAGCGCTTCTCAAAACACTTGGTCTTGTGTGGGAAGCTGTGCCTGAGGTCTCGAAGTACATTAAATTCAGGCTCAGCGAAGCGTCTTCGTTGGGTGCTGAGTTCGCATCTGCTCCTGAGCTGAAGGCTGTCCCCTGTCTTCCTCAGCTCTACGTGTCCTCGGAGAGCCGCTTCACCACTCTGGCCGAGCTGGTCCACCACCACTCCACCGTGGCCGACGGGCTCATCACCACCCTCCACTACCCGGCCCCGAAGCGCAACAAACCCACCGTCTACGGCGTGTCCCCCAACTACGACAAGTGGGAGATGGAGCGCACGGACATCACCATGAAGCACAAGCTGGGCGGCGGCCAGTATGGGGAGGTGTACGAAGGCGTGTGGAAGAAGTACAACCTGACCGTGGCCGTGAAGACCTTGAAGGTGAGCCCGCCGCTGCCCGTCGGTCACCCGTCACAGCTCGCTCACACGGCAGCGCCTGTCTCTGGGCGGCGCTGCCCCGTCCCCGGGAGCCGGGCGCTGCAGTCCCGCCGCCTGCTTCTTGGGAGCTCGCCTCGTCCTCAGTCTCAGGCCTCGCAGCCCGGCGGCTGGGGGTGCCGTGGCGTCCTCGCGCGGGAGGGCGAGTCGCGTGGCGCCTTCCGTTCTGTGGCGAGAGGCCTTTAAAGCCCGGGCTTCCGTTCCGTTTGAACGCCTCTCGGACCACGTCCTCTGGAGAGTCAGGGAAGGGGGCTGTGGAAGAAGCCCGAGGTTCTGACTTGTCTGGATTTCGTTGGCAGATTTGGAAGTCGAGGGAGCCGAGTGTTCTGGTAGTTCCCTCGGTGCCCTGCTGTCCAGACGCCTGCAGACAGCGCTGCGGGCGCATCTCCCGCAAAGGCTCGGGCCCCTCAGGTGCGGGCCCCTCGCTGACGTGGTTTCGCCCGCCCAGCTCACCAGCGTCGTCCGTGGGGAGTTTTCTCCTGAAGTTCTGTGGAACCCGCAGGACACCGAGGGGAGAAGTGTTACTCTGCAGCCTCTGCCTCGGAAGGTAGCCTGTGCTTTTGACTGTGGCGAGTGTCCCCAGTGTTGACCGGCGCCATCTGCCTGTTTCAAGTGGGCCGGGGTCACACTGCCCTGTGCTCTGAAATGCAAAGAGGGAGCCCCTCGGTCACTCAGAAAACCCTCTGCTGGGACGCTGCCCCCAGTGCGCGTGCCTCTTAGGTCGCTCGCTCCCTTCAGGGCCTCCGTCACTTCGCGAGGCCTCCGCTCATGGCCGCGGCCACGTGGACTGTGTGCTTTCCGGCTGCTTTGGAGAAGGTCACCTTCTTTCGTCCTGAAACCAGAGGTGGCTTTTCTGTTGCTCGTGCCCCCTCAGGTCAGTGCTCAGGGCAGGACTGACACGTGTGTGCGCTTTGCGGGGGTTAGCATGGTTTGGGGTCACCTTGAGGACTCCTGCGTGTTTCCCCGGGAGAATTTCTTATATAAGCATTTATCAAGTTCCTTGCTCCTGTTTGCCAGGCTTCACGCAGGGCTTGGGAGGAGGAGTTGAGATTTCCACCTCGCGTGGTCTGCTTGGTTAGAAAACCTAAGCAGTAGCCAGGCGTAGGAGAGCGAGGCGAGTGGAAGAAGGTAGCCGTGGTGCTGGGGGCGAAGAGGAGGGACTGGTGAGCTCTGCTTGGCAGGAAGAGCGCAGGCTGTGATCAGGGCCCGACATGGAGGAGCAGGAGTGGTCTAGGGAACAGGCCGCGAGAGAGACGTGAGGCAAAAGGTAGGGCGGGCAGAGGGCTGGAGCCGGCGAGGAGCTGGGTGCTGTCCTGGAGAGGGTGCCGTCGAGGTGTCGGGCTTGGGATGCGGCGGCCGGGTCCGCGTTTCACACCGATGGCTCCGTCAGCAAGCCCGAGCTCGGCGGCCACGGTCAGTCCCTCCCACGCGTTGGAGTCGGTGGGTTTGAGGCAACGGGCCTTTCTGCCTGAAGCAGGTTTTACAGTCAAGTGCCGTTAGGTCACACACGAGCAGTGCAGTTCAGGACGCCTCCCCGGCAGACAAGGCCCGAACAGTCGGAGCCACGCCGCCCGCCGACGGGCCAGGCAGGGCCCAGCGCTCGCCCTGGCGTCTTCATTTGACCACGGTCAGTTGAGGCCCAGAGAACTGGCTTTGACGCACTTGAGACGGTTAGAGACTTAGGCATTCCCCACTCGTGGGCCAGGATTTACAAACGGGAAACTAAGAAAGAGTAAAATTCTCTGGATTTCCATTCAGAAAGACCTGTTTGCAAACTTTAAAAAACGATGGTTTGTACAACTTGAAATGTGTGGGAAGCCCACCCCAGTAGCTGAGACCACTGCTTTCTGAACGACTGAAGAAGGGGCTCCTGCAGACCCCCATGTGCTCGGCGAGGAGGCGGCTGGTTCGCTTATAGCAGAGCGGCAGAACCTTCTGGAGGGAGGGGGCACCTTGAGAATGTACTTTCCTAACGATAAGCAACTGCTAAATTATCTTTATTTCTGTCTCTGCACAAAAACAACGTCCCTACAGTGCTTCCCACTCACCCAGTAAGATTAACTCCAATGTTTGGATATGTGTCTCCTTTAGAGAGTTGGGAACTTTGGGCACGAGACGTCAGAAACGGCTAATATTTGAGCTTTCACTAGGTGCCTGGCAGAGTTCTGAAGACTTTACAGATAGCCTCTCGCTTAACCCTTGCAACAGCCCCGAGAGAGTGGCACAGATACCGCCGGTACGTCAAGCCTGAGGAAATGGGCGCAGGGGAAGGTTGGACACCTGGGTCACACGGCCAGGAGTGACAGAGCCAGGGCTCAAGCTCGCATCCTGATCCGAAGCCCAACTCCTTCTTTCTTAAATTGTCCATTATTCCTCATACGCTCCGCAAGTCACCCTTTCCCTGTCCTCCTGTGTCCTGTCTTTCTTGTAGACCGCTTAGGAAACCCGGTCACCCCAGCCTAGCTTTGGTTGATTGTTCAGCTCTCATTGAGTACCCCTGAGCCTGCCGTCCCCTCGAAGGCCGCAGCCAGGGCCTCTTTTACCCGCCAGCAGGGGGCGCAAGGCCCTGTGGAATCTGAGCTCCTGGCCGCGCTGGGTCTTAGACCTTCAGGCAGGAAGACCCCGAAGGCACGTCAGGTGGGGGCGCTACACTGACCCCTGCTGGTGGGAACTGGGATCACAGCGGAGGCCCATGGATGGGAAGGCTAGTCTGAAACTGGATGCTAGTCAGCAGGTTGCAGGCTTAGCTTCGCCTGTGTGCCACCTGTGTTAAGGGCAGGATGTGCCTAAGAGACCCAGCTGTTAAATACAGGCAGCCCCAAGTCTCAGTGTGCTAGAGTCTTAGTTTCTTTGTAAGTTAGCTTTATTTTTCACGACGTATTTCTGTATGTAATAGAAAGTAGAAAAGATGACTTGATCTAGTTGTGATATTAAGATAGACTTATAAACTGACAGATTCACGATTAAAGGAATATAGTGTTTTGAAAAAGTCAAGACAAAATTGTACCCAGTTCTTTATCTATTTTTTTGAGTAGGTGAATATATGCTTGACAGTTTGTCTTTCCAGCAAGAGTTTGCATGTGCGTCCTTTTACCCACAAGGCAGCGCACCTCTACTGCCCGCTTGTGCACCTGGTCGCTGTCCGCACACGTTAGGGTCTCACGATCTTGTGGGGAGATATGTATGTATGTATTCTTTTGCTGCTTTTTTTTTGTTTCAATCACGGATGTGATTCCCCGGATCAGACACTCACTGCATCTGTCCAGTCGCACCCAGAATCCTGGTGCCACGGCCATCACTGCTCCTCACTCGGCCCCAGCCCCTCTGTAGCCGCACTCTTGCCCCTGTGAGTTTCGCCAGTTTGTTCCTTTATGTTCCACGTGTGAGTGAATCCACCCAGTACGTTCTCTTTCTGGCCTACCCTGCTTCACCTCTGCTTCACACGAGATACTGAAACATGTCCCAGCCCTCGCTGGGCATTTGTGTTCTTTCTGGAAGGTACCATCCCACGGTCGCAGGGTCAGTCTGCCCATGGGGCCAGGACCTGCCTGCTCAGCAGCATGGCATTTGGGGTTTGGGTCTGTCCCCACACCCACACATGCACCTGTTGGTTCTGTCAGCTGCACACATAGGGCTCGGTGACAGTCACACGGGCCAGCAGTAGCAGTGCTGACTTTCCTGGCTGTGTGCTGGCAGGAGGGGCCCCGTGGCTCGGAGCCCGCCCGCCGGCCGCACTCACTTCTGCGGAGTCCCCTTCTGGCCATGGGACTAGTGCAGCCACGGCATTTGGGAGGCATTTGGGAGGCATTTGGGAGCCAGGGACCAGGGCTCCTCAGATTGGACTTCCAGTCCCACATCTGACTGCGAACCAACCGCCTGCCTCAGTTTAGCGTGGAAACTCCCATCTCTCTGGCATGTGGGGTTTTGTTGTTTGTTTTAAAGAGAAAACAAAGAAGGAAGAAACATCTTTACTTACTTGTTCATTTGGTTTTTCACCCCGGCCCTGGGTCTTGAACCCGGGTCCTTGAGCCGCACATGGTCTGCACACCAGTGTCTCAGTCACAGCATGCGCCTCTCCAGTGTGTTTTAAGCCCGTGGATCGGGTCCATCTGAGGGGTGAGGGTGGAACTTCTCTGTGTTTGTGACCTCGCTCCCCTAAAGTTTGGGTGAGAGCCTGAAACAGACATGGACACAGGTCTCTGTAAACTAGAGCCCTGCTCCAGGGCCCGGGGTCCCTGCCGAGAGGCAGCCGCGCAGGGCAGTGGCAGCCGAGCAGGACAGGAGGGTGCAGAGCCTTCTTTTTCAGGCCGCAGACCAGCTGCTTCCTGGGTTGAGGGGGTGAGGCAGTGAGCACAGAAGACAAAGCTAGTCAGAAACTACCTGGGAGGGACGTGGCGTGTGGAGGGGATGGACAGCACAGGGCCTTGTGTGGAAGGAACCAGCCTGTCTTTCACAAGAGACCGTGTCGGCCTGCTCAGGAGCTGACATCATTCTCAGCACAGAGTGCGCGCTGCCCCTGCCCCTGCCAGACGCCTGCCCGCCCCTGCCCGCCCAGCCCCTGCCCTTGCTTGTCGCTCGCCACATTTGCGGGTGAGAGCAGATTCAGAGCTGACACCTGTCGTCTGTGGTGTAGGTTGCTTACACCAGGCTTGCACAGTGACAGGTCTTGGCCGGTATAACTCACAAGCCATCTCTTGAGCATGTGCCACACCAGCCAAACCTCATCGTGTTGACCAGGCCAGACCATCCTTGCAAAGAGAGCGGTCAGCCTTCTCCCTGCGTTAACACAGGCCGAAAAGTTGCAGCTTTCGCCAAGTCTTCCCTTCACCCGATTAGTTGAGTTAATTTTATTTTACTTTGTAAAACAGGTATTTGTGTAAATCATCTTCGAAAAGATGATGGAAAGTTTTAAAATGAAAGTAAAGGAATGTCAGAGGGACATTATTTCCAGATGAGCACAGCTACCAAATGCATGTTGTTGGTGTCAGAAGTTTACGTTACAAGTAGAACCAGGTCTGGCTCCAGCAGGGGGAGACACGTTCACACTGATTTTCCTGGGAGAAAAAGCCCAGGGACGTACTCACATTGTCGGCAGGTGGCAGGTGCGTGCACGGAGGGGCGAGCCCAGCAGAGAGGGTGCGCTGAGTCAGACGGCGCCTTTCTCACACTGCTGGCGCCACGCAGACAGCAGCTCTTTCCGCAGAGTGGCGATAAGAACAAGTGGTATTTCCGAGGTGATTTCACCGTGTGCGTATCACGTGGGACTTGAAGGAGGAGAGTCCACTTGTCTCGAAGATTTGTTGAGGCCACTGTGTGAGCGCCCCGTTGGCCCGCCCCCGGCCCTCAGTGAGCAGCACCGACTCCCCACGTCGGTGCTCCGCTCTCCTACCTTTGACATCAGCGCGTGGCCCTGGAAAATCGGAGCAGAGAGGGCTCAAGGTTTCTGCGGCGGGAGGCGAGGTGCCCCCCGCAGCTAATACAGACTCACAGGTCATGAGGAGCAGCTCGCCTTTTTGAAGAGCAGAATCATTGCTCGAAGTTTCAGCCTCACAGAGCCCTGAGCTAAGTGACTGGGCCGGCAGTCTCATTGGTCAGGCTTCATTTGCAAGCATGACTGATGGAGGCGAGGGAGTTCTCTCCTGACCTCTGCAGTCAGCCCCCAGCAGTGGGGTTGGGGACAGCCGCTCACTGCACACAGCGAGGACACTGACTCCAGGGGCCGGCGTGGTATGGCTTCCGCACTTCAGTGCGCTCTCCTCGGGCGGTCGCCTTTTTGAGGCGTCTGCTGTCCATCTCTTGTGCAATTGTTCTCTTTAGACATCACACTCAGGTTGAAACTCGGAGGGTCTCTGTGTTCCCTCCTTGGCCCTTGTAGCCAGGTCCCCACAGCTGCGCAGACCATTCATTTACACCCACCTGCTTCTGCCCTTCATGATTGGTTCAGGGGAGCGTGGGCTCCATACATCAGAAGGTGACCGATGGCCGGCTCCAGACCCGAGCCTGGCCTGAGCGCACAGAGGAAGTGTGCGGACACTCGCCTTTGCTCGGGCATTCACCAGTATCTTTGTCCCCCATTGGCATTTGGATACCGGAAACTTGCTAAGACGTGGCGTGCACTGCTGATCGTCATGCGTCTTGGTGAGGGGAGCCGGGGGAGGAGGATTTTAGAGTCCGAGTGACTGACCCACCAGGCAGCGCCGATCGCTCACTGCGCGCCTGGCACCGTGTCCCTAACAGCTCAGTGCCCTCTCTCCTCCGTGTTTTAGGCATCGTTCCTCCTGGCTAGTGCAGTATCTTTCTCATCAGATCTCGTCCCTTAAGTGGGTACATTGCAGATGCTTCAAGTGACTTTCATGTTAGGCATTTTGGGACCCCTTGAAAATACACCGCCACATCCGTGCATTTGCCCGTCGCATCCCCCATGCCCCACAAGCCCCTCTGCCACCATAATGCAGCAGATGCGGTCTGGCCAACAGCCACCAGACGCAGATCGCCAGCTCGTGACAGTCCATTTCGCTTCATTGCCTGAGGGGAAACGTCTTGTGCCGTCAGGACGCTGGTGACCCCGGGGCATGGTGTGCCCCGACAGCGTGGTGGGGGCGGTGGGCCAGGAGGCACGCTCTCCGGAGGGAGCTCCAGTTTGTGTTCACCGCTCACTGACGTCAGTCCGCACTTTCTTCCCCCCAGGAGGACACCATGGAGGTGGAGGAGTTCTTGAAAGAAGCTGCAGTGATGAAAGAGATCAAGCACCCCAACCTCGTGCAGTTGCTCGGTGGGTGCGGCGCCCGTGCTGCGCTGGGGCCTCTGCGACACCCAGCCAGGGATGGGGCCGGGGTGTTTGCACACGCATGTAGATGGCAGAATGCTTTTTCTTTATATTGATGCCAAAAGCAGTCGAGTTAAATCTCAGGCTGGCTTCTGATACTTAGGAACTTTCAGAAGGTCCTTCACGGAAGTGGCTCTAAGTCGGTCGAGCCGTGAGACGGGACCCGCCGGGGTAAGCTCAGAGACTGAGGTAATTGGCGTGGGCCTGACCTTTCCTTCTGGACTCAGTGGCGTTCTGTCCTGTTTAAGTCCGATTTGAGAGAAGGAGCGTGGCTATGTCCCTTCCGTGGGAGAGAAGGCCCATGAGGCCCAAAGGTGTCAAGGTGCTTGGAGCCATGTCAGCGCTGGAGGTTGGACACAGGGCTGTCAGAATCCACTAGAAGCTTTTTTTCCTTCAGTGCCAGTGTTTCCTGATGTGCGTGCAGCCTCTGAAGCCCTCATGTCTTGTTGCAGGGGTCTGCACCCGGGAGCCCCCGTTCTACATCATCACAGAGTTCATGACCTATGGGAACCTGCTGGATTACCTGCGAGAGTGTAGCCGGCAGGAGGTGGGCGCCGTGGTGCTCCTGTACATGGCCACACAGATCTCGTCGGCCATGGAGTACCTGGAGAGGAAGAACTTCATCCACAGGTGGGCCTGGCGGAGCCCCCACGGGAGTGAGCGGCCTCGTGCGCTCGCAGGAGCTGGGGTCTGTGACTCAGCCTCCGGCTTGTGTGCTGGTCCCACACTGGCCCTGGGAGCAAAGGCGGATGCCGGGCTCCAGACGCAGCACCAGGGCCAGCGAGCAGTTAGTTCCCGGGTGAGCTGTGTGCCCCTTCGGACCATCCGGACGCGTGGACTGTTAACTGGAGTTCGTGGAAGGTGTCCCCGTCGTGGCAGCTCCCTCTGAAGTGGAGAGCTCGTTGTCCTCCCAGGCCAGCGCCCAGCAGTAGCGACCTCTTCCTGGGCGCAGTGGGCATGGCTGTCACGCACGCTGCAGTGACATCCACTGCGCGGCTTTTGTTTTGGCGCTGCGTGTCTTTCCCTCCTTTCTCTTTATTGTCATCTTGTTCTCCACTTAAGTCGCTGTCATCTGGTTCAGAGATGTTTCCGCGACTGTCAGAATTGTGTGTTTGCAGTTCTAAATTAGGCGTCCGCGCTGTGCTAACGCCTGGTGTGTTTTGACCTTCAAGCATGCCACAGTTATCTTGGTCTTCGAATTCTTTGCTGGCGGAAATGGCTCCCTAGCAAAGTGACAGCCCAGGCAGGACGGAGCCTTTTATACAAGATGTTCTCCAGGCCACCGTTGTCACCTCTCCTACCCAGTGATCTCGAGCATGAAACCCATACATGCGATTTCACGGCGAGGAGTGAGGTGGCCCATGTGAAGTGTCGGCGGGCCGTGTACGACAGATTTCTGTGCTCCGCGAGAGCCTGATGCAGATGCTCCTGTCACTCAGGAAAGTGAGCCCTCTCAGGCTGCAAATTGAGATTTCTCGACTTCTGGTTTACCTTGCACGGCTAGGTCTGTGCCCTCTTCATTCAGGCACATTTAAAAGGCTTCCCCTAATCCTGTTAGGCACAGCTCTGCTGTATTTCATTTCGCTCTGATTGCTGGTGATCAAGCTGTTGTTGCCTTAACTGCTGCCTCTTCTCACGCCTCCGCTCCAGTTTGCCTCCTGATTTCATGGTTAACGTCCATAAACCAAAGGTTAGACTCCTGCCTTCCAGGGAGAATCAGCTGAGAAGAAACTGGTCATACAGGAGCGGGGCTGTAGGGGCATTTGGATAAGCATCAGGAGGAAAGAGGAAAGTAGGAAACAGGATTTGGGTAAAGAACGCAATGGGCTTTACTTTGTCCCCTCTCAAGTCTGGACAGGACAAGTGGAGACCTGCCCTGATGTAAGTTTCTTGCATTCGAGGACAGGCCCATGCCTGGCATAGAGGAGTGATGGCCGGACAGACACTTAGATGACACTTTTACCATCCCTGAGACATCAGTTAGAACACTCGGCTTGTTAATTCATTACCACTCACACTAGCCCTAAGAGGCGCGCTGCTATTATCATCCTCATTTTATGGATGAGGTAGCTGAGCCCCGAGGTAATTAGCCTGTTCCAGGTTGTGGGGTGGGGGCACCCACTCCCAGAGCCACCCTCTGCTGCCTGTCCCCGGGCCAGGACTCAGGTGGGCGCCGAGGGCGGGCGCTGTTCCTGGTGGGGCGCTGGCGCATGTTCCCGGGACCAGGCTCAGCTTCCCTTCGTCGATAGTGCCGTTCACTCGCCGGGGGCCTCCGTGAAGCTGGGCAGCCAGCCGGGATGCCCCGGACGCCCCCGGACGCACTCTTTCCTTCCCAGAGATCTTGCTGCCCGAAACTGCCTGGTAGGGGAAAACCACTTGGTGAAGGTGGCTGATTTCGGCCTGAGCAGGTTGATGACAGGGGATACCTACACGGCGCACGCTGGGGCCAAGTTCCCCATCAAGTGGACCGCTCCGGAGAGCCTGGCCTACAACAAGTTCTCCATCAAGTCCGACGTCTGGGGTAAGGGCTGCTGCTCTGGGTCCCTGCTCACTGCTGGGGGGTGGCAGGGGCGCTTTCCTGGTTTGCTTTTCACCGCTTCCGGTCCTTTCTTCTCTCTTTCTCACTGTAAGTCTGTTTTCTCTCCACAATGAAGTGAAAGTGAGCTCTTCCAAAATGATTAACTTCTTTTTAACTAATTTGCTCTTAGTTTGTGGGATAGCTGACCAACCCTGCAGGCACCCAGAGTCCTCTCTGCAGGGAGGGCTGTGTGGTTTGGTTTGCTCTTTAAATAGGGCGCTGCCCTCTGAAGCCCCATCCATTTAAGGACCTCTGAGTGTGGCAGATTGAAGCCACACTGCAGTAGATGGAGGTGATCTTTGAGCCCCGCGTGGCCGGCTTTGCCAGGCGTCACCTGGGGGTGCTCCTGTATCCCACCCCTCCCTGGCCCTTATATTTTGAAGCAAACCCCAGACAGAATATTCTTTTGTTAATAATAATAAATTTTGTTAATTTCCATATGAGTCTCTTAAAAGTGACTTTTTTATTCTCCTGCCACAGTGCCCCTCCTCTCAAAATTGACAGTAATTTCTGAATATTTTCAAATACCAGCATTCAGATTTCTAGTTGAAGCATAAAAGACATCTTTTTTAAAAAAAAAAAAAAAGAAAAATTACAGGCAGGAATAAAGGTTGAATAGGCAGGCAGGAAGAGAGAGGAGGAAAAAGCATTTACTTACTTTTATTTAGTTCACTCTGGTTGCCCCCTAAGCACACACAACCCTGACCTGGGACTCAAACCCAGGGGCACGTGGCCTACGCGCCTTCGGAGGTGACTGACACAGCTGCTACCCCACAGCACACCTGAGACATCATTTTTTAATGACTGTTTGAACTGAGAGCCAATACAGTTCACAGACAGCATTTAGTTGATGTTTATTCCTGAAGTTTCTTCTCATCTCTAAGTTCCTCCTCCACCTTTTTCTCCCCCTTGCTCTTACCTGTTGAAGGAGTTCTGTGAATTTGTCTTTCAAAGTTCCCCACGTTCTGGATTTCCTCATTCTCTCCCTGTGTTTGTGTCTTCAGCATCCTAGTAGGCAGCTGAATCCAGTCAGTTCTGCCGTATTCAGGTCTGACTTCCCTCTAGCGCGAGCTTCACAGGCAGTGCCATGCTTCTCCCTGACAGGTGTGTGCGTCTTGGTTTTCTGTTTTTAGCAGTTGTCAATGGTAGCTCTCAAGCCTGTCGTTCCTTTCCCATTTAGCAGCTCAGTACGTCTGCAAAAGGATAAGCTCCCTTCATGTCCCGTGGTTACTCAGAGGAGCAGCTCATACAGAAAAGGGAGGTCAGCCCTTAATACCCTTCCACTGGGCATTAGTGGTGACCATTTAGCCTTTGTCGGTATTGTTTCTCTCTTGTGATAGTAGTATGAACTCTCAAACTTAGTATGTTTGGTATCTTTTAATCCAAGGTGGGTATTTTCCTTATTGAGAATCAGATTGCTTTATCTTCAGCCATTTTGAACTAGGAACTTCAAATTGCTTACTGACACTTTTGACAAAACACTTACCGTCTTTCATAGCCTGTGTACACTCTGCCGTAGACAGTCTAGCTTCATTCTGCGCCCCAGACCCAAATGTTTCTCTAGGGCGTCCTGGTTTCTTTCATGGGACCTGGGATTTCAAGGTTGTGCTCTGGGCTTTCAAAGATTTCATGCATTTTTAGAGTTGGAAGGGACCTTGGAAACAATTCCATGCACCCAGAAAAGACGCTTCAGAAGCACCTGGCTAGATGGTCACACGGCTTTGGGCAGAAACAGCCTTCCCTTCCGGCCAGCAGCGGTCTAACAAGATGGCTGTATTTGCTGAAGGCCCACGGGCCGAGCCACCCAGGCCTCCTCTCTCTGTCGCTGTTTTAGTCTGTGGGGCAGTAACTGAAAGTCTCATCCCGTCCTGTCTGAGATGTTGGTGGTTAAGCGGCTGATTAAGCGGCAGTCTTCTGAGGGGCTGCGCTGGTAACGGGTTTAAATGCAGTGTGATGGAGTCTCAGTCTTGAGCCAACTTTCCCTTTCTGTCTTCTTTCAGCATTTGGAGTGCTGCTTTGGGAAATTGCCACCTACGGCATGTCACCGTACCCCGGAATCGACCTGTCCCAGGTGTACGAGCTGCTAGAGAAAGACTACCGCATGGAGCGCCCCGAAGGCTGCCCGGAGAAGGTCTACGGACTCATGCGAGCATGTGAGCCTCCCGCCAGGCAGACGGTGCTGTGGGCCCCGCAGGAGTCCCCGGGGCCAAGTGTCCCGTTTCCTCCCGGTACCTCTGCACACCTTTATTCATGCACAGCAGTTACGTGTGAGGGCTTTCTTGTGTTTAATGCAAAAATCGGGGTGATGGTTGTCAAAACCTGCGTTTCTTATTAACAAATTGCTGGGCCCTCCGTCTAAACATTCTGCCAAGTAACACGGATCCAGCTGATTCTGTTATCTGTGTATGTTTGTGTGTATAATATGCGCACATGTGTCACGCACACTGAAGTGCGTTCCCTCAGCTTTCTTTGTCCTTAGCAGAAGAACACGTCTTCCCATGTCTATAATTCAGAGAGCTTTCCCCTTTGCCCCTTCTCCTCATATTTATATTGTGTCTAGCCTCTGTTGGTGGTTTGCTGATGCATCCAGCTCTTTTTTGATGAGCCTTGCTTGGTTTTTGCCATTATAAACAAGGCAGGAACGAGCACCCTCATCCGCATAGCACTCCACCTTATGCTGGTATTTCTGAAAGGTGAATTATTGGTTCTGAGGACTGTGTGCATTTTATGTTTGATAGATTCTGCCAAATTGTTTTCCCAAAAAGGTTGTATGCATTTATACTCCCACTGGAATGACTGAGTGACTCTTGTCCTCACCTCAGCGGGTCTGAGAGCCTTAATCTTCACTTTCATCTTTTAATTAGCATGTCTTTACTAATGAGGAAGCTTAGACTTTAATAACCATGAAGCAAGGGTAAGAGAGAGGGCGAGTATTTGTTGCTAGAGGGAGGTTAGGAAAAAGGTATTTGTAAGTGCACTCCTTGCTGTGAGTGTGTCTGGGGTTTTCCAATCCATATTCCTGCCGATTTCTCAAGCCTTTTCAAATCCTCGGTGTCTGTACAGGACACAGTGGCATTGGCCATTAACTTGTCATAGCAAAAGATGGTTAGCAGGATTGGAATGCTGCTTTCATTTCCAGACTCTTCTTGAGAGTCGCCAGTCCCATGCAGGTTAGCGCGGTCTGGCGGGTCTCATCTGAGTCTCCTCTCTCAGGCTGGCAGTGGAATCCGTGTGACCGGCCCTCCTTTGCTGAAATCCACCAAGCCTTTGAAACAATGTTCCAGGAGTCCAGCATATCAGATGGTAAAGTGCTGTCCTTGGGGCACCTGTGGGGGGTCGAGCGGTTGGGACAGAAGGGACAGCACGTGGGACGCCAGCCTGGTCCTTTGGGTCGCGTCTGCTGGGAGCGCTTGAGACCAGAAGGCGGGCAGAGCTGCTGCACCAACTGGCTGCCTTGCTACTGCGCAGCGTCTGAAAAGCCGCTCGGCCTTGCTCCTGCCGCGCAGGTGACAGCCCCCATTTAGAGAGAGAAAGCCAGCACACCGAGGTGACACCCGTACTGACTGCTGCTGCTTTGTGTTTGGTTTTTTGTGGCTCTTAGAGGTGGAGAAGGAACTGGGGAAGAAAGGGGCGCGAGGAGCGGCGAGTGCGCTGCTGCAGGCCCCCGAGCTGCCCACCAAGACCAGGACGTCCAGGAGAGCCGCCGAGCACAGGGACGGCCCCGAGGTGCCCGAGGCGCTGCCCGCCAAGGGCCCGGGCGAGACCGGTATGCTCCGTCGCTGCGCCCCAGGCCGTGTGGGCGGGTGGGAGCAGCGAGCCCGCGGAGGGCAGGGAAGCCCACGGGGCGGGCCAGCGCTGACGAGAGGAAGGCTCTCTCCCCGCGGGCAGCACTCCCGCTGGGGCGCCTTTAGTGCCATGGCTCCTCTCCTGGGTCAGCCACCCGGGCGGAGCCTGTGAAGCCTGTGGAGAAGCCGCGCCTGCATGTGCACGTCGCGCTGTGGTCGTGCTCTCGGTGAGCAGAGAGCAGCTGCTGAGAAGGGGCTGGCGGCGGGCCGGCCAGGGGCGCGGAGGCCCAGGAAGGGCCCGCGAGTCAGCGTGGCGGACATGGCCTCGTGCTTCCTGCCTGCCGCCTCTGCTCCATGTGCAGGTGCTTCCCCCAGAAACGAAGCCAGAGTCTGGTTCCACTGCAGAGCAGGGCGGGCCACCCCTGGGGCTGCGGAGGCTCGCGGGTGCCCCGAGGGGCACGGGCTGAGCTCGTGGGAAGGGCCGGGAGTTCAGCCGGCAGAATCTGTAGGCCTGCAGCTCTCTCGTGGTTTTCCACGTACGCCTGTTTTGATGTAATAAAGCTGAACAAGGACAGCTTAGCCATACAGTCTGCACGCATGTACACGTAGTGTTTGTGGCTGCATCTCCGCGTGGGCATGTGTTCTGTACCGTACACATACACGCTTGAGAGATTCACATAAGAAATAAGTCCGAGTTGTGATGATCTCTCCAGCCCCCAGCCGTCTGGCCCCCCACTCTGACAGCCATGGCGTGTGCACCAGCCAGCGTCTCGGCCCCTTTGTCCTCTGCCAGGTGGCAGGTTTCCAGGTAGTTGACCAGCGGGAGAGGAGGGGCCTCCCTCCCTGGGAACCTGGGGCCTGTTAAAGCCCAGGGCCAGGCAGGCGTGTTGCTTCCTGCCTGTCAGTATTCACCGCGGTCTCGTCACATCATCTGGGCGTGAGCTGTCCGGCCGGGAAGACAGTGTGTCCAAGGCACTCGAGGTCGTCTTCTGCTCCCTTCTCCACGCAGTTCAAGTTCTGGGAAGGCCCCGCAGTCCCCAACTGAGGTGTCCTGCCGGCCGCCAGGTCTGCTGAGTGCCCGGTCTCCCCTCCCTGAGGGAGAACTCTCGCTGCTGCTCGGAGTTCAGGATGCCTGCTTGGCGTTTTAAGAGGCAGGCCTGATAGTCCATCGTCACCTCACCCTCCAGTCATGCCCCTGGGCGCTGCTCGGCTGCTAGTCTGAGAGGCCCCGGCACTGGCCATGCGTGGCTCTGTCGTGGTGGTGGCAGCAGGGGAGCTCCTACTAGACAGGAGTTTATTTTCATGTGTCATTAAATTACTGTAATAAAAAAATGAGAAAAAAGAAAATAAAGGAAACCAGTGCAGCGAAGAGGGGGCCAGACATCGGCTTTTTGTTCTCCTGTCCTAGGAGAAAGACCTAAGCTTTTCCTAGTCGGAAAACTAACAAACTGACAAGAATTATTGAGAAATTAGGTCCTAAGAACTGTGACCCAGGCTCCACTCTCATGACCTCACTGCAGCCTCCCAGTGGCGCTGTGGGTGGGTTTTTTGTTTTGTGTTTGTTTTTTAAAGAAAGCGCGTAGGGAAGAGTGGAGGCGCGCAGAGGCGGACAGGAAGGGAGAGGAGGAAGCACTGTGTTTAGTTGTTCATCTTGGTTGTCCACCCGGCCCTGGGATGCAGACCTGGTCCTTGGGAGGCGTGTGGACCGCTCGAGCCAAAGGCAGCTGAATGTACCCCTTCTCCACCAGGCGCCCATGGAGAGGCTTCCTTGTCGGCCTCCGTTTGTAGCTGAGGGAGGGCAGGGAGGCTCTCGCCCAGGCCTCTGCTGGGGCGGCAGAGCTGTGGTCCCTCGCAGGCCGCCGGAGCGGCTCCCGGAGAGGAGCTGGGTCAGGGCGCCCGAGGCCCCGCACTCAGGAGCCGCGGGCCTGCAGCTGTGCGCGCTCCCACTGTGTTTCAGACCCTCGGGACCACGAGCCCGCGGTGTCTCCGCAGCTGCCGCGGAAAGAGCGAGGCCCCCCGGATGGCGGTCTGACAGAAGACGAGCGCCTGCTCCCCAAAGACAAGAAGACCAACTTGTTCAGCGCCTTGATCAAGAAGAAGAAGAAGACGGCCCCCACGCCGCCCAAACGCAGCAGCTCCTTCCGAGAGATGGATGGCCAGCCGGAGCGCAAGGGGGCCGGCGAGGAAGAGCCCCGCGAGATCAGCAACGGGGCGCTGGCCCTCGCCCCCCCAGACCCGGCCGAGCCAGCCAAGTCCCCGAAGCCCGGCAATGGGGCTGGTATCCCCAATGGCGCCTTCCGGGAGGCAGGCGGCGCGGGCTTCCGGTCCCCCCACCTGTGGCAGAAGTGCAGCACGCTGAGCAGCAGCCGGCTGGCAGCTGGTGAAGAGGAGGGTGGTGGCAGCTCCAGCAAGCGCTTCCTGAGGTCCTGCTCGGCTTCCTGTGTGCCCCACGGGGCCCAGGACACGGAGTGGCGCTCCGTCACTCTGCCACGGGACCTGCAGTCCACGGGAAAGCAGTTCGATTCGTCCACTTTCGGGGGCCACAAAAGCGAGAAGCCAGCTCTGCCTCGCAAGCGCGCCGGTGAAAACCGGTGTGACCAGGTGACCAGAGGCACAGTGACGCCCCCGCCCAGGCTGGTCAAAAAGACTGAGGATGCTGCCGATGAGGTCTTCAGAGACGCAGCGGAGACCAGCCCTGGCTCCAGCCCTCCCAGCCTGACTCCCAAACTCCTCCGGAGGCAGGTCCCCGCAGCCTCTTCCTCGGGCCTTCCCCTCAGGGAGGAGGCGGGGAAGCCCAGTGCCTTGGGGACACCTGTTGCAGCCGAGCCAGGGCCGCCCCACAGCAGAGCGGGTCCAGGTACCTCCGTAGGGGCCAGCAAGGGTCCCCCTGAGGAGTCCAGACTGAGGAGGCACAAGCTCTCCTCCGAGTCCGCGGGGAGAGACAAGGGGAAATTGTCCAAGCTCAAGCCCGCCCCGCCGCCCCCGCCACCGGCCTCCGTGGGGAAGGCAGGGGAGGCGGGCACCGGCGGGAAAGCGAAACCTGCAGTGCTGGCGGTGGACGCCATAAACAGCGACGCGGCCAAAGTCAGCCAGCTGGGGGAGGGCGTCAGGAAACCCGGGCTCCCGTCCGTGCCAAAGCCGCCGTCCACCAAGCCGGCGGGGACCCCGACCAGCCCGGCGCCCGCTCCTGCCGCCCTGCCAGCAGCCGCCTCTACCCTGGCCGGGGAGCCGCCCTCCTCCACCGCCTTCATCCCTCTCATATCCACCCGCGTGTCGCTTCGGAAAACCCGCCAGCCCCCAGAGCGCATCGCCAGCGGCACCGTCACCAAGGGCGTGGTCCTGGGCGGCACCGAGGCCCTGTGCCTGGCCATCTCCAAGAACTCGGAGCAGATGGCCAGCCACAGCGCTGTGCTGGAAGCCGGCAAGAACCTCTGCACGTTCTGTGCGAGCTACGTGGACTCCATCCAGCAAATGCGCAACAAGTTCGCCTTCCGCGAGGCCATCAACAAACTGGAAAGCAGCCTCCGGGAGCTTCAGATCTGCCCAGCCACAGCGGGCAGCGGCCCAGCCGCCACTCAGGACTTCAGCAAACTCCTCAGCTCGGTGAAAGAGATCAGCGACATTGTTCAGAGGTAGCAGCAGTGGGCATCCGGCCCGGCCGCTGCCCGCCTGCAGTGCGAGGGTGCCCTGCCCGGAGCCGTGTGCCAGGCGGAGCCGAGCCGTGGGGCAGCCTTACTACCTACTGACCACCGGCTGTCCCCGCACTTGGCTCCTCAGCCCGGGCTCCCGAGCCACCTCTGTCCCAAGTGCTGTCTGTGGGGCTCCCGCTCTGTGACTGGGAGCTGCGTGCCCGCCCTCCCCGCACGCACACACGGCTTCAAAACTGAGCTCCGCAGCTGTAGGAAGGCGGGCGGGCAGGCAGCTTCCTTCTCGCTTTTCTTTCAGAGGCCCTCTGGCCCTACCATCTCCGTGTGGCCCGAGAACGAGGGCTCTGAATAGGAGCTGTCACCACGGCCTTGGGAACCATCACCGCCCCGCGCCCCACGGGGGGAGCCTGGGCACACATTCCCCTCGGGCTCCGACACTGAAGACGTGCTCTGGAAGTGCACCCTGGGAAGACAGCCAGCCGGTCCCTGCCCTCCACGCTGCCCAGGGCCTGCTGCCCTCACCTCCTCACGAGAAAGACAGCCCTAGACTTGGGCAGGGGGAGGAAAGCGGGGGTGCTAAAGCCCACCAGCCCTGGGTCCCAGGACAGGCGTGGAGGAGGCCTGTGGGGTGGGAGTACTCCTCGTCTGCTCCCCACGTCCTCGGAGCCCCGTGCCTCGCTCTCCTTGCCGTGGACTGGAGGGCAAGCTGGAGTCTTGCGGGGAAGGTCTCTGTCCAGCAGGGGTAGGGGCTGGAGGGCCGGGCCGTCAGGGCGCCCTCCCACAGCTTCTTGCCCCCAGAGGCCTTGATTTCCAGACAGCCCTTGCTCCCTCATTCTCCCCTAAGACAAAGTGGACTGTGCCGGGACCTTGCCTTCGTGGCACGCCGGTCCTCAGTGCTCTGGGGGCGAGGTGTTTCAAAGTTCTACCAGCAGCACCGCGCTCGTGATGCGGAAACAATGGCCGTCAGGCGCAGCCGCAGCCGCAGCCGGGACACTGGTCGCACCAGAGCCCCCAGGGTTGGTGCACCCTAGCGGGCACAGGCCTTCCTTTAATTGCCAGGAGCCTGGTGTCTGGAGCCATCAGGGCGGAGACCAGCAGGTGATGCCCACAGAGCTTTCAGGGCAAAGGCCTGCTGCAGCCGGCCCCCCGGGGTAGACCCTCGGGAACCGGCTCTTGGCCTTGACGAGAGCAGGTACCGGAGTCGGGGCAGGAGCCGGCCGCCCTCACAGCCCACACCTTTGCGTGCAGGGACCGTCCATCCGAGCTTCTTTGCTTCCCTGCTGCTGATGCCTTTCTCCAAGCACCTCTGCGCCCCCCAGACCGAGCAGCCCGAGGGCGCGGGCCACCACCCGCCGCCGGCTCCAGGCCTGCCGGCCCCATTCACACCACGTGCCACTATATTTTGCATTTATTCCTTGGTATTACACTTTTATAGATCTGCTCTTTTATAAATGATGTGTAAATAGTTTGCCGCTACCCCCGCCCTCTCTGGAATGCCTGTGGTGTCTTGTTTTATTTGTTATTTTTGGTCCAATACATTTTGTTTCTGTACACGACTCTTCATGTTTTGATCCACATCTCTCCTCCGTAGTATTTTTTCAATAAATGTTTACAGCGTTAGACTTCGGGCAGATCGCTTTGGTCCTTCATTCTTGCTTGTCGTCAGAGCTGTGCGCCGTGTGGGCAGGGGTCCTGCTTCCCGAAGGGGCCAGCGCCGGGCTGAGTGTCACAACACGGTAGCAGGGCTGCCATGGGACTCCTGCACCCATGCCGTCGCCAGCCGTCCGCAGTTTCCCTG
The DNA here is from genome assembly GCA_004363575.1 of Solenodon paradoxus. Lineage (NCBI taxonomy): Eukaryota > Metazoa > Chordata > Mammalia > Eulipotyphla > Solenodontidae > Solenodon > Solenodon paradoxus. The sequence goes on from RJWH01001026.1 coordinate 431,938, forward strand.
CTGGGTCACAGCCCTTTAGACACGCGTGGGGCGGGCAGGCCCGTCGGGGCTTGACTCCCAGCCACCGTGTCACCAAGATGGGAGGAGGCCATGTCCTGAGCGCCTCGCTGGCTAGTCCTGCCGTGAGGCACGTTTTCCTCTACCTAAAACCCTTCTGCTCCCGCCGGCAGCACCTCCCTTACTGGCTTCCACCTGCTTCCCGGGCCGGTGACTCCCAGCCCCCCACCAGTGGGACTGTCAGGAGCACTGACGCATCCTCGGCTCCGTCTGCATTTAACGCCCGCTGACAGCCTGGAAAGTGAAGTCGGGAAGTGAGGCGCGCCCTCCGATAATGATACTTATTAAGCCAGCAGACTTGTCAGAGGATACAGAGCCTGCTCAGCAAAGCATATTGAAGAGCACGGTTCAGTGAAGCCTCTCTTCCCGGAGACCTCCGCAGTGAGACGTGCAGCCGTCAGGCACCAGCTCACACCAAGGTGCGGCGGGACCCGCCTGGCGCACTCTGACAGGTGGCTCGGCTCCCGGCCCAAGCCGCTCGCCGACCCACAGTCGGGAGGCTGGGACCCAGGGCCCGGCCTTCCCGCAGGGAGCAGGGTCTTCCCTCAAGTGCCCACACGCGAGTCTGCAAGAACCTGGAAGGGCGACACTGACAGCCACACTGAGGCTGCTTACTCCGTGTGGGACGGGGACGGGTGCCCGAGTCAGGCAGAGCCGTCAGCCCCTCCCAGCGCACGGTGAGCTTATGTGGCTGCTCGTCACGCTCACACAGGTTGAGACCACTCACCGTGGCAGCTGTACCGTGTGTGACTAGGGTCCTGAAAGTCCCAGAGTAACCGTCCACCTGTGTCACCCCGGTGTAGGAAACCGGTTGTCCTAGGACACTGGTTCTTAACCCTTTTCTGAAGCCACAGAACCCTGGAGAATGTTTCTGCTTTTGTTTTTTTAAGGAAAGGTGTAGGCAGAAATGAAGACAAGCAGGCAGGGAGGAGGAGAGAAGAGGAAGAAGCACTTTATTTTGTTTCAGTCGTACATCTTGGTTGCTCTCCCCAGCCCGGGGCATAAAGCCGGGTCCATGGGATGAACGTGGACTAGACTTCGGCCAGAGGCGGTGGACGATACCAGTCCTCCATCAGAGCACACGTGAACCTGTGAGAACTTAAAGCAGACATGAGCCAGCCGCAGAAAAACGCATAGGCATGAACACAGCGTCAGGGTGATTGAGTCCTCTCTGGGTCCAGAACCAAGCAATCCCCAAGGGCCACACCACTAAGGGACCAGCAGCGGCTATTAAGGAATCTGAACCAAGTGTCCAGATTTTAAAATTAATCAAAAAAAACAAAAAGAAAAAAAAACTCCAGATTTCATCAGCAGAAGAAAGTGAGTCCATCGTGTATTGCGGTGGAATATTCCGGAACACCAAGAGCGGCTCAGCTTGCGCGAGTACAGCTCCATCGGCTGCTGGGCGCAGCAGCAGCCGGACGTCCAGCAGCGGTGCTGCGACTTCTGTGCGTCTGCCGTGTCGGGGGCAGCTGGAAGGGCCTGCTGCCTGCTGGGGCAGCAGGGACCCTGGGGCCGGGTGGGCTGTCTCTGAGTCCCAGTGGTGCTGGCGGGTGGGCGCGTGCCTGGGTGAAATTCAACAGACCGCCGGGCTGGAGCCCGTTCTGGGTGGGCTAACTTTCAGTGAGTGTTCTTAAAACAGCCCACGTGTGAGCCTTTCAGCTCTTAGATGTGCTCTGCGTTCCCACGTGAGATCCTCACACCTTTTTCGCGTGGGGCTCAGAGACGTGGAGCCACTTACTCCAGGTCACACAGCCTGTGCTGGCTTTCCCAGGGCTCACTTGTTGACAGTGTAGACAGCCATGGCAGAAGTCTGTGCCCTTGGGCCAGGTGTCTCCATTATGGAAGAGAAGTTGTCAAGACTTGCTGCCTCCCATAGAGTCCTCCAGCAAGGCCTGCCTTCACTCCTGGGAGCGTGGGCTCCAGGCTCCGAGGGGCAAAGCCCTTGTCTGGGGCCCTCGAGGAAATGTGACACGCAGCATCGGACCCGGGAGCGCAGTTCGGACGAGCTGCCGCTGCCGCGACTGGCAGCTGCAGGGGCAGGTGGAGAGAGCTGCCCCGGGAGCCTGTCTGCTTCCCTGAAACATTTTTATTAACATTCCAACATGGGAAAGTAGAGACAGAAGCATTCCCTGCCCGTTTTAAAAGCTAAATACCCTCAGATCTGCACAGCAGATGAAGACCTTTGTTCTTAAACAAAGGGAACAATCGGAGGCAGACAGCTCCGGGCTGGAGGAGCTGCGGGGCCGACTGGGCTGCTCAAGGGCCTACCTGCTTCCAACCGTGTCCTCCCGAGAGCCTCGCCTTCACTCATCTGGAAAGATCTGCCACCAAGGAGAGAGCAGGGGCCTGGGGCAGCGTGGAAGCCCCGAACCTGGTCAGCCGGAGGGGTGCGAGCACGGCTCGGGGTGAACGGGGTGCGAGCCCCACGCAGTGGGGCGGGCTCGGCAGGCCAGGCCTGAGCAGTTTGCGTCAGGGTTAGCGAGCTCGGCTGTAACTCGGCCGCAAAGGACAGCTTTGTTGTTGGTCTTGTTTCATGATGAAAGCCCAGTGACAGCTTAGCCTGCCTTTGAGGGACCGCCTCTGCCTTATCTCCCGCTCCACCGGCTCCACGGAATCCCAGTGAACGAATCCCACCGTGTGCCCTGGCGTGTTTGTAAATGCACACCAGCGTCTCAGCCCGGCGACTCCGGGATCGCGGTCGGCAACCCAGGGGCACTTCTCATTAGTCTGAGAGGACAAGGAGGCCGGTGAGGCCGGGCCCCGGCCTGGGCCTGTTGGCCTGTGCCCCATCTCTCCACCCTGTGTGCACACGTGAGGGAGGGGCGGTCAGGTCACAGCCCCCTCCCTGTGACGGGTCTCGGGGCTGGCAGCTGTCCTGGGGTTCTGCCTCCCTGACTGGGGGGTTATACAAAACCGGGTGCATCCCAGCCCTGCCAGACTGTCAGGTTAGTGGGGGCATCCTGGCTGGTCCCTTCCTCGGACAGTAGCAGAGACTACAAAGTGACTGGGGTCACGTCTGGGCCCTGTCACACGTCACGGCAGGCGGGCGCGCTCAGTCCAGGTCCTGGCCTACCTCACCACCCATTTCTGCTCCCCAGGCAGCGTGGCTCTTTGTGGCTCAGATCTGTCACCCCTTAATGAAGTGGCTTTCCGGCTGCCCAGATTGAGAGCTGCTACTGGGGAACAAGTCACTAATAGAACGGAAGACACAAATGCTTCGAGTGCCAAGCTGGGCCCAGCCCAGTGTGGTTCTAAAAGGCTCATAAAAATCCACCAATTAATGGTGACAGCTCAATGGAAAATTATTCAATTGTGAGCAGAGGCCAGCAGCTCGGGGGGCTGGGGGGGGGTTGCCATAGCAACGTCAACGCCGGTTCTCTGGGTGGCGGCCGGTGGCGTCTGCCGCTCTGACACAGGCGGGACACTGGAAAGCGCTGCCCTCCTCGCCCCGGGCCCACAGCCTCTCCAGGCTGAGCACTGGCCGTCCCCGGGGTGGAGGACTTGTTTCCAGAGTGCTTTGCTTTGAGAGGTGCAGGGGATGGTGGTCAGGTGCCGGGGAGGCCTCCTGCATCCCTGCCCTGGCGTCCTGCCGACTGCCAGTAAGCGGGGGCGGGCAGCACAGGAAAGGCGATGCCTCAGGCACAGGGGACCCGCGGAAGAGTCGGGGAGCACGCCATCACCGTCTGCAGTTGTCACAACTTTTATTTCACAGGGTACACAACACATTCATATGCTGAACATTTGAAACGCAACCTCGCTGAAGCAAAAATATGTTCGTTCCCTCTGGATTCCCATGAGGCCCGGGATGGGCTGACAAGCACTGCGCCCAGGAAGAACAGCCACCGAAGGGCTGGCAGCCGCTCCGAGTGGCATCTCGACACCGCGGCAGGGCTTTCTTGCCAGAGGGAGCTTGTGTTAATGGGATGGAGAACAAGATGCTTTTTTCCATTTTTCCTCTCAGAACCGCACTCCGCACCCAGCGGGTGTGCTCCTTCGCAGTTGCACTTGGATGTCACCTCAGATGTCTCCGAGGAGGCTGTCAGAACTCTGATCGCCCTCAGTTGCTCAGCCCACCGCATTCCACGCAGCCGGCTCTGTCGATCCATATTCATGCCCCGGGCCGGGCTGAGCTCCACTAGCGGGGTGTCCTCAGCCACAACAGGGTTCTGCTTCAGCGAGGTTGGCGTTTAAAATGCTACTGCTCACGAGTCGTGGCCACACCCACGTCGGCTCAGATTCATTGCAGCTCGAGAAGATGGCAGCACCAGGAGGACCCACCGACAGACCCTCCCAGGCCCGGGCGGCCCTCACCGCCGGCCGAAGCGGAAGCTGAAGCCCCCTTTCTTCCTGCTGTAGCCACTGAGCTCCTCTGCCAGGGCCCCCAGCGGGCCATTCGCCTTCTCTCTGTCAGCGGGCAGGAAGCTGGTGGCCTGGCTGTCGTCGCCCTGCCTCCCAAAACGGAGCCTGAAGCCAGCCTGCTCCCGGCCCGACGCCTGCAGCTCCCGGGCGACGACCAGCAGCGTGTTGGGGACTCTGGGCCACCGAGAGGCACCCCATGGGAAGAGGTGGCCCCCGGCCAGGTCGGCCCAGCTCGTTTCACCTCCAACACCACCTGTGATGTCCCCGGGCTCCTCTCTGTCCAGGAGGGGAAAGCAGGCGCCCAGCGGCAGGAGGAGAAGGCAGGACAGGGAGCCACAGCTCATCATCTGGTCCAGAGAAAAGAGAGGAAGAGGTCATGGGCTGCACACATGGGCCTCGCGCACCATGATCAGCGTGCACCCCCACCTCGTGCATGGGGACATGTCACTGGCTGGGGACAGGGCCCGTACTAGCGGGCACGGGAGGGGGCTGACTGTCCCAGCTAGAACGATTTTCCCTCTCCTGCGGAGCCCTGGATTTGACGGCTTGGCAGCTCGGCACCCTGATGCCACAGCAGCGGATGGTTTACAGCAGGCACGAGCCGCCTGGAGAGCTGAGCGGACTTGAGCTGCTTTTCTCACAATTCCAGACGCCCGGGCTAGAGTGGCGCAGAGCCGCGGGACAGCAAGTGAATAGCATCCATCTCCCGTTTTCAGCCGGCAATAATGGATCCAGAAGCTGTTCAGTGGGGGCCCTCTACGGGTGTCTGACGTGGGAACAAGTTGCTCTTGAGCAGGAGACCAACGCGCTGTGCCTGCCGAGCTCAGACCCCACCTGGCGAGCGTGGCCGCCCACCGGCCCCCACCCAGCACACACAGCTGTACTTCCTCTTCACCGCAGCCTCGTTGTTAGGGACGGTTTCACTATTTTCAGGCAAGAAAACGGTCAGAAGGCCCAGTGCAGTCCCAGACCACAGCCAGACGGCAGGTCTGGCCAGAGGGCGTCCGGTGCCCGGCCCGTGGGCATGGCGCACACTGGGATGCTTAGCCGGCCCATTTTACAGAGGAGGCAGGAGGACCGCAGGTGACGTGATGTGCCCAAGTCACACAGCTGTCTGACTGGGCTGGACCCTGGGGCTGCTCTGAGGCAGAACTTCCCGGAGTGCCCCTGCCTCCCAGCAGTGGCTCCCTCCCTTCCGCAGGACACCTCTGTGGCCATGACCCTGGCGGGATGAGCAGCTGACTGAGGCCCCAACCAAGAGCGCTGGTTCCGGGGCCTCGGGCCTGCCCAGAGCTTCCGGAAACGGCTCCCTGGGACGCTTTCCAGAGTGAACGGGCCCAAAGTTTGAGACAGCAGTCCTGCAAGCAGCCCTCCCCACCCCACCTCCAGCCCCTGTAAGCTGCACACGTCCCGGGGTTGGGGACCTCTACCTGCTTGGGAGTGGGGCTCACCGTCGGGCCTGGGGGGCACCCTTCATAGGAGGCGTCCTCCCTGGAGAAACCCTCGCCCACAGCTGTTTGGACCCTGGAAGAGTCCACCTGGTGCATGGACCCACCTGCACTTGGTTTCTGGGTCTTGAGAAAGCACAGAAGGAAGTGACCCTGCTCCCCTTTGGGAGACCTTGACCCCTTCAAGGACTCGGTGGAAGCTTGAGACACTTGCCACTGAAAATTGGGCCCGAACTTGTCAGGACTCAGACCCCAAAGTCCAAGAGGTGACAGAACAGCACAGGATGGAAGACCAGGGGTTGAGCCCGGGCAGCGATGGTATCTGGGCTGCAAGCGGGGCACCTGTGTCCCCCTCCTGCCTCCCCGACCCACAGTGCCCCGTGGTTCTGACGGCCCTTGCACAGTGCCCACCGGCAGCGGCCGCTGGGTTTCCGCGGTCGGTACTCACCGTGCTGCGGGTCTGCTCCTGGGAGGCTGCAGGACCTGGGCGGCAGCAGAGCTCCTGGGGTGCTGCTGCAGGTGCGGCGCTGGGCGCCCTGCCTGGTTATATAGGCCCCGCGTGCCGCCTGATTGCCGCGCATTCCTGACCCTGGGATTCCAGCAGGGATGCGGTGGTGAAGGAGGGACAGTGCTGACCGCAGAGAAAGGACCCAGCGTAACAGGATGTGCTCTGATGAGTGGGACCGCGGGCTGCCCTCTGCTGCCTCTGGCGGATGAGGCCCAGGCCCCGTGGAGGAGACACGGACGGCCACTCTTAACAATCCTAGGAGCCTGCCTTTTTCAGGGCTGCCTGGCGCTCCAGAGAGGCCCTGGGCTGGGTGGGATGTCTGTGCCTCACACCCCTGCTGCGGGGCCAGCTGGCTGCTCCTGGGGCCGGGGGGCCCTCACGTGCAGCGGGGGGAGCCAGTAGGTCCATTGTCCCCTGCTCTGGAGCCGCCCACGAGCTGAGCCCGGCATGGGGAGCCCGTGAGGGAGAGGTGTGGAAGGGCACAGACTCCCAGGGGAGCCCCACTCATGCCTGCACCCCTGCACCACGGTTGCTGTGTTTCTCAGAACGGAAGAGGGGCTTGCCCTGTCCGAAGCTCAGCCCTGGCCAGGCGCTGACCGAGGAGCTGACTATGAGCGCCCGGAGCCTGGCTCCCTGACCCTCTGTGAGTGGTGCCCGCTCTCTGCAGAGGAGGCAGGAGCCTGGTGCCACCCCAGGGACTCAGCTGGCCATGACCCCGAGCTCTACAGCAGCCCTCCTGCTGGAGGACACCCACGTGAGCACTCCCTGACCACAGGGAGTCTCCTCGGGGGCGCTCACAGGCCAGAGGGGGGACCTGCTCCGCACCCCAACAGTGGAGTGCGGGGCTCAAGGGAGCTGCGTTGTGAGCCCCACCCCACCCCGTCATGGGGCAGCTGCTTGCAGGAGGGGTCTCCATCTCAGGGTGCTCCCGGCTGGGCGTCCCGCTCACAGCGGCCGCCGCCCCATCACCCGCAGCCACGTGTGGCATGTGCGCACAGGGCACCCTCCTACGTCCCCCCCACCCCCGTGCCTGAATGGCCTCCCCAGCCTCTGCTGCTCGCTGGCCGGGAGGGGCCCCTGCGAGGAGCAGGTGGTCTGAGGTCTGAGCACAGACGTGTCCCTGTCTCCGGGACCCCGCCCAGTCCACTGTCTATGGTTGGGGGGACATGGAGAATCACCCTCAGGCCACCACCCAGGAGGACCCACCCCACCCTAGTGCTCTTTTCACCCCTCACTGGGGGCGGGAGCCCTTAGCCTCCTGGGTCCACCGTCCAGCAGGGAGCCTGGAGAGAACAGCGTCAAGAGAGGCTAGGCAGCCACGGGCTGACCTGGGGACCTCCGTGGGGTTCACTTGATCCCCTTTGGCAACGGGGGGGCAAGAACTCTGGGGGGGGCAGAGGCGCACTCACCTGTGTACAGAACAGGAGCAGTGCAGCCTGTGCGTGTGTGCGTGTATGTGTGTGAGCACGGGAGTGGAGGTGCCGGTCACTGCCTGACTGACACTGGCTGGGTGTGACTGTGGGTGCTGGTGACTGGGCACAGCCGGGGCTCACAGCGTGGGGAGGCCGTCCACAGTGCCCTCTGCGCCTCATTTCTCTTGGCTGTAACACGAGAGGTTTGGTTCCCACAAGCAGGGCAGAGAGGGAAGCGGGCTCACACCTGAGGGCCGCGCGCCCTGGCAGAGTCGCAGGCAAGTCCACCGCCTCTGGCCAGCGCAGTCCACATCCCAAGGACCCCGGTTCGCAACCCAGGGCCAGAGAACCACCAAGATGAGCAAATGAAAACAAATACATGCTTCCTCCCCTCTCTTCCTACCTGTGTCTGCTCACCTTCGCTCCTGCCTGCGCCTGTCCTTTAAAGAAAGAAAAGACCGGAGAGTCACCCTCATGTCCCAGGAGAAAAGCTCCACCCACCCCAATGCTGACACTGATCCCCAAGTTGTTCTGCTATGAAAAGTCGCCAGCCCGAGGCTCTTCAGGACCAGGGCCCTCGGTTCTGGGAAGTGGCCAAGGAAAGAGCGTTAGACACGGGCTTGGGCTGTAACATCGGGGTGAGTCTGAGGAGGCCCCCACTGGCCCCTGTCCCTCAGTCTCCCCTCAGGGAGGGGCACTGGAACCATGTCAGACCTCCCAACCCCACCCCAGGACACCTGCCCCAAAGGAGTGTCCCACCTGCACCCCCTGGGTCTCCAGGGGAGGGGTCCCCACTCGTGCAATGACAGCTGTGACATCATTTCTGCCGCCGCCCCCCCCGCCCCCCCGAGACTCCAGCGTCAGATGAGGGAGGATCGGGAAACCTGCCGAGTGCGTCAGAGCAGCGGGGCCTGGTCAGGCCTCTGGTGACTCCAGAGTGGGTTGGGAGGTGCAGCCGTGGAGGGCACCCAGACAGGCCCACGCGAGGTCCTGGGAAGTGTCCTAGAAGAGGGTCAGGCCGTGTGCCCAAGGCCCACGCTGACAGCAGCCTGGTACTGACACCTTCACCTTACTTCTCCGAGTGAGGGCTGAGACGATGTGGTGGCCAGTGGGGGCATAGCCTGGCCAGGCCCCTGACTGGATACTCGGGCCCCTGATCCCACCCCCTTTAGCCTCAGTGAACTCCAAGATCTGGTCTCCATTTCTGCTTGGCCACACACCAACCGCGGCCTTGGCAAGTCACATCATCTTCCGACTGGGGACAGCAGTGTCCACACCTCGGGGCGCGCCCTCCTGGTAACACGGCCTCATGGCTGGGTGCCTCTCAAAGCCCGGGGCCATGCTGGTCGAAGCCCCGGGACTGGGGAGTCTCCTCCCCGGCTTGTCCACGCTGCCCGTGCCTGGAACGCGAGCCCTCAGAACCTCCGTGTGGCCAGCTCAGAGTCCCTGCCTGGCCAGGAGCCCAGCCAGAGCTGCTGCCTGCTGCGGGGATGCCCTGGGGAAGGCTTAGTGACCTCCTGTGAGAGGTGGGGCCCACAAGAGTGACTTTGGTGGCCTGGCTCAGGGGTGCCCTCCCCAGCATCCCCAGGGCCCACACAATAGTGTCACAGGTCGGTCGGAACTCTGCAGGGGCACCTGTGCTGGGCCCATCCCAGCTGCAGCTGCACCCGGCTGGCCTGCAGATGGCTCTCCCGCAGCCGGTCCCCACAGGCCGGGACGCCTCACGCCGGCACTCCGACTCGGGCCCTCCGTAAATACTGGGCTTTATTAAATGAACTCAGGGAATTGTTTTGTCCTGAAGCCTCGAAGTGGCTTATGAGCAAATAGCTATTAGGAACTGCTGTTCTTAATAAAGTCTCAAGCCGGACTCCGGCCCAGCCAGGAGAGACCGCAGAGCAGTTTGTCACCTGGGGACCTTGATGGGTGCACCCCGAAGCCCCGCCCAGCTCAGGGGCCAGGCCCCGGCTGCTGCCCACAGACGTGGGGACCAACCCCGTTTGCAACCCGAACTGGCTGTCAGGGGCGCAAAGCTGGCCGGGAAACGCCGTCAGGAAGGGACGGCGGGGAGCTGGGATGCTGGCAGGTGGACGCTGGGGGTCTGGCGATGGGCGCTGAGCAGGTTAGAGGCAGAGGCCTGAGCCAGGTCACCACAAGACTTTATTGTTGGAGACAGGAACACGACACCTGTCCCACCTTCATCTGACACTTCCGCCCAGCCAGCCGTGTGGACAGCGGCATGACCCTGGGCGCTGTTTTCCCTCCCTCTGACCCCCCAAGCCCCCAGCACAGACCTGCTTGGCCCCGCCCTGCCAGCTGCCTGGCCCTCGTGAGGCTTGGAGACAGCCGTCCTCCTGTCAGCAGATGAGGGAACGGAGGCCCAGGGAGCCAGTGTCCTGGACTCTGGGTTCTGTGTGTCCCCGAGCACATCCTCTGCTGTGTGCCATTCTTCAAATGCCACAGGACAGATCTATGGCCAACTGCCACCCCTGCTGCTGTCCGCTCCTTCCCTGTGCAGTGGGTGCAGCGCCTGGGAACACCTCACTCATCCTCTGAAACCTGGGGCACAGGGCTCCCCGCTTCCAGGGCTCTAGCCCCAGGCGGGCAGCAGAGAGGGCACTGGGGACCAGGAGAGGGGGCACGGATGCTGCTGCCCGGAGACAAACACTAGGAAACCTATTTACACGTGGCTGCGGGGAAAAATGCAATTTGAGAAGCGCGTACATATCTGTCCTTAGGTCCTGCTGCCCACACGGAGGCCACCGGGGTGGACACCCAGGGTTGCCCATCTTCTGGGTGGGGGGAGCGCAGCTGACAAGGTGGGTGGCCTCTGATTTAGCTCTGAGTGGAACCTGAAGGTTGGGGGGCAGACTGCCGACTGTCCCACAGAACCTGCCTCTGTGGGGCTTCCAGAGCCCAGGGCACGTGCAGGGCCCAGGAGCCAAGTGGGGCCCCTCATCAGGGGAAGAGGGAGGTGGGGATCTGGGCAGGTGCTGCGGGATAGAGAGCCATAGCTCCCCATCAGCTCCGGCCACTAGGGACAGGGGACCTGTCAGCCCTCAAGCCTCAGGAGGGTTGCCTTTTCTACCAGCTCCCCCAGCACCCCCTCCTTCCTGTGGTCACTCCCATCTCGGGTGACAACCATTCACTCCGCCATCTTGATGGACCTCCCAGCCCAGGACACAGGTGGCAGCGCTCACTGCAGCCCCCACCCAGAGCAGGTGTGCCAGGACCTGGCTTCGGCACTAGCCTTTGAGGGGCGTGCGGACATTGGCCGGTCCCACCACAGTGGGCTCTCTGTCCACCCAGCCAGATCTAGCCATGTTCTCCGTGGCACCAGGCCTGGGCTGGGGGTGCAGCTGGTGCTCTTGGGTGGTGGGCACTGGGGCTCAGGAGGGAATGGCTGTCTCCAGGTCGCTGGATGCTTAACCAGGCAGGCACAGGCTCCTGGCTGGCCGTCCCCCGCCAGGCCGAGCTGCGGCAGGTCCGCTCCACCGCCAAGCCCTGGCACACGCACATCTGTGAAGCCATCAGCATCGCCCTCACTGGGAGTTTGTTTGATGACAGAGAGAAGATGCCTGGCACTTTCTGAGCAGTGGCTGGCAGTGCCAGGCAGATGCTCCAGTCTGGGCAGGTGGGGAGCTCCCTGAGGTGAGGACTGGGCCCACTGGCCTCTGCTCTGTGGCAGCGGTCCCCGCGCTCCTGATTTCTAGAGCGGGCAGAGGGCTGGTGGGGGCTGCCCCTCAAGCCTGTGCGGTGGTGGGTGGTGTGACACACGCCTTGCCCTGTCCTGCCCCTGCTCCGCCCAGGCCGCTCCGTCACCTTGACCCCAGTGGAGGGCCAGCACAACTCTGTGGAACACCAGTGACCAGGTGGGGTCAGAGGGGACAGCCAGGCCACACTGAGTCCACAGCATGCTGGGCCTTTCCCGTTGCGCGTTGTTACCGCCGGGGCACAAACGTGGAGGGGACGGAGAGCTGGACAGCGCTGTCCCCCTCGCCAGCCTTCCCTGCTCCAGGTTCTGGCGAGAGAAACGGCCCCTCAGAGGCCCTCCTTAGCCACCACGGGGGGAGCGCGGGAAAACAGCCCTGCATTTGGTTCCGATGTAAATACACCGGGGGTCCTGAGGCTGCCGGGTGGGAGGGCCTGGTCTTCCTGGCTGCTGACCTGGGGAAGCTGTGGAGGAGCGGGGAGCAGCAACAGTTCGCCGGGCCTTGGGAGGAGTCAATGGGAGTCAACGAGAAAACGTCCTGAAGGGGTGCCTCTGCGACCCCCCAAACCCCCCCACCCTTCCCTTCGCCCGACGGAGGTGGCAGCACCCACAGCCACCAGCACGGGGCAGACTCCCACCAAGCCTGCATCTCCAGAGGCTGGGGCAAGCGCCCCCAAGTGCCCGCAGCACCTGCCGCTCCCTGGGGCCTCTGGGGCAGCTCGGAGACGGCCGGGCGGGAGGGCGCCTCAGCCTCAGCCCCTGGCAGGGCCCCTCGTCCAAGGCCAGGCCCTGGCTGTGTGGGCGCTGCAGATGGAGCCAAGGTCCGGGCAGGCAGAATGGGGGTCGTCCAGGCCGCCCATCCCTCAGCAGCAGAGGCAGACCGGAGGGTGGGGCAGTGCAAGGGCGGCGTGAGACGTCCCTCGCGAGAGGGGCGGGGGGACGGGACACGCGCGGGGCTGGGGGTGGCAGGAGGCTGGGTGCCCAGATCAGCCTGGTCCACCCGCACGCACGGGAGCGTCACCCAGGCGCGGGCGGGACGCGGGCGGGCAGGAGGGACGCGGGCGGGACACGGGCGGGCGGCAGGCGCTGTGCCCGCCTAGCGCTCCTCCCGGACCGGCCGGATCTTCATCTCGGAGAACTTGAGCGAGTACTGCCAGCCGGTCCACGAGGACCACTCGACGCCGTCGGCGTAGGAGGCGTGCGCGCCGCGCAGGTACTGCCCGTTGAGGTTGGACGTGTGACAGTTGCGGTACCACCAGGCGCCGCGGTAGAAGGCGGCGCAGTTGTTCTCCGAGAGGTCGCTGTCGCGGTCCTTGGTGGTGAACCTCATGCCGCCGTGCTTCAGGAGGGAGTCCCCTGCGCAGGCGCGCACAGCACAGGTGCGCGCAGGTGAGCACAGCACAGGTGCGCGCAGGTGAGCACAGCACAGGCACCGACCGGCACACGGAACGTGTCGTGCGGCGTCCTTGGCTCACATACACCCACGGTGCCGCCTGGGGGGGTCTCCCTGACTGTCCCCAAGTCTAGGGGATCACTACCCCCCAAAACGTCCAGGCACTCCCCTTCCTCGCCTTCTTGTCTGGAGAGGAGTCCCAGCTCCCAGGGTTTCACCACCACACTTCAGAGGCCCAGCAGAGCCCCAGCCCAGGGTCCTGTTCGGGTTCCGAGCTTACTTTGCTCATCTGCAAAATGGGCCCGCAATCCAAGGGTGCTGGGCACAGAGCTGGGAGGTGCTGGTGGGAAGCACTGGTCCCGACCCGGGCAGAACCCCTTGACCTGGGAGGCCGGGGTCGGCCCCCTCCCCTGCTGCAGCGGGGCGCCCTACCTGCAGTGCCGGAGTAGCCGGCCACGGTGAGCGGGTACCCGTCCTCCTCGGGGTCCACGGAGAACAGGCCCACGCCGAAGCTTCCGTAGTGGGCGTAGGCGGTGCCGTTGTCAAAGTCCGCCAGGTCCACGCGCAGCTCGTAGGTGGCCTGGCTGGTCAGGGCGTGGACCCTCCTGAGCCCTGGACAGGGCAGAGTGTGGTAGGAGGCGGGAGGGCTGGGGGGCTCAGGAGGTGACATCCCAGGGAGAATGTGGAGAAACAAGAGCCAGACCACTTAGTTCTTGCCCTGGACCTGTGGGGCAGGAGCCTGAAGACTGAGTTCTCCCTATTTGCTTTGCTTTTCTTTCTTTGGTTTGGTTTTGTTTTTAAACGAAAGGTGCAGGCAGGAATGAAGATGAGCAGATGCGGGGAGGGAGAGAGGAGGGGAGGAAGAAGCACTTTGCTCATTTTATTTACTTGCTCATCTTGGCTTTTCCCACAGGTCCTGGGATGCGAACCCAGGACCTCGGAATGTGTGTGGACGGCACCTAACCCTCTTCCACCAGGGCCTCCTGTTTGCTCTTCTCTGGTCACTGTCATTCAGTCTCTGCTTTCCATATGTTTTGAGCTGGAGACTGGTTGAAAGGTTGCAGGGGTCAGGAAGATTCTGGAAAACTCTGGGGTGGGGGCAATGTCACTTTCATCCTCACACTCTGGGCTCCAGCCAGGCGGGATCCGGTTCTGATCTGAGATGCACTCCCTGAACCGGGCCTCTGAGCCTTTGCACAGGCCCTCTGCCTGGGACACTTTTCTCTCTTGTCCTTCGGGTCACCCTTAAGGTGCTTCCCTGCCAGTGTGATTGCCTCTTGATTAGAGGGCATTTAATTAAACCCCTTCCAAGCTATCAGCTTGGAGTGGCGTTTCTTCAGCCGCTCCCTCCTGGCCTCCCCTGGCTCCAAAGTTCCGATCCTGGATCAGTGTGGGCAGGGGCTTCTCCATCCAGCCCCCAGGGAGGCCTCCAGTCCACCGACCAGTCCAGGGCCAGGAAGCGCGGTGAGCAGAGCCACAGCTGCGCCCCCGTCTCCCTGTCCCGTCCCCGCTGTCATCTTTGAGAAGGTGAAGCTGCCTGCCTCTCTCCGCCCCTGCCGGGCCCCCTCTGAGCCCCAAGGGCCCCACTAACTCAAAGGTCAATGAGCAGGCGGCAGTGACACAGCCACCACCTGGATGTCCCCCCCACATGCAGACACTGTTCTGAGTGCTCGTGTGGGTGAATGAACTCAGTGGAGCTGGAATGAGTCAGACTGAATTCGGGCATCGCAGCTCAGCGGTGCCCAGCCCACCGCACAGCGCGCCCGCCAGGTGACCCGGCGCCACTGCTGTCTCCCTGCGGCAGGCAGGTTAGTAACTGGCCCAGGTCACCCAGCTCGGAACTGACAGAGCTGGGATGGAGGCCCGGCTCTCTGCTCTTACTCAGTTCTTGTCCAGACCAACAACCCAATCCAGGAAAGGGCCCAAGGGAGACAGCCCAGCTGGGGTGCTGGGGGCTCCTTTCCCCGCCCTGGGGTCCACTGGGGCGGGAGACCCACCATCAGCCGCACACATGTTCCCTTCCATGAGGGCGGGGCGGGGGCTGGAGTCGGCTTTAATCCCATTGGAACTTCACTGGGGTGATGAGGGTTGGGTCCACCCTTCCTCCCAGGGCGCCCCCTCCTGCCCACTCCTTCCAGTTTCCCCAGCCCCCAGGGTACTCTAACCCCCACTTCTCTGGGCCCCTGCACGGTGAGCTGAGACCCAGCCTCACCATCCATCCGTTCAGATCACAGCGAGGAAGGAGGTGGGCCCAGCGAGAGGGAAGGCACTCGACCCCGCTCAGGCAGCACCCAGGGCCGTCCCAGTCGGATGAAAGCTCTGACCCTGACTCGCAACACTGAAGGCGTGTGAGCAAGAGTGAGACACTCCTAACAAATAATAAATGGGGAAGGACGTGCAGGGCGTAAACCCAGGAGACAGGAAGGGGGAGGCTGGCAGAACTGACTCCATGAAGACTGAACTGCTAGGAAATAAGCAGCAGTGATACCCCCACCCACAAGCTAAGAGGCACCCGGTGGGGCAGCGGTCTGTCCACCGCCTTTGGCCAAGTGCAGCCCACAAACATCCCAAGAACCCGGGTTCGCATCTTGGGGTCGAAGCAGCAAGATGTACAACTAAAATTTAAAAAAACAAGAAGAAAATTCTCTTCCTCCTCTCTCTTCCCGCCTGTCTGATCACCTGCATTCCTGCTGCCCCTTTCCTTAAAAAAAAAAAAAAAAAGTTGAAGGAGAAATGACTACAGGTGACTATGTGTCACGAACTCTGACAAAGGATCAGCGACCTCCATATGTAAAGAGCCCCCAGAACTCAAGAGGAGGTGAGGGGGCTGGAAAGGCAGAGGCAGGAACAGGGCCTGTGTCGACATTCCAGGGGGCTCCCTTCTACCAGGAGCCAGTCCAGGCCTCGCTGACACACTCTGACCCCAGATGGCTGTGTGGGAGCAGGGTCCAGGCACCTCCTCTATTTTCACACACCCACCAGGGCGCAGGGACGGGGAAGGGCCTCCCCACTGAAGCTTCTCCCCGGCCCCCATCCTGCCCCGACTTTCTCTAGTTCAGGGTGTGGTTCAAAGCTTGGCTGGGCCTCGACACACACACACTGTGTGACTGGTGTCATGAAGCCAAGGGACCTCCCTCTCTGAGCCTCAGTGTTCTTGTCCATTAAAGAGTGTGAGGTGTCAGCTCCCCACATGCTGGGCACCCAGAAATGGAGGCTGTGGTCACAGAGGTCACAGTGGGGCATCTGGTCTCTTAGTGGCCAGCGCCCGCCGGGGTACCAGGGACACAGCGGAGGTCAGGGGGAGTCAGGCGTTAACAAGTGACAGCTCAGATCACCTGCATGCTGGGCAGAGGGCTTGAGTGGGGACGCCCACCCCTTCACCCCGGAGTTTCTCGGGAAGTCCTTACAAAGGCGAGGGCCTCTGACCCCGCTGGAGCCCAAACGGGCACCTCGCCTGTGGCTGCTGCCCTCTCTACAGGCACTACACCCCTTCACCCTCACCGGGCCCCGGCCTCCGCCGGAGCCAGAAAGGGGCGACGTGGGGGTGAGGCTGTCGGACGAGGGGCCGGTGCTGCGTTCTAGTGTCAGACCTAAGTGGGGTAACTGCCAGTGGGGCTCAGGGTTTCTTTTTGGAGTGAACCAAACAAAGGTCCTGAATTCGTGATGAAGGTCATAAAATCTTGAATCTACGCACCACCACTGAGCTGTGCACTTTGAAAGGGCGAATATTTGGGGATGTGAATTACAGTGAAAACAACAGAAGGCCCCAAACCCTCACCAAAAACACAGCTCCCTCCTCCTTGCAAAGGACCTCGGAGCTGTGAACTTTATGGATATTCCACAGAACGCAGCTGCGTGAGATCGTTGCAGGTCACATACTGAGTAGACGCAGTGACCCTGAAGGCACCCGGCACGAACCGTGTGCCCGTCGAGCCCCCTGCCACTCTTGGGAGCTCGGTCACTGGGTGTGGCTGACCCCCAGACAGGGCAACTTGGGGGTCGTCCTGGCCCTCCCTGCTGATGAGCCCGCACCAGCCCACAGCTCCAGCAGTGGGACAGCGCCCAGGCCCCAGGGTAACCCAAGAGAAGCATCTTCACGAGGCCCGGCACGGGCCCCCTTCCGCCTCTGCTCCTGGACCGTGTCCACGAGGGACACTCACTGGAGCTGATGGCGCCGGGAAACCTGGGTGGCGTCCCCCTGGGAGGGTTTGGGGCTGATGTCCACTCTGCACTGGGGTGCACGGGCAGAGAAGGAGGCCTCACCTAGCCAGTGCTCGCCCGTGAGCTTGCCGAAGCCATCCCGGTAGGCCTCCCAGCCTCGGAAGAAGTTCACAGAGCCATCCTCCCGGCGTTGAAACACCTGCAGGGACAGTGAGGATGGAGGGGGAGCCAGCCAGCCGGGCCCCAGCCCCATGGCTGTCCCCTGCCCCCTCCTCGAGGCTCCTAGCATGGGACCTTCAAACTAGTCAGACAAAACCCCAAGTAACTCCACCCACCGGTGTGGCCCCCAAGCTCCCATCTCTTATTGCAGGAGTCACAGCCCCCAGCCCCCCAATAAAGAGCCTGCAGAAGGCTCAGTGGCAGCGTGGGAACCCAGAGTCCCCTTCTCAGGGACGGTCCATGGCGTGGCTGGGGTGTGACTCGGGTGCCCATGAGCCTCCAGCTGCTGTTTCTTCCTTTGAACGACGTTCTTGATCGGGGAGTCGGGAAATCCATCAGTTACACTGCTTTGAAAGAAGTTCCACACGGGTCCCAGCCAGAGCTGCCTGGAGAGTCTGCAGGACCCGCTGGCAGCCCCTTCCCGCCCGGCCCCTCCAGCCCTTTCTGTTTAACAAGGCTTTTCCTGCTCCTGCACAGACAGCACCCTCGCCGCCATCTGCGCCCGTGTCTGTGGCGTGAGGGCTCTGGTGGCCGGCCGGCTGCCAGTTTCATTACTAAGCAGCCTGATTTCAGTCGCCTGGAACTGCCTGTGTCCCTGTTCCCAGGGGCCTCGCAGTGGGAGGGAGACGACACTTCTCTTTTCTTGCTGCTCCACCTCAAACCCATCTGAGCTGCGTCCTCGGAAGGGGCAGGCTCCCGCAGAAGCAGATTCGATCGGCTCAGAGATCTGAGAGCAGTGGAGAGCCGTATCGACTGCAGATTGGGACGCTGAGCACGTGCCTTTCAAAGGCCTAATCCTGGCAGAAGCTCAGCCGCTCGCCTGGAGAAGGCTCTGGGAAGCAGGAGGAGGGGCGCCAGGGGCCGGCCGGCAAGGAGCCCCAGGCTGCGGGGCTGGGCAGTGGCGCCTCTACGCCACCCTGCCCAGCCTCAGTTTCCTCATCGGTAAAATGAAGATCACAGCATCTCCCACCGGCCGGAGTGGTCTGCACAGGGCCACTGAGGATTAGTGCAAGGCTGCAGTGCAGGCTTGGGAGGGGAGGAGAACTGCAGACCTGCCGGGGTCTCCTCTCCTCCCCTGTCTCTCAGCCTCTGCCCAAGCCCGGTCCCCAGACTGGAGCCCTGCATGTCGCCCTGGGAACCATCCAGGCCTGTCCCTGCCTCCATCTTTCATTCAGACATTGCAGTGAAGCACCTCCGAGTCAGGTGCCAGCTAGGGAAACTGAGTCACAATCCTTAGGGTGGAGGAACACGAGAGCGGCCCAGGCCCCAGGGAACCCCCACCAGGTGGGAGCAGGGCTGACCTGAGGGGTGGGGAGCGTGGGTGTGCCCTAGCTTCTGGGAGGGGTGGGGTGGCCACCAGGACAGGCCAGGTTTACCCACTGGGGGGCCTGGGTAAGTCGTCCCTCCTCCTGGGCCCGGTGAGCCCACCTCCCAGAATTTCAGCGGGAGTAAAGGGCTGCATTACTGCCCTCATCGCTAGTTTTGGTTGCTGTTAATAGGAGGCAGAAAGCGAGGACACCTGGCTTCTGGGCAGGGCAGGGCAGGAGCCCTGGAAGCTGGAAGGTCCCAGAGGGACGGGAGAGCCCTGGCATGAAAGGGGGATGCAGGCCTGAGGGAAGACAGCTGGGCTCCAGGGCCCACACCCAGGCCCAAGGCCGCGCAGGAGGGGCTCGGGACACCACACCCCTCCCGGTGGCTCCGCTGCTCTGGGTGTGGCCGCCTTGGCCTGGACATCGAGTGACCAGGTGGGCCGGGCACTGCACTAGGGTCTCAGACTAGGCCCTGGTCACAGTGTCGCATGCCCCATGTGCACGTGAGCCCCACAGCCCGGCTGCTGCTTCTGTCGGGCCCCGATCACCCAACTGTTGGTTCCTCTCTTACTCTGGGGTCTAGGGCCAAACATGACTGGCTTCAGTTTCTGGGGAGCAGCTGAATTACCAGGACACTGATGGCAGGGGTCACCAAGCAGAAGGTCTTCAGTTACAGGGCAGAGATGAACCCTGCCCTGTAGGTCAGCTACGAGGAAGGACGTGAGGAAAGAATGGGGTGTCTCCTTCCTTCCTCCACCCCACCTGGAGAGCACCTGCATCTGCTTAGGCAGAAACAAGGGGAGGGCGAGGTCAGGGAAACGAAGTAATTACTTATTCATGATGAGGTTAACAAAGTCAGCTCCTGGGCCCTCTCCCTTGGGTTTGGGCTGCAAAGCAGCGATTGATGTGGAAAGGCCGCGGCAGCCTCCTGGGCAGGTGCCACGCGTGGGCAGACAGACAGACCGTGTTTTCTTGGGCGGCTTCTAAAAGTCCGTCGCCGCCACCGTGGTGCGTCTTCCAAGTGCCGCTGGCTGGGGCCTCTGCCAAGGGAGGCTCCGCCCACAGAGCCTGCAGGTGGTGCTGGGCGGCTGTGCTGGGGGCGGCAGGGGGGCGGGAGTGCTGGGGAGCGCTGACTGGCCCGCTTGTCAGGCAGGTTGGGTCCCCTCCAGCAGGCCCTGTCCGACTGCCCCTTGTTCCCCAGGGTGCCAGGAGCAGAGTGGTTGTCCCGCGGACTCAAGTGCGGTTCCACCGTCACGCCAGCACCAGCCAGTGCCTGCAGGATGGCTAGCCTTCCCGACCGCAGTCCGGGAGGAAGGGGCTTGTGGTCCCATTTGACAGACGAGAAGACTAAGGTTTGCAGGTGAGTGATCTCTGCAGAACTGGGGGACCTCAGGGCCAAGGTTCTCGCGGCCAAGGAGTGACTCCAGGCTGGGGGTAGACTTGCTCCCCCAAGCCCGTGAGCCCACCTGGCCCCATCCTAGCGGAGAGGGGTCAGCATAGGAAGCGCTTGGAGCTGGACCCCAGAGACCCAAGTTCTATCTGACTTCAGCCATCTGGCGGGGTAACCTCAGTCTCTCAAAAGCTTCTCTCCTCTACAAAGGAAAGGCTTGCTGTCCCGGGCCTGTGTGGCACACCTGGGCTCACTGCCCCAGGAGCGATGGTTGTACATGCCAGCAGCCACGGAGGAGAGCAGGCTCCAAGCTGGAATGTTCCTTTGCTCCTGGTGCCTCAGTTTGCATATCCGCAAACTGGGTCTTACAACAGCCCTTCCCCACCAGGACTGGGTGAGGGTTACATGTGCCGACACACACGTTCAGTGAGGGTCATGACTAGCCGCGCTGGCTGAGCTCAGAGGAGGATAAACCATCTGCTGGGGGTGGCTGGGAGGTAGTCTGGGAGGGCTTCCTGGAGGAGAGCTGCTCAGCTGAACAACAAATTGAGAAGGGGTGGTCGGGGGCATCTGCGCCTTCTCAGGGCCCCCAGGAGGAAGCGTCGGGATCTTCCTCTGCTGCACAAGTCACCTGCAGGCAGCCAGCATGTAGCCACCAGCCTCCTGATCTGGAAGGAGGGTGGAGGACTGTGGCTGAGGTGAAGTCTTGCTTCTTTTCAAGAACAAAGGACTTGGATGCGCTGGCGAAGTGGCCCCTCAAAGGCACCCTGGGAGGCTCTGCCGCTTTCTGTCAATCCTCTCTGGACCCTTCTGCACGGCACCCGGGGACCTCTGGGCTTGCTGGCGACAGCACAGGTTCTCAAAACAGCCGAGCCGCGGTCACGTCCCAACTGCCTCTCACAGGCCGCGTGACCTCACACAAGCTATGGAACCTCCCCGAGCCTCAGTTTCCCTCTCTGGAAAAGGATACCATAGGGCCTTGGCAGAGATGTGACAAAGTGAAGTCGGAAACAGGCGGCGCACAGTAGGGCTAACTGCCACCGCTCCCTCCCCTTCAGAACCAGCTGCCAGCCTCGGAGGAAACGGGCCCACTCCTTGTTTTCAACTGAAAATGGTACCCCCGGGCTTGGCGCCCCGCCACGCTTCCCGGCTTGGCAGTCGGCTCCTGCCGGCTCCTGGCACGCGCGGCTCGGGGCTGCCACTCGTCAAGCGCTGGGGCTGGGCGCCTCACGTGCGGTGTGTGCGTCCTGGGCCCATCAGGCTGCCCTGGAGGCTGGGAGGCTGGCGGGTGGGGCTGTCACCTGGTCGTGAACAGAGGGGTCTGCGGGAGGACATGCCCAGAGCAGCGGAGGGCCTCCCAGAGCCAGGCAGGAGCCTGGGGCCCTGACTGTATTGTGGCTTCTGTGGACAAAGAGGTCTGGCCACCTCCTGACCTGGGCAGGGAGGAGCCCATGTCCATCCTGGGATGTACGGCCTGTCCCCTCCTGCCAGTCGGGGTCCCAGGCCTGGGAGGGTGGACGCCCGGGAGCTTTTCATCTCCCTGAGCCTCTGTAGCTGCTTTGATGTCTCTCAGGTGAGGGGTGGGTTTTCCTCCCACCTGGGGCGCTCAGGTAGGGAGGGACTGGGTTGGGGGACAGGAGGCTGGAGGATGAATGCAGGGAGGACTACGGAAGGGTTTCTCTCACCGCCGAGCCAATTTGAGGCCGAGCTGAACCAGCTGACCCCGCAAGGTAGTGAAACGCCCAGCAGAGCGTGGACACCTGAGGGGCAGCGGGCCGAGCTGTGGCTGAGTCACGTGCTACCAGAACCGAACCTCCCCGGGCGCCTGCAGTGGGCCCTCTGGGGTCGCGCTGAGCCTCTGGCAGGGTGCAGGGCGAGGGGCTGTCTGCAGGTGCTGAGCAAGACCCCTTCTGACTGCCCCAAACCCACAGTGGGCCCTGGGCCTGGCCATCGGTTTCCCCAATGCAGGAGACACAGAGGCGGCTCAGCAGGCGGGGACCTGGAGACCGTGTGACCTCTCTGCTCTCAGCGTGGTGGCAGGGGACGGGAGCTGAAGATGGCACTTTATCCTGCGTCACCTCCCAAACGAGGACAGAAGGCCTCCTGTTAGGAACCTTCCTTCTTAAAAAGGAGGCTCGACTGTAAACCCCTTGCGGGCAGGGAAGCTTCCTCTGTTCACAGGTATCCCTGAGCGGGGAGAGCACCCCCCACCCCAGCCTGCCTGGGCCTCTGACTCTACTCTGAGACCACGCTGCCCGCCCATCTGACAGAGGAGACAGGCGAGGCTCAGAGGCACAAGATGCAGCCAGAAGGTGCCGCGGCGAGCACACACCACAGGGGCCGGGCCACAGGGGCACAGAAGGGATGCGGGAGGGCAGCCTGGAAGCAGGTGACCGCTGAGCCGCACCTGTGAGGGGCCCCAGAAGGAGCACGAGGGGCATGCTGGGCCGTCAGGGAGGCCTCCCAAAGGACACGGCAATCGAGCTGTCCCCTAGTGACCTCTGGGCCAAGCTCCCACAGTCAGCAGGAGCAGCCTTTCCAGCCTGCCTTTCCCGCCTCTCCTGGGGAGGGCAGCAGGGGACTTGGCCAGCACCCGACCCCTGTGAGGAGGCGCAGGGCACCTTGAGGCGCGTGGCCATCTGCCCCGTGGACACCCCACCCCAAGGTGCCACATGTGGGTTCCCACGGAACAGCATGGATTCCAGGCCCAGAGAACTCACTGTCCCTGAACTGCTCCCACACACCCACGGTGCCCCGGCCCACATCGCTCGGCCACTCCCTCCCTGGGGAAACCCCACGGCAGGCGTCCACTCTGCCCTCAGGAACAGGCTAGATCCTGGTGTGTCTGCAGCGCACATCCCAGCCAGCCCCTGCCTGCGCCCTCCGGCCCCCAGGGAGTCCGCACACCGGTGTGGCGAGGCTCTTGCCCCCACTGGGGCTGCCCTGCCGACCTCCAGGCAGGTGTGACCAGCGGGGCAGTGATACAGGCACTTTAAAGTGCCCTTTAGGTGGGCAAGGCTGCTGAGCCCTCCTCGCTCAGTCTGGGTTCTCCAGGACACGGGCTCTGGCTGGAGTGTCAGTCCAGTGCCCTGGCCACCAAGGAGGGCCATCCAGCATAGGCACTCAAGCCCGGCCTTTGGACATGGCACCTAATGAGGATGGATGGTACCGCGGCCCAGACAGGCGGCGGCCTGCTCCCTCCCAAACAACAATTGAGCTTCCACGAGATTCCGTGTGGCAGGGAGGTGATCCTGACTGATGCCCCGAGGTATCTGGGAAAAGATTGCTTCTGACGGAAACCCAAATGGATATTAACGCTTCTCGGCCCTGCAAGCACTTCTCAGCCGAGCACCGCCTTTCTTCCAGAGCCCCTGATCCAGGGGGCTGAGCAGACAGCCAAGCCGGCCGGTGCTCCTCATCGACTCCCCTCTAACCGCCCCCAACGCCTGGGCCCTAGGATTTACCCGCCTCCTGCCCAAATCCTGATTGACTTCCCAGGAGACTGGCCACAAGTCCACCAAGCGGAAGATGCATGGCCGGGGCCGGCGTCTCGCTGTTTCATTAAGCCTGTCCTGGCCCTTAATTCTGATTTCTGGGCTCTGACTGGTGCTCAGAGCTTTCTGCCTGCCGAGCGGTTCCCAAAGGCAAATGCCATAACTCAGATGTTCTGAGTGAGGAAAACAAAAGGCTTTTAGCCCCCAGATCAGATCCAGTCCACGTAGGAGCTCTCTGGAGCCTGAGGAGTGGGTTAGAGGTCTGTCTCCAGGGTTTTGGTTGCTCTCACACCAGCTCCTGCTGGTGGGCTCTGTCCTCCGGACAGCAGTCCCTGATCCCCCAGCCTGCTCACTCACCCCGGCCCTGGACAGCTGACTTCTTTCAAAACTGACCCGGGCTGCTCTCAGCCTTGCATCCCACCACGCATTGCCTTCCATCTGCTGGACATCAGGATGTCGACATGGCCAATACGAGCTCACTGACTCACTGGTGAGAACTGGAAGCATCCCGCCAGCCTCCCCTCAGGACCCAAGTGTCAGGGGCAGAGACCTTCGAAGGCACACATGTCCAGGGCAGTGGTCTAGGTTGTGCACTGCTCAAGGGCTCCTGGACACGGGGCCACAGCTGTTCTCCCTACCAAGCCCAGCGCCCTGGTGAGCCCAAAGGAAAGAATATGCATTTTAGCAATTCGCACAGTAGAGGCCCTGCCGAAGCCCAACACCAAGCCTGAACCTCGGGAAAGGGCTGAAGTCCACCAGCGCGGAGGAGGCAGTAATCCCAGTTACAGGGTGGAGTTAGCACCGTGGCTTGCCCGCTGCCTGTTTTTATAGCCTGGGAGCCAAGAATGGCTTGAACATGTTCAAATGCTTTCGAAAATCAAAAGGATACTTTTTAACATCTGAATATTTGCAGACTGCGTGAAGTTGCTGAAATTCAAATGTCAGCGTCCGCCAGCGTTGCTGGGAGGCTGCCGCCACCACGCATTTTGACTGATCAGCAGCCACTTCCCTGCAGAGGTGGGGCACGTTGCCCGCCCAGAGGCCGCTGGAGACAGTGTCCGCCTGGCCAGCTAGGTGGCCGCACTGGCAGATCCAGACTCCCCGGGGTCTTCAAGCCAGGGGCTGCCCTGCCCTGCCCTGTGCCCCCTTCTCCCAGCTCCAGGGGGCCTCCTGGGACATCTCCTCCTTCCGCCGACAGTTGGAACCTTTCATGGGCCCCACCCAGGCAGGAGCCAGAGGTCACCAGAGACCCCTGTCTGGAAGCCGTGGGGCACTGCTCCAGCAGCTGCACCCGCTTCACCTCCGCACATGCCCACATATCTGACAACTCCATACTGGGCCTCCAGCTCACAACCCGACAGGCTCCCGCTGCCAGCTCATCTCAGGACCTCCCCGACCTGCCCGACGCCTTGGGGTAACACCATCCTCCTGCTGTCTGCTCGGGCTGAGAGCCTGAGGTGGGGACAGCGGTCAGGGTGCTGGGGCCTGGCACCTGTGTCCCCGGCCACCCCGCTCTGTCCCCGGCCCTAGTGACTTTGTCCACCCGGTGATGTCATGCCTTGGGGTCAGCGCCCTGCCACTCCCTGGGAACCACTGCTGGGGGTTTCGGGGGGGGGGGCGGGGGTGGCTCCATGGACAGGAGACGGGGGGTCCAACATCTCCTGCCAGGTGGGTCCCCAAGACTCAGCTCACTTCCCGTTCAGCTTCCAGGGTAGGTGAGACCACGGGCAGGTTTGGGGGCGCCAGGGCTCGAGTCTGGCCACACGCCGCTCAGTGCCGGGGCGCGCCTGCAGGCGCCCAGCGCGGCGCGCGGACACTCACCGTCCAGCCGCCGCCGTCAGTGCGCATGTCGCAGTAAACCCGGAAGCCGGCCGCGGAGTGTCGTGGGAAGACCGAGTACACGCCGTCCTCCTGCTGCCCGCTCGCGAGGACATCCATACAGTCGCGGGGCCGCGAGCCTGAGGCGGGGCAGGCGGTCGGGCGGCGGGACCAGGCGCCCGTGTCCCAGCCTCCCCGCGCTGTCCCTGGGCGACTGCCCACCCGGTGACGCCTTGTGGCCCCGCAGCGCCGGCCTCGCGGTCAGCGCCCTGCCTGCCACTCCCTGGGTGAGTTGGGGGGTGGGCGCCCTCTCGGAGTCTCATCTGGAGAACGGGGACCGTGGGCAGCGTGCGGGGTGCGAGAGGGTGCCTGGGAGGCCGGGCTTGGCAGGGAGACTAGACACGAGCCCCGCTCCTTGTCCAGGGGCCTGTGAGCAGGGCGCCGCCCTGGACCGCGGTGTCTGCGGGCCTCTGCCCCTGGCCCTTGGGCACGAGGAGAGGCTGGCAGGAGGCTTCCAGGTCTCAGCTGTGCGCCAGGGGCCTTGCTGTCTGTCCCCAGGAGGTGCGGCGGGCGTCCCTCCCCAGGGCCGGGGCGGGTGCAGCGGGGCCTGCACACAGCCAGGGTGAGGGCCCGTCTCGCTCCAGCGCAGGGCGGGCTGGGCACGGAGCCACCCCAGAAGGCCACCCTCACCCCACTCACCATCCGTGCAGCCCCGGGGCCTCGAGCCCCTGGCAGGCGCCCTCTGAAGGTCGGCCTTGACGCGGGGCCGGCCCAGCACCCGGCCCTTCTGCAGGGCGTCCAGCGCGTCGCTCACCGAGTTTGCCAGGTGAACCACGTGGTCTCGGCTCTCGGAGAGAAGCTGTGGGCACAGGGGTGTGTGCAGGGGCGCCGTGTGCGCCTCTGCGAGCTCAGGAGGAGCTCGGGGGGCAAGACAGAGTGGCTCCCGCTGACGCCGTGTCGTCGCTGCCCCCAGACCTTCCTCTGACTTAGGTGGGGGCGCTCAAGGAGCCCTGCTGTGCTGCTGGCCCCAGACAAGCGGGGTTCAAACCCCGACTCACCCTCTTAACCAGCTAAGTGACAGGGGACGAGTGACTGAGCCAAGCCTCCTGGCGGAGCCCCCATGGCCTCCCTGTCCCAACGGGTACTGGGTCCAGTGGGTGACAAGGCGTGGGGACACCCAGCACAGCCCAGGGCCCTCAGCGTCTCGTCACTCAAATTCACACAGCACCTCCCAAGTCACGAGTCATCCTCACCCACCTTCCCTTCTGATCCCCAGCAGTCACAGATCAGGGTCCCTGGGGCGTGCCCCCCCGGCCCAGCCCCGAGCAAATCCAGCCTGACGTCCACCGCCTCACCTCACCCCTCAGTGCCGCCAGGAAGGGAGACTTGAGTTGCTATCTCGGTTACAAGCGAGGAAACTGAGGCCGGAAGGAGAGGTCTCTGAGCATGAGTGACACCACGGGGACCGAGACTCAGGCCGCTCCCTGGACTGGCAGCCAGGAGCCCCGCGTGGCGTCGTGGAGCAGCAAGCCCGGGATGGGCAGGCCAGGCTGGGGTGTGGATTCTGGTGTCTTGTTGTCCATGATTGTTAAAGGAAAGGCGCAGGGAGGAATGAAAGCAGGCAGGCAGGCAGGAGGAGAGAGGGAGGACCACGTTGTTTAATTTAGTTGTTCATCCTGGTTTTTCTCCAGGTCCCAGTGGACCGGGTCCTTGGGACGTATGTGGCCTGCACTTGGCCAGAGGCAGTGGACCTAACCACCACTCCACCAGGGGTGCACCAGATTCTGGTGCTGGACAGTCCTCTCCTCCATTCACTCTCCAAGCCACCCCGGAAGTCACAGAACCCTGCGTGCCTCAGTTTCCTTCTCCATGAACCCGGGTTCCGGGACATGGTTTTCTGGGGGCGCTGGTGGGGGGATCATGATGACATGCTCAGGCCCAGTGCCTCGTTTTCTGGCTTTCCCACCCTTCCCTGGACACCATCTCGGTCCAGCGTGTGCAGCACTGTCCCTGGGGGCCTGTGGGGTCTGGGCTCTGTCCCCACCCCCAACCGCACTGCCGGGGGGGCTGGGGCCGCACACGTGAGCGAGGAGGCGAGGCGTGTGCGGCGTCTCACATACCCAGCCTGTCACTTGCCAGATAATAGCCAGTTCGAGGAGGGAAACAAATCCACCGTGCCGGCAGTTTACAAAATACGGTTCTCAGCTTGTGTGGTGTAGAAGCAGGACGGCCAAGCGTTCAGTTTCCCTCAGTTCCTCCTCCACCAGCAGGTGACTCAGCGCGCTGGGGCGGGGCCAGGAGGCCGAGATGGGAAGGGGAGCTCCTCTCCCTCCCTGCCCAGGCTTTCCCGCAGTGGACTGGAGACAGACCCCATGGGCAGCCCGGCCCCCGGGGAAGTCGGGGCGCACCCCACAGGCTGTGGGCAGCAAGGTCACCAGGCTCACTGGTTACGTCCAGTGGAACCTGCCTGTCCTCTGACACCCGAGAAACTCAGCTGCAGCCCCGCTCTTGCAGGGAAGACTGGTTAAACGAGCAAGTGATTGCAGTTGAAAGTACACGTACACGCGCCTCGACTCATGGGAGCCGGGCCTGCTCCCTGAGCTCTCATGTGTCGAACCGGCGGCTTCCAGAGCAGGCCGCTTGCTGCCTCTGCCACTGCTCCACCCCGCCGTGTGGCCCACGAAACCAGGCCCCTGGCCACGCTGCCCACGCTGCCCCGCTGGTGCAATGGTCCCCACCTGCTGGGCCCATGCACGGTGGCTGCTGGCATTCCCACCGTCCCAGGGCATTTACATGGGGCCCCCGGGCCGAAGCCTCAACCTGCAATTCCACCATAAGAGTTAGAGATGCTGAGTGCAGACAGCTTCTCTCTGTGCCAGACACAGGGTGAGCCTGGCAGCCAGGCGCTCCCGGCCCGTCGGGCATGGGCTGTGTCACCCCCCACTCAGATGCAGAGACCCAGCCTGGAGAAGGCGGAGCCCCAGGTCCTGGCTGTGTGAAATGGAGCCTGACCTGAAGCCGCCTGGACCCAAGGGCAGCAGTGCCCAGCTCAGTGGCTCTGGACATCACGGGGGCTTGTTCAGCTGTGGGGTGGGGTGGGGGATCGGGGTGGGGGCCAGGAATGTGCTTTCAACAAGCAGCTCTGGTGGTTCCGACCTGGGGGGCCCTGGGCATTGCTTTAAGAAGCCCTGCAGACACGGCTCGGCTCTGCTGGAAACACACAGGTCCCTGAAAGCATCCTAGTCGGTGGGGACTGAGTCCTGTTAAACCTTTTCCTTCTTCTTTTTTGAGAAGTGAATACACCCAATGAGCCCAGCTCCCCCAGGCCCCAGAAAAGCGATGGTTGCAGAAAATCTCTGGGGGGACCCCGAGGTCCCTGCCCTCCACCCCAGCCCTAAGGGTGTAAAGTGCTGTCTGCGAGCTGGACCTGGGCAGCAGGGAGGTGGAGACTGAGGCAGGGCCCCCACGCCCTGCTGTGAGGGGTCACCGGAAGGTGGCTAGTGCCCCACCCCCAGCCCCCTGCCTGGGAGCAGCCGTCTCCCCATCAGTCACCCGGACAGGATGATGGGGCTAATTTCTCCAGCTGCAGCCTTCCCTCCGAGGCCTGCTGCTCACGAGCTGTCGGCTGACCATGTGTCTGCTCATCATGTGTCCGGAAGGGGCTGGGACAGCTGTCAGGGGCAGGGGCTTGAGTCCTACTCTGAAGGACCTGAGTCACTGGGGTGACAGAGCTGGAGGCTGGGCAGGGCGTCCGGAGGCCGGATGGCAGGCCTGACCTGGCCACTGTACCTGGACAGCAGACTGCCCCTTCCTGTGTCTGTCTCCTGGAACGTGCCAGAAGGCCAGTGCGATGACCCCGAGGCCCTTGCTAGTGCTCCAGGCGTGGGCAGCGTTAGTTTGAAACCCTCCCTGGGCTCAGCCTGGTGCTCACGGGACCAGCCTGGTTGCTGGGCTTCCCTTCACTGGCCTCGCCCTCCCTGGAAGCTGAGGGAGTCCAATGGCAGTGACCTGGCGGGAGCTGAGGAGGGGCCTGCTGCTGACCAGACGTGACCTTGAACCTTCTGATGGAGCTGATGTCCCGCCTCATCTGCAGCTCACCTGCCCTGGAGCCGCAGGGCAGCCCTCAAGATCTGACCTCACTGCAGGCACCGCTGGCTGCTACCCTGGGGCTGCAGGCCTGGCGAGGGCACTGGGGCCTGGGCGTGATCCTGGCCTGCAGCCCCATGGCCGTGGATGAGACACTCACCTCTCTGAGCCTCATTTGCTCATCTGTAGATGGAGTGGCCACTAGCCCAGGGCACTTGGGTCTGAGTAAGGCCGTGGCCATCAGGCGCCCGCACAGGATGGAGCCCTTACCTGGATAAGGCGGCCCTGCTCACTCTGCAGGGCGCTCAGCCCCTGGCCCAGCGCGCCGTGCCCCTTCC
The DNA here is from genome assembly GCA_004363575.1 of Solenodon paradoxus. NCBI lineage: Eukaryota > Metazoa > Chordata > Mammalia > Eulipotyphla > Solenodontidae > Solenodon > Solenodon paradoxus. The sequence continues at coordinate 461,643 of RJWH01001026.1, forward strand.
GCAGCCCCGCGCACTCGGCCTGCAGCTCCGAGGCCCGGGCCAGCAGCTGGGGCAGCTGGTCAGCCAGGGTGTCCAGCAGCTCACGCTCCTGCGCAGCCTCCAGCCGCGGCTGGACCTGGTGCTCGGCCAGCGCCTGCAGCACGGAGGCCTGAGCACCCTCCAGGCGGGCGAAGCCATCAGCAAGGTCAGGGCAGCGGGGGTCGATGAGGATGCTGAGGCGCGAGCTCTCCGCGCGTTCCACGGTGACCAGGGCGCTGTTGGCCCCCGCCGACCCCGTGCTGACGACGGGCGGGGGTGCGGTGCCGGGCGCGTGCGCGTGGTTCAGGAAGAGCATGGCGCCGGTGACAGCCACGGCCAGGAGCACAGCCAGGGACAGCAGCACCGTGCATACTACGTAGCCACAGCTTGGCCGCTGTGGACCAGCCGGGCACAGGGACAGACAGACGGACAGACAGACAGGAGAGAAGGACAGCATCAGACCTGAGCCCCCAGCTCTGACCCGCTAGAAGGGACCAGCGGCCCTGACTTTTGGGGGGCCTGGACAAGGCTCACAGGATCCCTTCTTCGAGGGGGATGGAGGCACAGAGGGGCAGAGCTGTGAGTCTCAGCAGACTGACGGATGGACGCAAGGACACACTGAAATCTAGCAAGATCAAAAGATGCTGGGAGACATAGACGAGGGGGTGGTGAAAAAAGAAACCGAGGCAGAGAGCTGGGAAGACCAATGGAAGAAGGGGTCCTCCCTGCCTGGGCCAGCCCCACGACCCCGTGGAGCCTCCTCGGTCTGGCAAGGGCCGGAGGTCCACTCCCACTGCAGCAGACTGAGGTCCTGAAGCTGCCATTTCCTGTGGGGTGGCCGTGGGGGCGGGACCTCACCTTGCAGAGCTTCTGTATCCCCACCTAGACAAAGGGGACAATAACGGCACCCACCACCCACTCGTGGGCCTGCCCTGCGGTCCCAGCAGAATGAGTGCCGGGGCCTGGCTGGGCATCGCTGGAAGTCCCTTTCCGTCTGGAGCACTCCCACCCGTGTTCCCGCAGCCTTGGCAGGCCCACGGATCCCTGCTGGGGTCCTGGCCTCATCCCTTCTCTCCGGCACCCAGAGGCACCAAGTTCCCTGGGGGAGGGGCCTCCTTCCCTCTAAGGGGAGGCCTGGGGCACAGAGGAGTCATACCCCAGGAATGGGCAGAGGCCACGGGGCCGTGTTGGTGGCAGCTGGTGAGGTCAAAGCTGTTGGGGACCCAGTGGGGCGAATCTCCACGGAAGCGGGAGCCCACGTGCAGCTGAAGGAGGTGTCACTGCACCAGGCCTCACAGCCCCCGGGGGCTTGGAGAGCACCTGACACCTGGGAGACCGAGGCCCAGGGAGGTGAGAGGCTGGCCCAGAGTCACACAGCAGACTAGGTGCAGAACTCAGACTGGACCCAGGCTGCTGCCCCGCCGAGGGTCAGACCCCTCTGCGACACGCAGCTGTCTTGAGACGCGTTAGTATGTTAAGGCACTGGGAGCCCAGCCTGGTGCATTGTGATGATGCAGTAAACGTCAGCGGCTCTTACTATCTCCCGACCAACGTGCAACGCGCGTGCAGAGGGTTTGGGTTTATTTTCCACCCCGAGTGTTAGTCTGGGTGTCACCGCACCGCCTTGTTTCGCGTATCAGCATCTCCAACGTGGGGACACCTCACAACTGTCCTCAGCAACTTTCTTCACGATGCATAAAACAGGGACGGCTCACCATGACACCAGGTAATACAAGGCAGCGAGTAGTGTCTTCTCCACAAGCACAAACTCTGGTGCCCTGGTGGCTTAGTAAATAAGTTCCCCCCTCCAGTGGAGCAGGCCACATCCACCCCACGGGCCCGCGAGAACCACCAAGATGTACAACTAAACGAAATCAACAAAGCGCTTCTTCCTCCTCTCTCTGCCCGTCTGCCTGCACCTTTCCTTTAAAAAGAAAGTCAAACTGCACAAGCAGCTCCTTAATCTCCTCTCTGCACCAGGAGACCGGGTGAGCAGGGAGGTGCGGGTGGACAGACTCCAAGGAAAGGGTCTGTTTTGTTGGTGAGATGAGGGAGAGAATTCCCCGACCTGCTCATCCAGGACTCAGGGCTGTCCTAACTCCAGAGGACACTTCCAACCTGGGCCTCACATATCTAGACAATGCTTTGCCAGCCAGACCTGAACTGGTTCCCTTCCATCAGCTCTGCACAGGCTGCTCCCTCAGCCCGAGCATCCCCTTCCTCTGGCTTAGCTAGTTCTCTTTCTTCAGGGCGCAACCAGATGCCACCTCTTCCAGGAAGCCTTCCTTGATTTCACCTTACCCCCCTCCCTACTTGGGAGGGGCTCCTTCATGCTCCCACAGTCCTTGTTCCCCCTGTGGTGGCATTTGTCAAGACAGTCACTACCTTTGACTGCGTTCATTCATGCAAACATCCATTCAGCATTCACTGGGAGTCCCCACGAGCCAGGCTCCAGGCCAGTTCCTGAGAAGGATATGCCAGACAGTCGCTCAGCCCTGCCCTGGGTGGGCACATGACCCCTGGACTATACTGTCACCGTCTGAGGGGCATGAGTCCCCTTGGGAAGCTGGCACAGCTATGCACACAGGAAAGCTGTGTCCGGGGTCAGTGAATGTACCCCGGTTCAGGGGTACCCCAGGTTCAGGGAATGTACCCCAGCCATGAGCTGCCCCAGGGCAGGACCCCAAGGCGGTCCTGGCGGCTGCTTGTCAGATAGAAGGAAGGAAGGGTAGATGGACAAGTTCATTTCTCTGTGATGGTGCCCGTGTGGGGAGAGGCGAGTGCCCAGGACGCACAGCGCTTGGTAGGGCACAGTTGAGCCCCGTGGCAGTGCTGCCTTCCACCCCGTGCCTGGCTCTGCTGGTGGGGCATGGGATGACGGTGACCCCCAGGCCACCCACGCCACCGCCTAGCCGGCAGGTGCCCACTACAGCGCCCCTGGAGTGTGGACTGCGCCCGCCACAGGAACCTCCAGCTAACGCCATGCTGCACGAGGGCCAAGGCCAAGGCCGCATGGGTGGCAGGCTGCAGCACCAGCTTTCACACCCAGAGCTGGTGACTCTGGAGTGGCACTCTGTGCCCAGGCTGCTCGCAGAGCCCCGCCATGTCCCCCACTCCGTCGCAAGCGTGACTGGAGTTTGAGACAAAGCTCTGTGTCAGCAAGTCAGCTCCTGTCAGCCCCCTCCAGAGTCCATCGGGAGATACCTTGCCCCGAGCAGCTCTGAGTGACGTCCTCCAACTGAATTGCATTAAGGTCCCCCAGCCGGCGAGCAGAGTGGCCAGCCGTGTCCCCTCTGTGTCTCAGGCCCCCTGCCCTCTGGGCACCCTCCTTCCGCCTGAGCCCCTGGTCCCTAGACAGGGTGGGGTGAGGTGATGGGGGGCAGGAGGGAAGGAGGAACAGGAGCGAGCTGCAGGGGTCCCCAGGGGCAGGGGACAACGGGTCTCCAAATGAGACCGGCCACTCAGCAGCGGAGAATTAGTCTTCAGAGATCACCTTAAACATGAAGTACTGTTCGCTTTTATGGGCTGTGGTTTACGTGCCTGGCAAAGAAATCTGCCCGAGACAGTAAGGGGGGTCTTGCGGGGCAGGCGAACCAGCAGGCTGCGGGTTGGGGCTTCATCTCAGCCTGTGGCTGGAGTAGAGGGAGGTGCGCACCTGGGGTCTGCAGTGGGGCTGCCTCAGGGGCAAGGAGATGGAGCCACGAGGCTTCCCGGGCGCGGGCAGGGGAGAAGCCAGGAGCCCCGAGTTGGAGGTCCACAGCTGCCAGGAACCCCACCCCCACGCCCCAGAGTGAGCCCCTGTCTGGAGGGACGAGGCGTCTCTCCAGCTGCCCCCCCACCCCACGGCCAGCAGAGGGTCCATGGCTGCCCGGGAAGCTCTGACCAAGGGGAGGACAAGATGGGCTCTGGGTCAGGACATCCCAGAGGGGCCTCAAATGAGGGTGGTCAGCTCCGGCTGCCCCTCTGGGACCCTACCTCCCAGACGCGGCCGAGGAGGGGTCTGGCACAGGGAAGGAGGCTCTGGAGGGTCCCAGCACCAGAGTCTCTGCTAAGCGGCCCGACCCCGCCGCCACCCCTACCCCTGTTCTTTCCAGGTCAACCCCCCAGCCCCTCTCCCAGGAGCCCCCCTGCCAAGGCAGGGTGAGGCTTATCATGATGGATCCTGTCATGGCCTTTGGGTGGGGGGCTGGGGGTGAGGTCTCAAGTACCACTGCAGGTGAGCTGGTGGGAGCAGGGGAGGGCAGGCGGCCCAAACCTGGCCCAGCCCAGGGCACGGAGGAGTCCTCGTCCCTCCCCAGGAGCCACAAACAGCTCCTGTCCTGCGCTGAACTCGGAGCCCCTGGGGCCGGCTGAGGGGGCCCCAGAGACCCCTGAGACAACATTAGAGGTTGCTGGTGATGCCGGGGCCCCTAAGACCCGGGACAGGGCCAGGGGCTTGTTCCCTGAGCTCTGAGGAAGCAGCCTGTCCTGCCAGGCCTCTTAAATTCTCCCAGACCCGGGAAGGTCATGGAGGAGCGGCCAAAGTGCTCAAGGGGACAGGACACAGGGCCTGGCGGTGCCCCTGCCGCCCGCCCCCACCGCCCCCCAGAGGCACCAGGCTTCCTCACTCACTCACTCCAGCTCTGAGTCCACCTCAGGGAGAAGATTCCAGAAGTTTCCCAGGTCTGGCCCCCTCCCACTCACCCTAACTCACAGCTCCCAGCCTCCCGGATGGTCCCCGGGGGCCTCCAGCCTACTGACCCCCAAATCCAAGCCATCCTGAGTTTCCCACCGGGGGATGGCACCCCCCACCCCCGCCAACTGCTCCCTGGAAAGTGAGTGCTCCCTGGAGCCCCTCACCCAGCCAGTCACCTGACTCTGTCCCTCTACCTCCTCTGATCTCCACGTCCCCTCTGTCCCCAGAGCCCCAGCTCTGCCCAGGTCCAGGCCTTGCCATCTGCCCCTAAACCCCAGTGACTGCCTCCTGGCTGGGCCCCTGCTGTGTCCCTGCGCCGCACAGCCATGGACTCTTCCTGAAAGCAGGACACTGTCCTCCCAGGCCCATTCAGTGGGCAACTAAGACCCCCAGCCCCCGCCGGCCCTGCTTTCTCCCCAGGCCTGGCTTCCTTTGCTTCCCCCACAGACCCTGGTGCCCCGGAGAACAGATGTGGCCGAGGTTCAGCCTGCTCACCCCCGGCCTCCTCTGCCAGCCGCACTGCAGCCGCGCCCAGGTGGGAGGGGAGCTGTGGGCCCGGCGAGGCTGGGCAGCGGCTGGGGAAGGAAGGAGCTTGGCCTGCAGACTCCGTGGGTCACTCCTTCCCCTACTCATCCCTTTCCCTTGACCACAGCAGCAGCGACTCAGTCCCTCCCGGGACAAGAGGAGAGGGGGCTCTCCGTCCCTTGCTGCCCTGCGTCTTGCAGGAACAGCTGACTTGCTTGCTGGCTCCCAAGGGAGGGACTCTGTAAACAGAGTGAATGGAACGCAGCTGGATTTAGGTTCAGTATCAGGAAGAACTTCCCAACAGACTTTCTTCCTCTGGGCAGCTTCTGAGAAGTTATGGAGTATTAGGAATCACGGCCGCAGAGAGGTCTGACGTCAGCCTCCGCTGTCGGGGGCTTGGCTTGGGCAGCTCAGACACAAGGCGCCCACCCTGAGGAGCCGGGCACGGGGTGACTTCGTGCCCAGACTGCAAACCAGAAGAATCGGGTCTATTTCTAGATCCTTTCATCTGAGCAACAACGAATTCCTGGCTAATAGTCCCTGTCGCCTCCTGCCCCCAGGGTGTGGGAGCCCCATCTGCAGGGAAAGGGACTCTTTTTTTAAGGAAAGGAACAGGCAGGAATGAAGGCGAGCAGGCAGGCAGGCCGAGAGGAGGAGGAAGCACCTGATGTGTTTTATTCAGTTGTTCAGCCTAGTTGTTCCCCGCGTCCTGGGACGCAAACCCAGGTCCTTGGGCTGTACATGCGCTGCGCTCTCAGCCGGAGGCAGCGGACCCGGGCACGTAGGGAAAGGGCTCTCTAATCAAGGTGGCACCAGGGTGCCCAGCAAATGAGGAGCTGAGCGGGGACAGGGCCTGCACAGAGACGGCCCGAGGCGGTGCTCAGACATGGCGCCGCTTGACACAGGCCCTTCGTGGACAGGGGTGCTGTGTGCTCCCTGAGAGCCACACAGCCTGGACTCAGGGGTCTGCCCCTGGGGAATGACAGCCTGGCTGGGCAGACTGGACAGGGAAGGACGGACACACTTCCCTTTCCCGAGAGGCTCACCTGCGCCTGGGAGGTCCCAGGGCCAGGCCTCCCTGCACCCCCCCGAGTTCCCGCCTCCGTCACAGGGTTAGTCGCCTGTGTGCCACCTCTGGGCAGATGGACGAGGAAAGCAGAGGTGTGACGAGAGGCCGCGGGTGCCGGGGGAGGCACTGGTCCCTTCTCCTGGAGAAAAGCCCCTCTAAAGAACCTCAGCCAGGCCCTTGACTGGGAGCCGGGTGTGGGGCTGGCTTTCCCTGGTAGCGGGAGACAGGACAGGCTGCTTTGAGAACCCCTGCACCGTGCGTGACAGTTTGCAAAACACAGCCCACACACTTGACCCTCACGACAGCCTTGTGAAGGGAGGAGGGAACAGGTACTATGTCTGTGTCACAGATGGGAAAGTCCAGATCCAGGGAAGCTGGGTCCTGTACCCACAGTCACATAGCATGTCAATGGCTGAAATGAAACTAGACGCAAAGGAGGAGAAGCCAGGCCCGAGGGAGCAGCCTGGAGGCCACCAGGGCAGACAAGTCGCTCTTTTGACAGCAGGCCCCAGAAAGGCTTGGCCTCTTATCTGAAGTCTCAAACAAGCCTGGAGCTGGCACGAGGGACAGCCTGTCTACACGCTGGTCGCCAAAGAGGCAGGAAGGAAAGGCAGGATTTGATATTGACCCAGGCCCCCAGGACCCCCGGGCTACTGCCTGCTGCGGCTTCTGATGCCAAGGGACAGACAGCTGGGCTCTGGCCTGGTGGCACCTAGAATATGGGTCCCCAAGGAGCAACAGAAGGAAGCTGGGCCTGACCCTGGAGGCTCTGAAACCACATTTCAAATGTTCCCCACAAACCACCTCCCCTGAGACAGCAGGACTTGCTGGCTCTTCTCCCACATCTTCTCCTGGTCAAAACCACAAAGTCCATTTTTGCAAACATCCCTCAGCCCCCAGCCTGAGCTGCACGGGAGGCAGAGCCTGGGTCCACAGGGAGACCTAGAGCTGGGGACCCAGCAAGAGTGCGTGTCCAAAGGGAGTTCCCGATAGAAGAGGGGTTCCGAGCCAGGGGACAAAGCAGTGAGCTAAAGGCAGCTGAGTGGCAGAGACTAAATGTGCTGGGACTTGAAGGCACAGCCACTGGGCAGTTAGGGAGGCTTCCTGGAGGAAGTGGCATTTGAGTGGGTTTTGAAGTATAAGTAGAATTTCCCAAGTGAAGGTGTGTGTGTGTGTGTGTGTGTGTGTGTGTGTGTAGGTGTGTGTGTGTGTGTGTGTGTAGGTGTGTGTGTAGGTGTGTGCGGGGGAGCAAGGTGGGGCCACACAAAGGTTTGGAGACGTGTGTGACCCAGGGCCGACAGAGCAAGCATCAGCTGGTGGGAAGGGAGGATGAGCCCGGCTTGGGTGGCCTTGAGTGACAAGTCTGGAGTAAGACTGCTGCTACGTGGGGAGAAAGTCAGACTTCAGCCAGACAGGACTTTTTATCTGGGGATGGCTTGCATATGGACTGACTTCACAGAAAAAAGACCAACCCCAGGAGGCATGGGGAGAGGCTTGGGGGCAGACATGGCTTCAAATCCTTGCTCTCCGGAAAAAATGCTGTGTGACTTAGGCACAGGGACTTGACTTCTCTGAGCCACCAGCCCCTGTGATGGTGGGAATGGGCATCCATCGCTGCCTTGGCCCCCAGCCTGAGACAGGAAGCCAGACAGTGCAGGTGGCTGGGGAAGAAGCTTTGCAAACTGTAGAGGGCTGGACCCCCACACCACGGCCCTGTCACTCCCGACAGCCTCAAGCCAGTTACTGCTCCTGAGAGTGAGGGGCCGCACAGGCGAGCTGTGCTGCCTGCTTTCTGCTGGGCTCCTGACGCTACCAGCATGAACTGGTCCTTCCCCAATGACATCTGCCTGGAAGAAATTTGAAATTTAAAACGAGCAGCCCCATTATTTCCTCTCCTCCACGAGGCAGGTCTCCTCAGCTCGCCTGCCCGCCTGTCCCTTGGCAGCCTGCCCAGGGGCAACCCCAGGGCAGCCCCCTACTCACCCCCCTCCACGTGCACAGCGGAGGGACCCCTCCAAGCCTGGCCCCCTCCACTGGCCCTGAAGAGGCAGTGGAAAGGAGAATAGGAACAGACCTGGAGAACTGGAACCGGGTTCCAGTCTCACCAGGGCTGCCTGCCTGCCCAGGCACCGCCCGCTCGGCCTGACTTTCGTCTTGACCCCACAGCGGCACGCCCGGCAAACGTCCATTCATCAACTACTGCAGGGGCCAGACTAAACCGTGAGGACTCGGGAGAGAAGGGGGTGCGTCCAGGTTGACAAGAAGGGGCGCAGCAGAGGGCAGGGTGCAGACTTAGGTGGCGTTAGGACGCCCATTGTAGAGGTGAGGAACAGAGGCTCCGTAAGGCGTGGTTTGCTGGTCACACAGGGAACCAGAGGGCTGTCCCGCTCCCCTGCACACGCGTGCACACAGGGAGTCTGCCGGAGGTGCAAGGGGCGGGCGCTGCAGCGCACGAGGCTCCTCCGCCGGGACCGCCCCAGGCGGACCCCGAGTTCAAGCCTCCGCTGGGGGAGGACGAGAGGAAGGTGCCCCCCGGGCGCCAGGCTTTCCGAGCCTCGCGGGTGCGCGCCCCAAACTCCAGCCTCGGCGCTGGGCGCCCGCCCCGCCGGCCCGAGCGGCCGCCGCCTCGCCAACCGCGCGGGCCCGAGTCCCCACGCCCCGGGTGGCGCGTACCTGCGGCTTGTCGCGCGGCGGGTCCTCAAGTTGGGAAGCGCCGCCCATGGTCTTCCACCGGTCGTTGACCATCCTCCGGCGGGACTGGCGGGGGTGCCGGGCGAGGCGCGCCGCTGCGGAGCGCAAAGGCGCCGAGGTGGGCGCGGGCTCGGGCGCCGGGCGCGTTCTGCGCGCCAGATCCCCGCTCGGTGCCCCGCGCCGGGGCGCCCGGCCAGCGCGCTTGCTGCGCGGCGTGTGCGGAGTGTGTGCGGGTGCGAGTGGGCGCGGGAGCGCGGGAGCCGCCGGCCGCCCGCCCGCCTGCCCGCCGCTCGGCTGCGCGCCGTCCCCGCTCCCCGCTCCCCGCTCCCCGCTCCCCGCTCGCGGCTCCCCGCTCCCGCGCCTCCCCTGCGCGCTCCTCTCCCTCCTGCTCCGCCCTCCCGCTTCTCAGTCTCCCAGGCTTTTTGTCTCGGACTCTGCTTTTATGTGCCCCCTCGGCCCCCCTCGGCCTCCCTCGGGCACGGACACACACACGCACGCACGCACGGTGGTTCAACCGCACCTCCAACAAGGCCGAGCTAAAGCAGGCAGACCCGCCCCCGCCCGCGGCCCGCTTGCAGACGGGGAGCAGCGAGCAGCCGCCGTCGCCTGCTCGCCGAGGGGCCGCACAAGCACCCGCTCGCGGCGCCTCCGCACAAACTTCTCCGGGCCGGACTCACGCCAACTCACCGTGCGCTGCGGGCGGCGCCGGGCGGGCCCCGTGGGCCCCTCGCCGGCGTCTCTGGGGAGCGGCGGCGCCCCTTCCCGCTTCCCGAGGGCGCCGGGACCACCCCGAGGGCCGGCCTGGGCAGGGGGCGGAAGGCGGCGGAGCGCGCCCCCTGCGGGTCCCCGAGAGGGCGGGTCGGCAATGCCAGGGCGCCCAGTCCCGAGCCTCCGGCGCCGGGGATCCTCCGCCTGCGGACTCCCGGCCTCCAGCGCGCCTCCGCCAGAGTCCGCAACCTGCGCCCCGACGCTCACGGGCGGAACGGGGGGTCCCTGCTGCCGCGACAGCCGCCGGCGCCGCGGTCGCGAGTACGAGCCGCCCTGCGCTCTGCCCGCGCTCCCGGCCGATCCAGGCGCGCCGCGCCTTCCGGCTCTCGCCGCCTCCTCCGCCGGGAGGGAGGGATTTGTGCCGGGAGGGGGCTTCTTAGTCGCCCCCTCCCACCAGCAGCACTTTTAAAAGCGTTTAATCCGCCCGGAGCAGCCTTCGGAGGTAATTGACAAAGTCCTTAATCTGCGCGGTTAGCGAGCCGCTCCTGAGCGGGCGGCGCCCACACGGCCGGCCCAGCCACTTCTCCGCCGGCCGCGCTTCCCAGCCTCGCGTGGGGGCGTGTCAGGCCGACGGCGCCTCCCCCGCTGCGCCCGCAGCCTCTTCTCTTCCGCTCCTACAGCTTCAAAATAGACTCCCCCGTTCCCTGCCCCCCGCGTCTCCCCAAAGCTGTTTTCTGCCTCCTGGGCCGCCTTGGCCCGCCACCCTGTTCCCTGGCGCCGTCTTCATCTGTCCCGCACCGGCTGCCAGTCTGTCGCCCCATCTTCGTCCCTTCCCAGGCCTCTCTCGGCACCCCAGGGTGAAGCAGGCTGTCTGGGTCCCCCCTATCCCCAGTCCGTGGTGATGGGCCCAGGGCCCAGCAAGTTGGGGGACTCCTTGCCTCATGCCATCTGAGCAGAAGCTGGGGCCGCAAACTGCCAGCTGTTAGTCCGCAGCCTCCCCTTCCTCCCAGGGCTGCCCAGCAGCCTCGCCTGCGGCCCACGGGGAGCTGCTCAGGGCGGGGAGAGACCGCAGCCTCCACTGCTGTGGAGGCCCGGCCGTGCCTCCTTCTGGGTGGCACCCGGCCTCCTGGGCCCCTTTCCTACGGAGTGGAGATGCCCGTGATCTGGAGGGATTTCGGTCTTGGGTAGAGGGGTTGCAGGCACACGGCACAGGTCTCTGGCTGTGTGTCCAGAGGCAAGTGACTGCGTCCCTCTGACCTGTTTTCGCCAGATGGACAGGAAGATTCACACACCCTCTTCACTTGAAGGGCTTCTGTGGAGTCGGGAGAGGCAGGGCTTCGAAGCACCTGAGCAGGGTAAGGTTTCCCACTTTCCCGCTATGACCATGGGCAGATTTTCTGTCCCAGCCAGCCTCCACTTGCTCATTAATCCAGAAAACACAGTCTCCTCCTTAACAGCTAATTGTGAGGTTTGCCGGCATGTGACTAGAACTTCAAATCAGTGGCTCCATTTTTTGAAGACCAGGTAAATTCCAGCTGTGTCTAGACACTGACTAAAATCACCCTGGGGCCCCCGAACTGGTAAACTGGGCTTGGGGGACAGTGGCGGGTGTGTAAGGTCAGGGGATGCTCCCATGTGCTCTGTGTGGTCAGGAAAGGCAGCTACAAAGGACGCCGAGCCAGCACTGAAGGCAGGGACATCCAGAGGCTGGGGAAGAAGGTATTTCAGGTGGCGCCACCCAAAGCCAAATGCAAGGTCAGAACTGCCGGGCAGGGCAGGTGCAGGCAGGAGGACGCTGGCTGGAGGGGCTGCACCCAGGCCTGCAGAGGGGCAGCTGGACAGGTAAGCGGGAGCCACCTAGTGGCTCCTGCAGGCACTGTTTGCTGTCCCTTCCTCTTACCGGCTCTTTCCTGCCAGCCCAGGACGAGTCTGTGTCCCAGGCCCTCACCCTCCGCCCGCTCTGTGATGATGGTCCTACTCAGCTCCCAGGAGGGCTCAGCCCTGGTGCAGCTCAGCCCTCTACACGCTGCACTCACCTGGCACACTGGAGCATGGTCTGGGGAGAGGGGAGGGCCACCCTTGTGCATCAGCCCCTCGGGGCTTGGTGGAGAGGGAACGAGATACAAATGCATCCCAGAAGTGAGTGCCAACCCTCCTTGTGTGAAAAACAAAACAAAACTGGTCCTCAGGAGCCAACAGCGCCCTCGTTTCTCACCTCCCTTTGGCAGAGCTGGTGTCCACAGAGCACCAGAGACGAGTCCAGGGGATGCCAGCTGGCTAGGGTGGGGTCAGGGCTCTCCAGCTACTCCAGGACAGGGTGTCAGGGGAGCTGGGGCCCAGGATCCTCAGGTCAGGTGGCATTAGACCCAAGGCTGCCCGGCACGCCTGTTCGGGGCAGCAGTGAGGAACACCGGCGTTGGAGGAACGGGAGGGAAGAGAGCCAGGAAGGGAGACTTCAGGTGAGAGCAGGCAGGTGCTAGCTTTGTGAGGACCTCTGCTCTGTTGAGCATCACCCCTGCCCCCCCAGTAAGTGGAGCTGTTTTCACCCCATCTTACAGATGAGAACGCCAACTCCAAAAGATAACTCCTGTAATTCGGGTAAGAGCGCTCCAAAGAACACATCACTTACAGCTGCCGTTCAGTGGGCGTGGTCCAGGGGCTGGCACCACCCATCAGCAAAATAACGGGTTTCATCTCATCCTCATTCCACAGTACAGGAGCAATTAATATTCTAGAGAGGAGGCGACTGAAACTCAGAGAGGTCAAGTCACTTGATCAGGATCGCATAGCAACCGGTGGATTCAGAATTCGAACCCAGGTCTCTGCGGTGCTGGAGCCCAGCTCCTTCCCCACTCGATTGATTGGAACTGGGCCTGAGGCTTCCCACTGGCTCAGGGAAGCTGGCCGGCAGCAGACGTGGGCCGTGTGTCCGATGTGCTTGTCTCCGGGGGCCTGGGGGCAGGCTGGCCAGGAGGTTGGGCCCTCTGGCTTTCGTCCACACAGCCTCTGCCCCGCACTGCCCAGGGCACTCAGCTCTCGCCGTAAAGCTGTTTCAACTTAACTTTGACAGTCACATTTATCATTAAAAATAAATTTATCTTGGCTTCCCATGGTATGGAAAGCTACCGCGCCGTGATTCAATGGGCTTGTCACCTCTCACTGTTAGGCACGGGAGCCCAGCAGCTGGATGGTCTCCAACACCAGCTCCTCATTTTCTGCGGCTGGAGCCAGAAATGTACAGTGGGCTGACATTTAATTTAGAATCCAACATACCTTGACATAAACCCATAATACAAAGGCAGGGGCGGAGGTAGGGGGGCTGCCAGGCCCAGGGGGTGGGGGGAGTACAAGTGACAGGGTGGATTTCTTTCTTTCTTTTTGTTTTTTGTTTTGCTTTGTCAACACGGAGGCCACCATCAAAGGCGAGTTAGCACGGAGGGAAGGCGTGTGTGTGAGTGTGTGTGCCTCGCGGTGCCTGGGGGGCGAGGGTGGGCTCTGAGTCTGCCGGGAGGCTGCGTGTGGCATCTTGTGACATGTCCATCAGAAGTAACAGAGGAACATGTGCCAAGGCCAGGCCCTCCAGGCTAATCTGGACGAGGAGCAGAGTAACTTGTTGTTCTGAGCATGACAGTGCCTGCCCGTAAATGTTTGTGTCCTAGCCCTTCCCACCAGCCCGCCAAGCCCCCGTAGTGCTCGGTACATACGGAGCAGGAAAGAAGCATGTTGTGTTGAAAAGCCAGAAGCCCAGTTCTGGTTTTCCACAGAGCAGAGCATCCTGATGGAATCGCTGGGTGTGAAAAGCCAAGTTCAAGCCTGGCCAGGGAGGGGAAGGCAGGATTCAGGATGCGGGAGAAAGGCAAAAACCCAGGGAGAAATGTAGGTTCTGAAAAAGCAGCTGAAAGGGGAGGGCGGAGATGGGAGAGAGGAAGGCAGGAGCCCACCAGCCAGTGGGCGCTGGGGAGCAGGCTGGCTGGGAAGGGCGCTGGTGTTCAGGGGATGTGGTTTCAGTGCGTTTGCGTAAGAGCCCATCTGTTATCCCCCGTCTTTGGTGAGAGTCTGCTCCGCTCAGCTGCCTTGTGTTCCCAATGCTTTGGGGGAAAGGAGAGGGGTGCACAGAGCCTGGAGGGCCCCAGAAATTCTGCCCTAGCAGGAAATCCGACCGGCAGCTGACATGAGCCTGAGCCCTTGGCGTGTTTCTTTCAGCAGAATCCCCCCAATTGCTATTTTACAAAATGCCAGCACCCAGGCTTTGTCGTTGAACCGCCCCCGCCCCCGCCAGAACCCAGGAGGCAGGTGCTGTGTCTCATCCCCATTTCACAGATGAATACATGAGGCTCCGACTCCTACATGTAGTCAACATCGCAGCTGGAAGCTGAGTTCCACTGTCAAACTCAGAGGCCACCCCATGCAGCAGAATCGGGGGGCCCCTCCACAGGGAGCACTCCGGTTACGTGTTTGTTGTTGAGTGAAAGGAATGGTGGATGTAACCAGTGGCCACATCCCATCTCTCTGAAACCCAGAGAGGTCAAGCATGTACAAGTTGCTTTGTGAAAAGCAACTGGTGGATTCAGAATTCGAACCCAGGTCTCTGCGGTGCTGGGCCCAGCTCCTTCCCCACAATTGACTAGAGCTGGGCCTGAGGCTTCCCACCGAACGTGGGCCTCATGTCCCATGTGCTGGTCTCGGGGGCCTGGGGGCAAGCTGGCCAGGAGGTTGGGCCCTCTGAGGCACCAGTCTTTCCAAAGCGGTGAGTGGGAGTCTCATGCTGACTTCACGTTCTGGTGAGGGGGCCACTGCAGGCCCCGCGGTGGCCCTGGGAACCTGTCTTGTGCTGTTTCTGCCCACTCTGGCCACTCTGGTCACTCTGGTCACGGTTGTTTCCGTGTGTGCGCGCCCGCAGGACTGGTTCTTGTTCCCACCGCGCCTGAGGCCTCACGGAGCCCGGGGCCACTCTCGGTACCTCTGCTGGGCTGGGGGGTGCAGTGACCACGCAGCCATGTCTTCACCACCACCGGCTGGGGGGTGTTGCTGCCCCCGGAGAGCTTTCCTTGTCTTTTCTCCCCACAGACGGCATTTTCCCTGGTCTGCCCATCTGCACATGGGTTTCCTGTCTCCTTTTGTTTCTGACTCTGTTCATGCATTTCCTTTCTTTTTATTTTTTTTTTAAGTTTTGATCTTAAATCCAATTTTGGTTTTTTTTAGAGAAAGGAAGAGAGAGGAGGAAGACATACATTAAAGAAGGAAAGGAGAGGAAAGAAAGGGAAGGGAAGGGGGAAGGGAAGGGAAAAGGAATGGGCCGTTTTATTTTGGTTTTTCACCCCAGTCCTGAGTCAGGAACGCGAGTTCGTGGGCATCACACGTCCGCGTGCCAGCATCTTACCTCCCGGTGCCACCAGCTCATGCCCGAGATCACATTCAGTTTCTGCAGGTTTTCAAATTTTAGGTGTCTAGTCATCATAGGGTTGAAAACAAATGTCCTTTCTTTTCTCATGCCAATTTCTTTTTTGACTTAACTTTATTAAAGCCTAACTTGTATATTATAAAAGGCACAGATTCTATGGGTAGAGTTTGACCCCTGCCAGTCACTTCCGTCACTCTAAACACCTTCGTGTCCCTCCTCTCACTCAGCAGCCCCGTGGGTGTGACTTGAGCCCCATGTCAAGGGTCGCAGGTGCACTCTTTCGGGCTCTGGTTTCTGTCTCTCACCCCGGGCTGCCGGGATGCGTCCCGTCCCGTCTTGAGTGCATCCATCTCTTGTCGCTCTTTGCGGCCAGGAGTGCTCCACTGTGGCGCTGCTCACTCCGTGAACCACTGTCCCATCGAGGGGCACGCGGGCCGCTCCAGCGGCTGCAGAGCCCGGTGCTGCTGTGAGCTGTGCAGTCACGCACGCGGACAAACCTGCCACACGTTCCAGGCGGGCACTCAGGACCTTCCCAGGGCAACTCCCCAGGCTGGCATTGGGGGCCGACAGGGGGCCCAGCCTCACACGGTGGGCAGTGGTGGCTCTGCTTCCGCGGAGCCCCGGCACCACTCACTGGGTTTGTTCACTAACGCCCTCTGTTGCTGGGCAAACACAGCCAGCACGTGCCTGCCGGCCGGCCCTGTCCACCCCTCCAGGCTCCGGTGGACTGGGCGCCCGTCTCCTGGCAGGCGCTGTCCTCCTTTCCTACCAGCCTGCCAAAGGGTCCATCCCCAAGCCATGGCCGGGCAGCTCAGCTGTCCTCGTGCCTCTGAAGACGTCAGTGTCTCAGTCCACCCTCAGAGAGGTGTCCGCATGGAGCGCGGCTCTCACGGTCCTGCTTCCCAGGCCCCTCTCGCCTTCTGCCGCCCTGCCCAGCACCTGCCAGCTGCAAGGGAGGATGACAGAGGACCGGTGTCCTCCTGAGCAACAGCGACTGTCCTCCAGCACCACTGTTCATCAGATGCTCCCACAGCAGTGAGGGCCAGAAGAGATTCAAAACCCAAATCTTCCTGAGAACAAGTGGTCATCCATTTGTAAGGAAAGCTTCTCCTTGAGTCCTCCTAGTTCCCCCATCCTCTTCTGTCGTGCGCAGGTGGATTTTCCCAACCTGCTGTTTGCTGAGGATACGGCCTTAGCTCTCTCAGGTAGCTTCTGGCTTCCTGCTTCCCAGGGCCCACAGCCTTGGGGTGTGGGTTTCCAGGCGCCCGCATCTCGTGCTCCAGGTCTGGCAGGCATGTGCCCTCGGAACACAAAACAGGGTGCTGTTACACAGAGTGTGTGGGAAGGTGGGCGAGGAGGAGTCTGCCCGGGGAGGTGCTGGAGGAGACAGCTGGTGCAAAGGCCCTGCGGTCACAGCAAGATGGTTTAGCACATGTTAAGACCTGTCCAGAGGCCTTGCAGTCGAATACAGTGGACAAGGGGTAGAGATAAGGTCAGAGAGGGAAGGACGCATGGATGACACGGGGTGGAGAATGAGTCTGGGTTTTCCATTGACCAGTTGCAGCAGGAAACCATCGGAGGTTGGCCGGGAGGTCCTCAGTGTGGGCGGAGGGACATTTTTATGAGTTCATGTCAGCCACCATGTGTAGAGGGGCTCCCCGAGCGTGGGGGGAGGGCAGGGCTCAGAGCCATACGGTGGGAGATGGAGGCAGCAGCGCGATGGGTGAGGCAGCGGGGCGGGGCGAGTGCGCCGTGGAGCTGGGGCAGCTGTGGAACGGAGGTGCAGAGTGAGAAGGCAGTGAGGGCGTGGCCCTGCCCGGGCCTGGGGCCGGGGCAGGTGGACTGTGACAGCCACTCATCCAGATGGAGCAACCCCGGGGAGGAATGGCCAGTGGAGGGCCCTGCGCTCTGTGCTGTCCACGTTACGACCGAGATGCCTGTTAGGCCTCCCAGATGGCACGGAGTGGACTTGGACGCCCGAGTCTGCAGTTCCAGTGTGAGGTCTCTGAGCATGAGACAAGAAGCAGGGGTGGTGGGCTCTGGCCAGGGGGAGTGCGTGCCCTCAGTTCCCCGCTGCTAGGAATGACACATCCGGCGCCCTGGGGGAGCCACTGTTGGACCCTCTGCCTCTGGCAGAGCGCAGTCCATGCACATCCCAAGGACCTGGGTTCATGTCCTGGGTCCAGGGGAGCAACCAGTGTGAGCAACTCAACAAAGAGAAAAGAAATGCTTCCTCCTCTCTCTTCCTGCCTGCCTGCCTGCTCACCTTCGTTCCTGCCTGTGCTTTTCCTTTACAGCAAACAAAAAGAGACACACACATCCCTGTCCCTTCTCTGGGTGTTCCCGAAAACAATCTCTGCCCCTCGGGGCCAAATCAGGAACAGATTTGGGGGGATCGAAAAAAAGAAAGTTTACTGCTTTGCCAGTTAAAGGAGGTCAGCGGCTCACACCTTAAACAACTGTGGACCTGCTTAGGAGAAGGAGTCAGTTATTTTCAGAGGGGCATCTTCTGGCTGCTTCAGTCCAGTTTTCGTCCAGGCGGTGACCACATGTCAAGTTTTATCTCAGCAGCGTGTCAGCACAGTCTTATGACTGTTCCTCAGCCTCTTGTGTTTCTCCCCAGCGTCGTCAGTTGCGTTGCTTCTGTCTGTCCTGTCTGTCCCTCATTGTTTCTGTCTGTCCGTCGAGTGAAAGAAGGTTAAAGATGACATCAATTATAAGGGGTAATCAGCATGAAGTTCTGATTGCTAACAATGTTCCTGTAGTTAATCGTCAGCTTTATAAGCTTTCACCTTTCATATCATCCTAGTTCCCCGTATTATGGGGACTCCACTGCGTCTCCCACCCCGCTCGACATTGGACTTGGCTGGGTGACTTGCTTTGGCAACTGGACTGCGCCAGAAGCACTGGGCAGCGGTCTTCGTTTTTTTCTTTTTAAAGGAAAGTGCAGGGAGGTGAGCAGGCAGGCAGGCTGAGAGAGGAGGGAGGAGCACCCATCCATCCATACAGATGTTGATGATGGTGGCTCCCCTGGTCCCCGGCCACGATCCAGGGCCCTTGAGCTTCTGGTGGACTGCACCATCCAGAGTCGCAGACTTAACTGCTGAGCCACCCAGGTGCGCCATCGCCAGTCTTCCTGAAAGAAATTGTTGGAGATCGTCTGTCCTCAGGGCCAGGGGACCAGTAATGTCTTGAGAGTTCCCTTGTCAGTACTGACGTGCAGCACTGACATGGGAGAGGGGTTTTTGATGGTGTTTGGTGAGTAGGTCCTTGGCATTGAAATGGGAAACTATCAGCAGCATTTATTAAGTGTTTAGACCAGTGCAGCGGTCATTGGCTCTCTGCCCATCTGGATACTCAGCGCTCACCATTCTAGAATGTGCCAAGGCGGCAACTGGGCTCTTTCCCCGCAGGGACGGCTGTCAGCAACGAGGGAGGGAGTTGGAGGTGGAGGTTACCTAGCCCAGCAACCTCACCCTTTCTGAAGGCGGGGTCCTCACTGTTTCCTGGAGTCATCCTGGGGTCTTGCGCCCCAGGTGCCTTCAGCTGTAAGCTGCTGCCCAACATCCAGTGCTGGCTGCCTTCCCGGCACCTCCGACCTCTCTGTCTTCCTGCATCCCCTCCAGATAAACCACTTGTATTTACAACTCCGCTGGGGCTGGGGACCTGCATCGACACCCAGGTGCTGCGTCTGCAGGCCTTACGGGAATCCCCAGCACCCCCACAGACATTCAGCAAATTCTAGCTGAGCCTGCTGCTGCCATATGCCAGACGTTGCCCCTGGTAGGTGCCCGATGGAGGTGCCAGGCCCGCGCCCCAGCTATCAGGCCTTGACCTCCACTTAGAAGGGAGTTGGGAATGAGAGGGCCATTTCTGGCACACATCACCTGCCACCAGATTGAGGTGGTGCCATGTATGACATTTTCTAATTTGATGTGAGAATTTTCCATTTCTTATTCAAAGCTCACTTTAAAGGGGGCCTGCTTACTGATGACGTTAGCTAACCAGTAAGGAACGGTCCCCAGCCAGAAGTCGGCCTAGGGTGCCACTGTGCTCATCCTTGCGGTGACCTGTCCCCACGTCCTGTCACTCTCCCCACTGACACAGGAAATGGAAGCAGGCAGCAGGCATGCCACTGTAGGTGGAGATTGCGGCCGTCGGACTCCTGAGTTGGGGTGGGGGACTCGGAGTTCTTTTTGGACATTCAGCTTCCAGTTGCTGTAAACACACAGCGAATACTCCTGCCCGCATCGCTGGACCTCACTAATTACTTCCTCAGGGTGGATTCTCGGGAAGGGAATTATGGGGTCAGAGGGCAGCACAAGCTTTAAGACGCCTCATCCCAGCTGCCCAGCCTGGCCTTGCTTTCAGAGTCTCTGGCCTTCTTTCCCACACTGGCCTGAGCTGAGCGTCACTGGGACGCACTGGCCTTGGCCTCTCGCCCAGCCCCGCCTGCCCCTGACTTCCAGCCGGGCACAGGGGCCTGTCCTGGATCTCAGCTCTCAGTGAGGCAAACTTCAGCCAGAAAGGACTGGAGGAGGGGCTCAGTGGAGGGGCCATGGCTGCTCCTGGCACAGGGTCGGAGCTTGGCTATGACTGAACGAACGGACAGACGAACAAACGAATGAATG
The DNA here is from genome assembly GCA_004363575.1 of Solenodon paradoxus. Classification (NCBI taxonomy): domain Eukaryota; kingdom Metazoa; phylum Chordata; class Mammalia; order Eulipotyphla; family Solenodontidae; genus Solenodon; species Solenodon paradoxus. Next base: position 481,361 of record RJWH01001026.1, read on the forward strand.
AGTGACAGGACCGCTGTCCTGCCGGGACACTCCCAGGGCAGCTTATGTGCAGTAGCCCTGCAGCCTGGAGCCCGCAGTGCTGGGGGCAGGCGGGAAGGAGACACACAGACCCAAACCTTTCAGTCTTCGACCAACACCTGCCTCTGCCGCCCTCACACAGGCTCTTCTGGCTGAGACAGATGCTCTGGCTCCGGCGCCACTGCCCAAGCCAGGGCCCTGCCGGGTGCCTCAGAGCTCAAGTGTGCGGTCTGAACAGAAAAGACAGCAAAAAGCTCACTCTACTGGCTACTGATCGCTGCATCACGAATTACTCTGAAACCTGGCAGCTGTGACACCAGACCTCTGTCATCTCAGCAATTCACGAGGCTTGGGGCTCATGAAATCAGCAGCTTGTCTGGCTGATTCTGGCTCAGGGTATCTCAGGAGGCTGTGGTCAAGGTCAGGTCGCCTCATCTGAAGGCCTGACCGGGGCTGAAGGACCACCTTCCAAGATGGCGCCCTGGCATGGCTGGGGGGCAGGAGGCCTCAGTCCCTCTGACATTAGTGGTCACCACAGCAGAACATTCTGGAGATGGGAACCGGCCCCACTGGTTGAAGCCAAGTGGCTGGTACTGGCCCCAGCAGGACCCAGCATCATCATTCAGGAAGGACCGAAAGTCAAAGATTTTATGGGTGATGTATACCGACGGGCCTCCCTGGAGTCTGGAGTGGGTTAGCAGCAGCCTGTTTGACCATTACTCCTGGATGCCCAGCTGGACAGCGAATGCAGGAGGACCCTTGCTCTGGGAGTTCAGAAGAAGGTTGTTGGGTCAACTGGTACGGTTATCTGGGGTCTGGTCAGCCAGGGGCACCTGAGGAAGGCGAGGGAGCGAGAAGGAGGTCTTTTCTGAGTCTCTTGAGAGCACCAGATGGGTCTGTGGCGCTCCGGAGGGGTCGGTGGGCCGGCCAAGGGTGGCATGGATGCACCAGGAACAGTCAAGTCACAGCAAGTCCCAGGACCATGTGTGACTCTGGACAGTGTCAAGGGTGGGTGGGGGTCAGTGCAGATGGGCGGGGGCCTTCTCTGTCAGACCTGTGGAGCAGCCATGGGGACGTGGCCATCAGAACAGAGTCCCTTAGATTCACAGCTCCTGGGGTCTGGCCAGGGGCCTGAGGGTGAGGCCTGAGGGTGTGGAGCTTGAACCACCCGCCCCGAGAAGCCACCGTGAAGACACTAGCAGGAAATCGGGGGCTCGTATGAGGGCTGGGGCCTCTGGGAGGCTCTGGCAAACCTGGAATCCACACGAGGCTGCTGTCACCACCACCAACACTGTGGAGGGTAAAAGCAGCTCAGGGGACAGTACCCCAAAACAGACTCCACTCAGTGACATCAGGTCCCGTGGCATCCGGGAAGTCCATGGAAGAACAGGCCTGTCCCTGTTAGGGACATGTTAGGGACCCCTTGCTCTGACAGCATTAGGACCCCTGTCTCTGGGTTCACCTGGTCTCCTGCTCCCCTGTGCAGGTCCCCCGGGCCCAGCTCCACCCACCTGTCCGTGCAGCCCAGGCAGGACAGCACCACATCCTGGCCCTCCCTTTGGGGCTGGGGCTGCTGTGGGCTTCCCCTCTGAACGCTGCAGGGTTTTTCAGCCATGGCCTCTGATAGTCCTTCCGACTGAGCCATGTCCTCTTGGCCTGAGCTTGGGAGCCCCCAGGGAGCGCCCCTCTTGGACAAGGCCTGCCCACCTGTCATGGTGACCTTGAGGAGGGCCCTATCACAAGGACTCCTGGCCCCGAAAGAGCAGTCCATCCCCTGGACCTGCCCTGTGCCTGGGCAGTGGCGAGCAGACTGTCTTTCCCTCCGGGGGCCTAGTGGATGGGAAAGATGGGGAGAGTACAGGACTTGGGTGGGGATCTGTGGGCTGTGCGGTGTCGGGGTGGGGCCTCCCGGATGCCCCCAGCTCTGCCCCCAGCTCCATGGTGCTCAGAGCCCCGTGGCTGAGCCCTCGGCTCTGAGCAGACAGCCATGCTAATCCTGTCCTGGACTGGTGGCCGCCCCCGGCCTGGAGGGGGACAGGAGTCCCTGTGCATTGTGGAGAGTATCGCGGTGCCACCAGGAGATTATGCACACCGGCTGGGCCCAGTGGCCAGTCCCAGTGCCCCGCACGAAGGCAGCTAGCTATTACGGAGATGCATGAGCCGGGCAAGGCAGGGAGAGGCTAATCAAGCCGTCCTGATTGTAATTGTCCAAAGGTGCTGGCCTCTGCGGGGACACAGCACGGCTGGCCTCTGTGTCTCGGCAGGCCTTCTCCCTGCTGGGCCCATGCTGGGTAATGTTCTTTCGACATAACTCTATTTAAATTCACATTTCCATCATCCCCCAGAGGAGCCGGCAAGAGAGCTGAGCTGCGTGGTATAAGCTGGGAAAGGATTAGATGGGGTGGGTGTTATTTTTTCCTTTTATTTTCCCTGAGTGATGGAGAAGGTGGGGGTGGGCGCCCGTTCTGGAAATCTGCAGTAGCAGCATCTGAAGGGCTGGTAGAACCCCTCCGCTGAAGCTTCCTCAGCGTCCAGTGAGGAAACCGAGGCCCAAGGGGGCCCTCACAACCCCTTCCAGTCTCTTCCCTGACTAGACCCTGCGCGGTGGTCAAGAAGCGGCCTGGAACCCCTGTGCCCGCTGGTGGCTGGCACAGGGTCGCCCAAGTGAGCATGCCCGCCTTGCCGAGGCCCCCAGACACCCAGCCCCTTCCCCGCCATGAGCCTCGGTTGTGAGTCACCTTTCTCCAAGCACAGCTGGGGCCTCATTTCCTTTGCAGGAGACCCTGGGGGCCGGCCAAGGCCATGACCACTCCAGAGTGAAGGAGGGGCAGCTAAGGGGCCATCAGCCATGGGTCCAGGCACAGAGCCAGATCTGAGTGGCCAGGAATGTGGCTCCCAGGGGAGGCCAAAGCCAGATTGAGTCCTGAGTTGTCAGAGAGAAGCAGCACTGTGAGGAGAGGGAGGAGGGGAGGGGAGGAGAGGGAGGAGGGGAGGGGAGGAGAGGGAGGGGAGGCAGGGAGGGAGGGAGTGGGAGGGGTGGGTGCTGCTGGCCTGGCTGCCCCTGAGCCCACAGGCAGGTACAGGCCCTCTGGCTCTGAGGATGAGGAGGGCGGGGAAGTTGAGGGCAGAAGAGCAGCAGGGAGAGGAAGCTGGCAGGCTGGGATGAAACTCTGAGTCTTATGAATGCCAGGAATGTTCAAAGAAGCATCTGGTTGTGTTTTTTCAGAATCCCCCTTTATCAGCAGCTTGGGTGTGTGGAGGGGTTGTAGCCCAGCCCGGATGTCCCCTCTGCCAAAAGACCCTGCCACTGTGGTGACAGGCGTGTGTCTGTGCCCCCGCCCCTACCCCGGCAACCAGGCAAAGGCCGGTGGCAGCTCTCCATGGGACCTTGCAGCTCAGCCACTTGGTCACATGTGGCTCGGGGACACGTCACCTCCGAAAGTCCTTAGTCTGGCAGCAGCAGGGGTTTGGGCCTGTCCTCGACTGGACCCCAAGCCAACAGGATTTGCGGGGTCCTCTCCAGGGCGAGGTCGCTGCCTGCTTGGGGGATGGCCTCCTGCACGGGTCCCAGGGTTCTGTGTGGCCACACCAGGTGTCCAGCAAGGACACTCTGCCCTGCTCCCGGGGACAGAAATGTCCCCGAGTCCTGACTAAGGCTCGGAGAGGCTGAGACGCTCACCTGGGTGACGCTGCAGCCAGTTTGATGGCCTCCCACGGGTCCTGGACTGAGTCAGACCCCTGCATTCATGCTAATCACCTCTCCAGCTGCGCTCCATGACTCCCTTCCTCAGTTTCCCCATCTGCTGACCGGGTCCAGTTCTCAGGGCCATTGTGGAGGCCAGAGAGCACAAGTCGTGACATCGCTAGGCTCAGATGCTGACAGGCAGGCCCGTGGGTGAAGTGGCCCAGGGAGGGTGGATCCCGAGGGGTGGGGACACATCAGTCTCCCCCAGCGGACCTGCCACTTGGCGTCCCGGCAGCATGACACAGATGAGGAGGTGAACAGTGGGGTGTGGGCAGGCGGACACAGGCTCCTATGCCCCCTCCCCACTTCTAACTGGCCTGGGGCAAGTGTCCCTGCCCCTCTGAGCCTCGGTTTCTCCATCTGACAATGGGACGGCAGTCATCACAGCGAAAGGCCACCTGCTTGTTGGGTGGCCTGAATAGGCCCCCGAGGCCTGGACTGATGTGTGTGGGTGCTAGACCCCCAGAACATTGGCACCCCCTGCTCCCAGGCTGCATCGATTCCCTGGTTGCTGGGGCTCCCACGCTGTTCTGGCACCAGCCCGCCCCGTGGGCCCCCGTTTCCACTGGCAGCCCCCACCAGCGCCCCCTGACTCCCCATAAATCAGCAATGTTAGAGCTGAGAGGGCTCTAGGAGCCGGCTGGAATGAGCTGCAGGCATTGACCCCAGGCCTCAGCCCAGAGGGGCCCGTGGGCCTGGGCTGGGGCCTCATGTGGGGCCTGGGAGCCGTGAAAGGGGCTGAGATGGTTGGATGTGATTGGGGTCCCCTCCAGGCATCCTGCCCTAGAACATGTTGTCCCAGACCTTGAAGCAACAGAGCAAGACTGATTCCAGAGACGATGACCGTGACCAGAGGTGCATGGGCCTGGACCGTGTGCCCAATTCCAGAAGTCTCTGTGGACGGTTCTGTCTAGTCCTGAGCAACTCGGGTCTAAACTGCCTGGACCCAGGCGGGCTGAGAGGTGGCCAGTCTGACCCCAGGTGCTCACAGCATCAGCAGGAGTCTGACACCCAGGACAGTGTGGGGGCCTTGGCCTCCTCCCTGGGACCAGCGCCTCGACTGCCCATCCAGGCCCTGCTGGCAGTTGGAGCCTTCGACCCCCAAGAAGAACGGGAGTAGCTGTGTTCATGTGCTGACAGCTGACACTGTGACTCTGCCTTCAGGCAGGAGGCCTCATGTCGACAGGTCTCTGTGCCCTTGATCAAGGTGAGTCTCTGAACGTGCCCCTAGCCCCTCACCACCAACACCTAAGACAGCAGTTGGGATGGGCCCCTGGAAATGCCGTGCGGCCCACAGGCAGGAAGAGCTGGTGGCCAAGGCCAGGGGGTCTGCAGCCCAGGGTCGGGGGCCCCGGGACTAGTCCCGCAGACACAGAAGGGGACTCTCCCACTCCTGGAATCTTCCAGCGACAGAGTCTTAGGACCAGAGAATGTTAAATCATAAAACCCCGGGGGCCTCCCAGGGCGTCGGGACAATCCCCTCAACCCCCCAAAGAGCACTAACAAGCGTTGCAGGAGACTCTTCCATGTGTGAGGGGCTAGTTCCCTGTGGCGGCTTGTAGGGTGGCATGGGGTGTGTGCAGGGTGCAGACAGGGAGGTGTGGAGACAGGTGCCAGGACACCTGCTTCTTGAGTGAGAGCCCAGCCACTCCAGATGTCGCCAAGCTGCCTCCACCTCCCGGATAAGTCTGTCCTGATGCTGGGTCCCCACCAACCGGGACTCAGCCGGGACCGGGAAGAGTGCCTCCCCCGCCACACTTTCCCATCTTCAAATGATGTGTCTGGATTTGATTTTAGCTGCCATGCTCTGTTTCAGTGAAGTCTTTTACTGACCCCACGTCAGAGCTGTTCCGGGCCGGTAGGGGGATTCCTTGAGGGTCCCGGCCCACTTCCGGCCTCCCGATTCCTCCCTGGGGTCCCTCTCTCAGCCCCCAAAGGTGCTCCCCAGGCCCTGAGGTTGTTTCTTTAACCCTGGCCTGGCTGGATGCTGTGTAGACACACCTCCTATTCCACCCATTGAGAAGCATCTGAGACAGCAGGATATCAGATTCCAAGGGGGCCCGGGCAGTGTCCCCGCTGGGGGGTCTTCAATGGCTGAGCTGGCCCAGGTGTCCCGGGAGTGGCCCTGGAAAGGGGTTGGTGTGTCTGCCCCAGGAGGGAGGCCCCTGAGGGTGGACCTGCAGACACTTGGGACCCTGCAGTGTTGCTTTGGGGTCCAGGGGCCCAGGCCCGGTCCAAGCGGATGCTGTCAGGGTCGTGAGTGGCGCAGGGGGCAGCCCACCTCCCCACTGCCCAAGCCGGGCTCCTGCATGGTCAAGGGGGTCCGACAGCAAAGCTGGCACCCCTGGGCTGCAGCAGGGGCAGCTGAACTTACATCTTGGGGTGGGGGGTCGCCCAAGAGCTGTCAAGTGCCTCTGTGATGCGTCCTGAGAGGGAGAGGCCCCAATGTGGGCCGAAATGCCTTCCAGAGTCTACCTGGGTCAGGAAAGGACCTCACCCTAAGGAATGACAGGAGCTGAGATGGTGAGATGGCAATGTGGAGGGAGGGAGGGAGAG